>CATKUP010000053.1:3000000-3167000 GCA_949786385.1 Onychomys leucogaster | reverse complement strand
GTGTTTTACTTCAGAAATGGAGTTAAATCCCAGGCTCCGAGTCTTCCTACAAGCAAGACGTCATTTCAGGTAAGGGCAGTCACTTTTCTTCTCAAAAGAACTACATCGTTCACGAAGCTCACACGTTTCTCATCTCAACTGACAAGCATTGGATGTTAGAGGGTCAGTGATTTGTATCAGTTTCCGAAGCAGATTTGGACTACATATGGTCCATATGTGTAGGAAACACCGTTCTTTTGTTCTGGGCACACTCAGATTTCCTGTTGTATTAGAGACTCTAGAAACTAGAGTGTGCTTCTCGCTCTAAAGCAGAGTGTGATCCATGGATGAGAACTATGCTGTGTGTTTCCCTTCAGAAATGGAGTTAAATCCCAGGCTCTGTGTCTTCCTACAAGCAAGACTTCGTTTCAGGTAAGGGCAGTCACTTTTCAGCTCAAACGAACTACATCGTTCACGGAGCTCACACGTTTCTCATCTAAACAGACAAGCATTGGATGTTAGAGGACCAGTGCTTTGTACCAGTTTCAGAAGCAGAGTTGGACTACATATAGTCTGTATGTGTAGGAAACACCGTTCTTTTGTTCTGGGCACACTCAGATTTCCTTCTGTATTAGAGAATCTATAAAGCAAAAGCATGCTTCTTGCTCTAAAGCAGAGTGTGATCCATGGATGAGAACTATGCTGTGTGTTTCCCTTCAGAAATAGACTTAAATCCCAGGCTCTGTGTCTTCCTACAAGCAAGACTTCGTTTCAGGTAAGGGCAGTCACTTTTCAGCTCAAACGAACTACATCGTTCACCGACCTCACACGTTTTTCATCTAAACAGACAAGCATTGGATGTTAGAGTACCATTGCTTTGTACCAGTTTCAGAAGCAGAGTTGGACTAGATATGGTCTGTATGTGTAGGAAACACTGTTCTTTTGTTCTCAGCACACTCACGTTTCCTGCTGTCTTAGAGACTCTAGAAAGCAAGAGCGTGCTTCTTGTTCTAAAGCAGAGTGTGATCAATGGATGAAAACTATGCTGGGTGTTTCCCGTCAGAAATGGAGTTAAATCCCAGGCTCTGTGTCTTCCTACAGGCAAGACTTCGTTTCAGGAAAGGGCAGTCACTTTTCTGCTCAAAGGAACTACACGTTCACGAAGCTCACACGTTTTTCATCTTAACTGTCAAGAATTGGATGTTAGAGGACCAGTGCATTGTATCAGTTTCAGAAGAAGATTTGGACTACATATAGTCCGTATGTGTAGGAAACACCGTTCTTTTGTTCTGGGCACACTCAGATTTCCTGCTGCATTGGAGAATCTAGAAAGCAAGAGCGTGCTTCTTGCTCTAAAGCAGAATGTGATCCATGGATGAAAACTATGCTAGGTGTTTCCCTTCAGAAATGGAGTTAAATCCCAGGCTCTGTGCCTCCTACAGGCAAGACTTCGTTTCAGGTAAGGGCAGTCACTTTTCAG
Source organism: Onychomys leucogaster (assembly GCA_949786385.1). Classification (NCBI taxonomy): domain Eukaryota; kingdom Metazoa; phylum Chordata; class Mammalia; order Rodentia; family Cricetidae; genus Onychomys; species Onychomys leucogaster. Next base: position 3,165,541 of record CATKUP010000053.1, on the reverse strand, counting down.
CTCAAACGAACTACATCGTTCACGAAGCTCACACGTTTCTCCTCTTAACAGACAAGCATTAGATTTTAGAGGACCATTGCTTTTTATCAGTTTCAGAAGCAGAGTTGGACTATATAATGTCCGTATGTGTAGGAAACACCGTTCTTTTGTTCTCAGCACACTCACGTTTCCTGCTGTCTTAGAGAGTCTAGAAAGCAAGAGCGTGCTTCTTATTCTAAAGCAGAGTGTGATCAATGGATGATTACACTGCTGTGTGTTTTACTTCAGAAATGGAGTTAAATCCCAGGCTCCGAGTCTTCCTACAAGCAAGACATCATTTCAGGTAAGGGCAGTCACTTTTCTTCTCAAAAGAACTACATCGTTCACGAAGCTCACACGTTTCTCATCTCAACTGACAAGCATTGGATGTTAGAGGGTCAGTGATTTGTATCAGTTTCCGAAGCAGATTTGGACTACATATGGTCCATATGTGTAGGAAACACCGTTCTTTTGTTCTGGGCACACTCAGATTTCCTGCTGTATTAGAGACTCTAGAAAGCTAGAGTGTGCTTCTCGCTCTAAAGCAGAGTGTGATCCATGGATGAGAACTATGCTGTGTGTTTCCCTTCAGAAATGGAGTTAAATCCCAGGCTCTGTGTCTTCCTACAAGCAAGACTTCGTTTCAGTTAAGGGCAGTCACTTTTCAGCTCAAACGAACTACATCGTTCACGGAGCTCACACGTTTCTCATCTAAACAGACAAGCATTGGATGTTAGAGGACCAGTGCTTTGTACCAGTTTCAGAAGCAGAGTTGGACTACATATAGTCTGTATGTGTAGGAAACACCGTTCTTTTGTTCTGGGCACACTCAGATTTCCTTCTGTATTAGAGAATCTAGAAAGCAAGAGCATGCTTCTTGCTCTAAAGCAGAGTGTGATCCATGGATGAGAACTATGCTGTGTGTTTCACTTCAGAAATGGACTTAAATCCCAAGCTCTGTGTCTTACTACAAGCAAGAATTCGTTTCAGGTAAGGGCAGTCACTTTTCAGTTCAAAGGAACTACATCATTCACAAAGCTCACACGTTTCTCATCTTAAATGACAAGCATTGGATGTTAGAGGACCAGTGCATTCTATCAGTTTCAGAAGAAGAGTTGGACTAGATATGGTCCGTATGTGTAGGAAACACCGTTCTTTTGTTCTCAGCAAACTCACGTTTCCTGCTGTCTTAGAGATTCTAGAATGCAAGAGCGTGCTTCTTGTTCTAAAGCAGAGTGTGATCAATGGATGATTACACTGCTGTGTGTTTCACTTCAGAAATGGAGTTAAATCCCAGGCTCTGAGTCTTCCTACAGGCAAGACTTCGTTTCAGGTAAGGGCAGTCACTTTTCAGCTCACATGAACTACATCGTTCACGAAGCTCACACGTTTCTCCTCTTAACAGACAAGCATCAGATTTTAGAGGACCAGTGCTTTTTATCAGTTTCAGAAGCAGAGTTGGACTATATAATGTCCGTATGTGTAGGAAACACCGTTCTTTTGTTCTCAGCCCACTCACGTTTCCTGCTGTCTTAGAGAGTCTAGAAAGCAAGAGCGTGCTTCTTATTCTAAAGCAGAGTGTGATCAATGGATGATTACACTGCTGTGTGTTTTACTTCAGAAATGGAGTTAAATCCCAGGCTCCGAGTCTTCCTACAAGCAAGACATCATTTCAGGTAAGGGCAGTCACTTTTCTTCTCAAAAGAACTACATCGTTCACGAAGCTCACACGTTTCTCATCTCAACTGACAAGCATTGGATGTTAGAGGGTCAGTGATTTGTATCAGTTTCCGAAGCAGATTTGGACTACATATGGTCCATATGTGTAGGAAACACCGTTCTTTTGTTCTGGGCACACTCAGATTTCCTGTTGTATTAGAGACTCTAGAAACTAGAGTGTGCTTCTCGCTCTAAAGCAGAGTGTGATCCATGGATGAGAACTATGCTGTGTGTTTCCCTTCAGAAATGGAGTTAAATCCCAGGCTCTGTGTCTTCCTACAAGCAAGACTTCGTTTCAGGTAAGGGCAGTCACTTTTCAGCTCAAACGAACTACATCGTTCACGGAGCTCACACGTTTCACATCTAAACAGACAAGCATTGGATGTTAGAGGACCAGTGCTTTGTACCAGTTTCAGAAGCAGAGTTGGACTACATATAGTCTGTATGTGTAGGAAACACCGTTCTTTTGTTCTGGGCACACTCAGATTTCCTTCTGTATTAGAGAATCTACAAAGCAAGAGCATGCTTCTTGCTCTAAAGCAGAGTGTGATCCATGGATGAGAACTATGCTGTGTGTTTCCCTTCAGAAATAGACTTAAATCCCAGGCTCTGTGTCTTCCTACAAGCAAGACTTCGTTTCAGGTAAGGGCAGTCACTTTTCAGCTCAAACGAACTACATCGTTCACCGACCTCACACGTTTTTCATCTAAACAGACAAGCATTGGATGTTAGAGTACCATTGCTTTGTACCAGTTTCAGAAGCAGAGTTGGACTAGATATGGTCTGTATGTGTAGGAAACACTGTTCTTTTGTTCTCAGCACACTCACGTTTCCTGCTGTCTTAGAGACTCTAGAAAGCAAGAGCGTGCTTCTTGTTCTAAAGCAGAGTGTGATCAATGGATGAAAACTATGCTGGGTGTTTCCCGTCAGAAATGGAGTTAAATCCCAGGCTCTGTGTCTTCCTACAGGCAAGACTTCGTTTCAGGAAAGGGCAGTCACTTTTCTGCTCAAAGGAACTACACGTTCACGAAGCTCACACGTTTTTCATCTTAACTGTCAAGAATTGGATGTTAGAGGACCAGTGCATTGTATCAGTTTCAGAAGAAGATTTGGACTACATATAGTCCGTATGTGTAGGAAACACCGTTCTTTTGTTCTGGGCACACTCAGATTTCCTGCTGCATTGGAGAATCTAGAAAGCAAGAGCGTGCTTCTTGCTCTAAAGCAGAATGTGATCCATGGATGAAAACTATGCTAGGTGTTTCCCTTCAGAAATGGAGTTAAATCCCAGGCTCTGTGCCTCCTACAGGCAAGACTTCGTTTCAGGTAAGGGCAGTCACTTTTCAGCTCAAACGAACTACATCGTTCACGAAGCTCACACGTTTCTCCTCTTAACAGACAAGCATTAGATTTTAGAGGACCATTGCTTTTTATCAGTTTCAGAAGCAGAGTTGGACTATATAATGTCTGTATGTGTAGGAAACACCGTTCTTTTGTTCTCAGCCCACTCACGTTTCCTGCTGTCTTAGAGAGTCTAGAAAGCAAGAGCGTGCTTCTTATTCTAAAGCAGAGTGTGATCAATGGATGATTACACTGCTGTGTGTTTTACTTCAGAAATGGAGTTAAATCCCAGGCTCCGAGTCTTCCTACAAGCAAGACATCATTTCAGGTAAGGGCAGTCACTTTTCTTCTCAAAAGAACTACATCGTTCACGAAGCTCACACGTTTCTCATCTCAACTGATAAGCATTGGATGTTAGAGGGTCAGTGATTTGTATCAGTTTCCGAAGCAGATTTGGACTACATATGGTCCATATGTGTAGGAAACACCGTTCTTTTGTTCTGGGCACACTCAGATTTCCTGCTGTATTAGAGACTCTAGAAAGCAAGAGTGTGCTTCTCGCTCTAAAGCAGAGTGTGATCCATGGATGAGAACTATGCTGTGTGTTTCCCTTCAGAAATGGACTTAAATCCCAGGCTCTGTGTATTCCTACAAGCAAGACTTCGTTTCAGTTAAGGGCAGTCACTTTTCAGTTCAAAGGAACTACATCATTCACAAAGCTCACACGTTTCTCATCTTAAATGACAAACATTGGATGTTAGAGGACCAGTTCATTCTATCAGTTTCAGAAGAAGAGTTGGACTAGATATGGTCCGTATGTGTAGGAAACACCGTTCTTTTGTTCTCAGCAAACTCACGTTTCCTGCTGTCTTAGAGATTCTAGAATGCAAGAGCGTGCTTCTTGTTCTAAAGCAGAGTGTGATCAATGGATGATTACACTGCTGTGTGTTTCACTTCAGAAATGGAGTTAAATCCCAGGCTCTGAGTCTTCCTACAAGCAAGACTTCGTTTCAGGTAAGGGCAGTCACTTTTTAGCTCAAACGAACTACATTGTTCACGAAGCTCACACGTTTCTCATCTTAACAGACGAGCATTAGATTTTAGAGGACCAGTGCTTTTTTTCAGTTTCAGAAGCAGAGTTGGACTATATAATGTCCGTATGTGTAGGAAACACCGTTCTTTTGTTCTCAGCACACTCACGTTATCTGCTGTCTTGGAGAGTCTAGAAAGCAAGAGCGTGCTTCTTGTTCTAAAGCAGAGTGTGATCAATGGATGAGACAATGCTGTGTGTTTCACTTCAGAAATGGAGTTAAATCCCATGCTCTGAGTCTCCCTACAAGCAAGACTTCGTTTCAGGTAAAGGCAGGCACTTTTCTGCTCAAAGGAACTACATCATTCACGAAGCTCACACGTTTCTCATCTTAACTGTCAAGAATTGGATGTTAGAGGACCAGTGCATTGTATCAGTTTCAGAAGAAGATTTGGACTACATATAGTCCGTATGTGTAGGAAACACCGTTCTTTTGTTCTGGGCACACTCAGATTTCCTGCTGTATTAGAGAATCTAGAAAGCAAGAGCGTGCTTCTTGCTCTGAAGCAGAACGTGATCCATGGATGAAAACTATGCTGTGTGTTTCCCTTCAGAAATGGAGTTAAATCTCAGGCTCTGTGTCTTCCTACAGGCAAGACTTCGTTTCAGGTAAGGGCAGTCACTTTTCAGCTCACATGAACTACATCGTTCACGAAGCTCACACGTTTCTCCTCTTAACAGACAAGCATCAGATTTTAGAGGACCAGTGCTTTTTATCAGTTTCAGAAGCAGAGTTGGACTATATAATGTCCGTATGTGTAGGAAACACCGTTCTTTTGTTCTCAGCCCACTCACGTTTCCTGCTGTCTTAGAGAGTCTAGAAAGCAAGAGCGTGCTTCTTATTCTAAAGCAGAGTGTGATCAATGGATGATTACACTGCTGTGTGTTTTACTTCAGAAATGGAGTTAAATCCCAGGCTCCGAGTCTTCCTACAAGCAAGACATCATTTCAGGTAAGGGCAGTCACTTTTCTTCTCAAAAGAACTACATCGTTCACGAAGCTCACACGTTTCTCATCTCAACTGACAAGCATTGGATGTTAGAGGGTCAGTGATTTGTATCAGTTTCCGAAGCAGATTTGGACTACATATGGTCCATATGTGTAGGAAACACCGTTCTTTTGTTCTGGGCACACTCAGATTTCCTGTTGTATTAGAGACTCTAGAAACTAGAGTGTGCTTCTCGCTCTAAAGCAGAGTGTGATCCATGGATGAGAACTATGCTGTGTGTTTCCCTTCAGAAATGGAGTTAAATCCCAGGCTCTGTGTCTTCCTACAAGCAAGACTTCGTTTCAGGTAAGGGCAGTCACTTTTCAGCTCAAATGAACTACATCGTTCACGGAGCTCACACGTTTCTCATCTAAACAGACAAGCATTGGATGTTAGAGGACCAGTGCTTTGTACCAGTTTCAGAAGCAGAGTTGGACTACATATAGTCTGTATGTGTAGGAAACACCGTTCTTTTGTTCTGGGCACACTCAGATTTCCTTCTGTATTAGAGAATCTACAAAGCAAGAGCATGCTTCTTGCTCTAAAGCAGAGTGTGATCCATGGATGAGAACTATGCTGTGTGTTTCCCTTCAGAAATGGACTTAAATCCCAGGCTCTGTGTCTTACTACAAGCAAGAATTCGTTTCAGGTAAGGGCAGTCACTTTTCAGTTCAAAGGAACTACATCATTCACAAAGCTCACACGTTTCTCATCTTAAATGACAAGCATTGGATGTTAGAGGACCAGTGCATTCAATCAGTTTCAGAAGAAGAGTTGGACTAGATATGGTCCTTATGTGTAGGAAACACCGTTCTTTTGTTCTCAGCAAACTCACGTTTCCTGCTGTCTTAGAGATTCTAGAATGCAAGAGCGTGCTTCTTGTTCTAAAGCAGAGTGTGATCAATGGATTATTACACTGCTGTGTGTTTTACTTCAGAAATGGAGTTAAATCCCAGGCTATGAGTCTTCCTACAAGGAAGACTTCAATTAAGGTAAGGGCAGTCACTTTTCTGCTCAAACGAACTACATCGTTCACGAAGCTCACACGTTTCTCATCTTAACTGACAAGCATTGGGTGTTAAAGGACCAGTGCTTTGTATCAGTTTCAGAAGAAGAGTTGGACTAGATATGGTCCGTATGTGTAGGAAACACGGTTCTTTGTTCTGGGCGTACTCAGATTTCCTGCTGTATTACAGAATCTAGAAAGCAAGAGCGTGCTTCTTGCTCTAAAGCAGATTGTGATCCATGGATGAGAACTATGCTGTGTGTTTCACTTCAGAAATGGAGTTAAATCCCATGCTCTGAGTCTCCCTACAAGCAAGACTTCGTTTCAGGTAAGGGCAGTCACTTTTCAGCTCAAACGAACTACATCGTTCACCGACCTCACACGTTTTTCATCTAAACAGACAAGCATTGGATGTTAGAGTACCATTGCTTTGTACCAGTTTCAGAAGCAGAGTTGGACTAGATATGGTCTGTATGTGTAGGAAACACTGTTCTTTTGTTCTCAGCACACTCACGTTTCCTGCTGTCTTAGAGACTCTAGAAAGCAAGAGCGTGCTTCTTGTTCTAAAGCAGAGTGTGATCAATGGATGAAAACTATGCTGGGTGTTTCCCGTCAGAAATGGAGTTAAATCCCAGGCTCTGTGTCTTCCTACAGGCAAGACTTCGTTTCAGGAAAGGGCAGTCACTTTTCTGCTCAAAGGAACTACACGTTCACGAAGCTCACACGTTTTTCATCTTAACTGTCAAGAATTGGATGTTAGAGGACCAGTGCATTGTATCAGTTTCAGAAGAAGATTTGGACTACATATAGTCCGTATGTGTAGGAAACACCGTTCTTTTGTTCTGGGCACACTCAGATTTCCTGCTGCATTGGAGAATCTAGAAAGCAAGAGCGTGCTTCTTGCTCTAAAGCAGAATGTGATCCATGGATGAAAACTATGCTAGGTGTTTCCCTTCAGAAATGGAGTTAAATCCCAGTCTCTGTGCCTCCTACAGGCAAGACTTCGTTTCAGGTAAGGGCAGTCACTTTTCAGCTCAAACGAACTACATCATTCACAAAGCTCACACGTTTCTCATCTTAAATGACAAACATTGGATGTTAGAGGACCAGTGCATTCTATCAGTTTCAGAAGAAGAGTTGGACTAGATATGGTCCGTATGTGTAGGAAACACCGTTCTTTTGTTCTCAGCAAACTCACGTTTCCTGCTGTCTTAGAGATTCTAGAATGCAAGAGCGTGCTTCTTGTTCTAAAGCAGAGTGTGATCAATGGATGATTACACTGCTGTGTGTTTCACTTCAGAAATGGAGTTAAATCCCAGGCTCTGAGTCTTCCTACAAGCAAGACTTCGTTTCAGGTAAGGGCAGTCACTTTTTAGCTCAAACGAACTACATTGTTCACGAAGCTCACACGTTTCTCATCTTAACAGACGAGCATTAGATTTTAGAGGACCAGTGCTTTTTTTCAGTTTCAGAAGCAGAGTTGGACTATATAATGTCCGTATGTGTAGGAAACACCGTTCTTTTGTTCTCAGCACACTCACGTTATCTGCTGTCTTGGAGAGTCTAGAAAGCAAGAGCGTGCTTCTTGTTCTAAAGCAGAGTGTGATCAATGGATGAGACAATGCTGTGTGTTTCACTTCAGAAATGGAGTTAAATCCCATGCTCTGAGTCTCCCTACAAGCAAGACTTCGTTTCAGGTAAAGGCAGGCACTTTTCTGCTCAAAGGAACTACATCATTCACGAAGCTCACACGTTTCTCATCTTAACTGTCAAGAATTGGATGTTAGAGGACCAGTGCATTGTATCAGTTTCAGAAGAAGATTTGGACTACATATAGTCCGTATGTGTAGGAAACACCGTTCTTTTGTTCTGGGCACACTCAGATTTCCTGCTGTATTAGAGAATCTAGAAAGCAAGAGCGTGCTTCTTGCTCTGAAGCAGAACGTGATCCATGGATGAAAACTATGCTGTGTGTTTCCCTTCAGAAATGGAGTTAAATCTCAGGCTCTGTGTCTTCCTACAGGCAAGACTTCGTTTCAGGTAAGGGCAGTCACTTTCCAGCTCAAATGAACTACATCGTTTTCGAAGGTCACACGTTTCTCCTCTTAACAGACAAGCATTAGATTTTAGAGTACCATTGCTTTTTATCAGTTTCAGAAGCAGAGTTGGACTATATAATGTCCGTATGTGTAGGAAACACCGTTCTTTTGTTCTCAGCACACTCACGTTTCCTGCTGTCTTAGAGAGTCTAGAAAGCAAGAGCGTGCTTCTTATTCTAAAGCAGAGTGTGATCAATGGATGATTACACTGCTGTGTGTTTTACTTCAGAAATGGAGTTAAATCCCAGGCTCCGAGTCTTCCTACAAGCAAGACATCATTTCAGGTAAGGGCAGTCACTTTTCTTCTCAAAAGAACTACATCGTTCACGAAGCTCACACGTTTCTCATCTCAACTGACAAGCATTGGATGTTAGAGGGTCAGTGATTTGTATCAGTTTCCGAAGCAGATTTGGACTACATATGGTCCATATGTGTAGGAAACACCGTTCTTTTGTTCTGGGCACACTCAGATTTCCTGCTGTATTAGAGACTCTAGAAAGCTAGAGTGTGCTTCTCGCTCTAAAGCAGAGTGTGATCCATGGATGAGAACTATGCTGTGTGTTTCCCTTCAGAAATGGACTTAAATCCCAGGCTCTGTGTCTTCCTACAAGCAAGACTTCGTTTCAGTTAAGGGCAGTCACTTTTCAGCTCAAACGAACTACATCGTTCACGGAGCTCACACGTTTCTCATCTAAACAGACAAGCATTGGATGTTAGAGGACCAGTGCTTTGTACCAGTTTCAGAAGCAGAGTTGGACTACATATAGTCTGTATGTGTAGGAAACACCGTTCTTTTGTTCTGGGCACACTCAGATTTCCTTCTGTATTAGAGAATCTAGAAAGCAAGAGCATGCTTCTTGCTCTAAAGCAGAGTGTGATCCATGGATGAGAACTATGCTGTGTGTTTCACTTCAGAAATGGACTTAAATCCCAGGCTCTGTGTCTTACTACAAGCAAGAATTCGTTTCAGGTAAGGGCAGTCACTTTTCAGTTCAAAGGAACTACATCATTCACAAAGCTCACACGTTTCTCATCTTAAATGACAAGCATTGGATGTTAGAGGACCAGTGCATTCTATCAGTTTCAGAAGAACAGTTGGACTAGATATGGTCCGTATGTGTAGGAAACACCGTTCTTTTGTTCTCAGCAAACTCACGTTTCCTGCTGTCTTAGAGATTCTACAATGCAAGAGCGTGCTTCTTGTTCTAAAGCAGAGTGTGATCAATGGATGATTACACTGCTGTGTGTTTCACTTCAGAAATGGAGTTAAATCCCAGGCTCTGAGTCTTCCTACAAGCAAGACTTCGTTTCAGGTAAGGGCAGTCACTTTTTAGCTCAAACGAACTACATCGTTCACGAAGCTCACACGTTTCTCATCTTAACAGACGAGCATTGGATTTTAGAGGACCAGTGCTTTTTTTCAGTTTCAGAAGCAGAGTTGGACTATATAATGTCCGTATGTGTAGGAAACACCGTTCTTTTGTTCTCAGCCCACTCACGTTTCCTGCTGTCTTAGAGAGTCTAGAAAGCAAGAGCGTGCTTCTTATTCTAAAGCAGAGTGTGATCAATGGATGATTACACTGCTGTGTGTTTTACTTCAGAAATGGAGTTAAATCCCAGGCTCCAAGTCTTCCTACAAGCAAGACATCATTTCAGGTAAGGGCAGTCACTTTTCTTCTCAAAAGAACTACATCGTTCACGAAGCTCACACGTTTCTCATCTCAACTGACAAGCATTGGATGTTAGAGGGTCAGTGATTTGTATCAGTTTCCGAAGCAGATTTGGGCTACATATGGTCCATATGTGTAGGAAACACCGTTCTTTTGTTCTGGGCACACTCAGATTTCCTGTTGTATTAGAGACTCTAGAAACTAGAGTGTGCTTCTCGCTCTAAAGCAGAGTGTGATCCATGGATGAGAACTATGCTGTGTGTTTCCCTTCAGAAATGGAGTTAAATCCCAGGCTCTGTGTCTTCCTACAAGCAAGACTTCGTTTCAGGTAAGGGCAGTCACTTTTCAGCTCAAATGAACTACATCGTTCACGGAGCTCACACGTTTCTCATCTAAACAGACAAGCATTGGATGTTAGAGGACCAGTGCTTTGTACCAGTTTCAGAAGCAGAGTTGGACTACATATAGTCTGTATGTGTAGGAAACACCGTTCTTTTGTTCTGGGCACACTCAGATTTCCTTCTGTATTAGAGAATCTACAAAGCAAGAGCATGCTTCTTGCTCTAAAGCAGAGTGTGATCCATGGATGAGAACTATGCTGTGTGTTTCCCTTCAGAAATGGACTTAAATCCCAGGCTCTGTGTCTTACTACAAGCAAGAATTCGTTTCAGGTAAGGGCAGTCACTTTTCAGTTCAAAGGAACTACATCATTCACAAAGCTCACACGTTTCTCATCTTAAATGACAAGCATTGGATGTTAGAGGACCAGTGCATTCAATCAGTTTCAGAAGAAGAGTTGGACTAGATATGGTCCTTATGTGTAGGAAACACCGTTCTTTTGTTCTCAGCAAACTCACGTTTCCTGCTGTCTTAGAGATTCTAGAATGCAAGAGCGTGCTTCTTGTTCTAAAGCAGAGTGTGATCAATGGATTATTACACTGCTGTGTGTTTTACTTCAGAAATGGAGTTAAATCCCAGGCTATGAGTCTTCCTACAAGGAAGACTTCAATTAAGGTAAGGGCAGTCACTTTTCTGCTCAAACGAACTACATCGTTCACGAAGCTCACACGTTTCTCATCTTAACTGACAAGCATTGGGTGTTAAAGGACCAGTGCTTTGTATCAGTTTCAGAAGAAGAGTTGGACTAGATATGGTCCGTATGTGTAGGAAACACGGTTCTTTGTTCTGGGCGTACTCAGATTTCCTGCTGTATTACAGAATCTAGAAAGCAAGAGCGTGCTTCTTGCTCTAAAGCAGATTGTGATCCATGGATGAGAACTATGCTGTGTGTTTCACTTGAGAAATGGAGTTAAATCCCATGCTCTGAGTCTCCCTACAAGCAAGACTTCGTTTCAGGTAAGGGCAGTCACTTTTCAGCTCAAACGAACTACATCGTTCACCGACCTCACACGTTTTTCATCTAAACAGACAAGCATTGGATGTTAGAGTACCATTGCTTTGTACCAGTTTCAGAAGCAGAGTTGGACTAGATATGGTCTGTATGTGTAGGAAACACTGTTCTTTTGTTCTCAGCACACTCACGTTTCCTGCTGTCTTAGAGACTCTAGAAAGCAAGAGCGTGCTTCTTGTTCTAAAGCAGAGTGTGATCAATGGATGAAAACTATGCTGGGTGTTTCCCGTCAGAAATGGAGTTAAATCCCAGGCTCTGTGTCTTCCTACAGGCAAGACTTCGTTTCAGGAAAGGGCAGTCACTTTTCTGCTCAAAGGAACTACACGTTCACGAAGCTCACACGTTTTTCATCTTAACTGTCAAGAATTGGATGTTAGAGGACCAGTGCATTGTATCAGTTTCAGAAGAAGATTTGGACTACATATAGTCCGTATGTGTAGGAAACACCGTTCTTTTGTTCTGGGCACACTCAGATTTCCTGCTGCATTGGAGAATCTAGAAAGCAAGAGCGTGCTTCTTGCTCTAAAGCAGAATGTGATCCATGGATGAAAACTATGCTAGGTGTTTCCCTTCAGAAATGGAGTTAAATCCCAGTCTCTGTGCCTCCTACAGGCAAGACTTCGTTTCAGGTAAGGGCAGTCACTTTTCAGCTCAAACGAACTACATCATTCACAAAGCTCACACGTTTCTCATCTTAAATGACAAACATTGGATGTTAGAGGACCAGTGCATTCTATCAGTTTCAGAAGAAGAGTTGGACTAGATATGGTCCGTATGTGTAGGAAACACCGTTCTTTTGTTCTCAGCAAACTCACGTTTCCTGCTGTCTTAGAGATTCTAGAATGCAAGAGCGTGCTTCTTGTTCTAAAGCAGAGTGTGATCAATGGATGATTACACTGCTGTGTGTTTCACTTCAGAAATGGAGTTAAATCCCAGGCTCTGAGTCTTCCTACAAGCAAGACTTCGTTTCAGGTAAGGGCAGTCACTTTTTAGCTCAAACGAACTACATTGTTCACGAAGCTCACACGTTTCTCATCTTAACAGACGAGCATTGGATTTTAGAGGACCAGTGCTTTTTTTCAGTTTCAGAAGCAGAGTTGGACTATATAATGTCCGTATGTGTAGGAAACACCGTTCTTTTGTTCTCAGCACACTCACGTTATCTGCTGTCTTGGAGAGTCTAGAAAGCAAGAGCGTGCTTCTTGTTCTAAAGCAGAGTGTGATCAATGGATGAGACAATGCTGTGTGTTTCACTTCAGAAATGGAGTTAAATCCCATGCTCTGAGTCTCCCTACAAGCAAGACTTCGTTTCAGGTAAAGGCAGGCACTTTTCTGCTCAAAGGAACTACATCATTCACGAAGCTCACACGTTTCTCATCTTAACTGTCAAGAATTGGATGTTAGAGGACCAGTGCATTGTATCAGTTTCAGAAGAAGATTTGGACTACATATAGTCCGTATGTGTAGGAAACACCGTTCTTTTGTTCTGGGCACACTCAGATTTCCTGCTGTATTAGAGAATCTAGAAAGCAAGAGCGTGCTTCTTGCTCTGAAGCAGAACGTGATCCATGGATGAAAACTATGCTGTGTGTTTCCCTTCAGAAATGGAGTTAAATCTCAGGCTCTGTGTCTTCCTACAGGCAAGACTTCGTTTCAGGTAAGGGCAGTCACTTTCCAGCTCAAATGAACTACATCGTTTTCGAAGGTCACACGTTTCTCCTCTTAACAGACAAGCATTAGATTTTAGAGTACCATTGCTTTTTATCAGTTTCAGAAGCAGAGTTGGACTATATAATGTCCGTATGTGTAGGAAACACCGTTCTTTTGTTCTCAGCACACTCACGTTTCCTGCTGTCTTAGAGAGTCTAGAAAGCAAGAGCGTGCTTCTTATTCTAAAGCAGAGTGTGATCAATGGATGATTACACTGCTGTGTGTTTTACTTCAGAAATGGAGTTAAATCCCAGGCTCCGAGTCTTCCTACAAGCAAGACATCATTTCAGATAAGGGCAGTCACTTTTCTTCTCAAAAGAACTACATCGTTCACGAAGCTCACACGTTTCTCATCTCAACTGACAAGCATTGGATGTTAGAGGGTCAGTGATTTGTATCAGTTTCCGAAGCAGATTTGGACTACATATGGTCCATATGTGTAGGAAACACCGTTCTTTTGTTCTGGGCACACTCAGATTTCCTGCTGTATTAGAGACTCTAGAAAGCTAGAGTGTGCTTCTCGCTCTAAAGCAGAGTGTGATCCATGGATGAGAACTATGCTGTGTGTTTCCCTTCAGAAATGGACTTAAATCCCAGGCTCTGTGTCTTCCTACAAGCAAGACTTCGTTTCAGTTAAGGGCAGTCACTTTTCAGCTCAAACGAACTACATCGTTCACGGAGCTCACACGTTTCTCATCTAAACAGACAAGCATTGGATGTTAGAGGACCAGTGCTTTGTACCAGTTTCAGAAGCAGAGTTGGACTACATATAGTCTGTATGTGTAGGAAACACCGTTCTTTTGTTCTGGGCACACTCAGATTTCCTTCTGTATTAGAGAATCTAGAAAGCAAGAGCATGCTTCTTGCTCTAAAGCAGAGTGTGATCCATGGATGAGAACTATGCTGTGTGTTTCACTTCAGAAATGGACTTAAATCCCAGGCTCTGTGTCTTACTACAAGCAAGAATTCGTTTCAGGTAAGGGCAGTCACTTTTCAGTTCAAAGGAACTACATCATTCACAAAGCTCACACGTTTCTCATCTTAAATGACAAGCATTGGATGTTAGAGGACCAGTGCATTCTATCAGTTTCAGAAGAACAGTTGGACTAGATATGGTCCGTATGTGTAGGAAACACCGTTCTTTTGTTCTCAGCAAACTCACGTTTCCTGCTGTCTTAGAGATTCTACAATGCAAGAGCGTGCTTCTTGTTCTAAAGCAGAGTGTGATCAATGGATGATTACACTGCTGTGTGTTTCACTTCAGAAATGGAGTTAAATCCCAGGCTCTGAGTCTTCCTACAAGCAAGACTTCGTTTCAGGTAAGGGCAGTCACTTTTTAGCTCAAACGAACTACATCGTTCACGAAGCTCACACGTTTCTCATCTTAACAGACGAGCATTGGATTTTAGAGGACCAGTGCTTTTTTTCAGTTTCAGAAGCAGAGTTGGACTATATAATGTCCGTATGTGTAGGAAACACCGTTCTTTTGTTCTCAGCACACTCACGTTTCCTGCTGTCTTAGAGAGTCTAGAAAGCAAGAGCATGTTTCTTATTATAAAGCAGAGTGTGATCAATGGATGATTACACTGCTGTGTGTTTTACTTCAGAAATGGAGTGAAATCCCAGGCTATGAGTCTTCCTACAAGCAAGACATCAATTCAGGTAAGGGCAGTCACTTTTCTGCTCAAACGAACTACATCGTTCACGAAGCTCACAAGTTTCTCATCTTAACTGACAAGCATTGGATGTTAGAGGGTCAGTGCTTTGTATCAGTTTCAGAAGAAGATTTGGACTACATATAGTCCGTATGTGTAGGAAACACCGTTCTTTTGTTCTGGGCACACTCAGATTTCCTGCTGTATTAGAGAATCTAGAAAGCAAGAGCGTGCTTCTTGCTCTGAAGCAGAATGTGATCCATGGATGAAAACTATGCTGTGTGTTTCCCTTCAGAAATGGAGTTAAATCTCAGGCTCTGTGTCTTCCTACAGGCAAGACTTCGTTTCAGGTAAGGGCAGTCACTTTTCAGCTCACATGAACTACATCGTTCACGAAGCTCACACGTTTCTCCTCTTAACAGACAAGCATCAGATTTTAGAGGACCAGTGCTTTTTATCAGTTTCAGAAGCAGAGTTGGACTATATAATGTCCGTATGTGTAGGAAACACCGTTCTTTTGTTCTCAGCCCACTCACGTTTCCTGCTGTCTTAGAGAGTCTAGAAAGCAAGAGCGTGCTTCTTATTCTAAAGCAGAGTGTGATCAATGGATGATTACACTGCTGTGTGTTTTACTTCAGAAATGGAGTTAAATCCCAGGCTCCAAGTCTTCCTACAAGCAAGACATCATTTCAGGTAAGGGCAGTCACTTTTCTTCTCAAAAGAACTACATCGTTCACGAAGCTCACACGTTTCTCATCTCAACTGACAAGCATTGGATGTTAGAGGGTCAGTGATTTGTATCAGTTTCCGAAGCAGATTTGGGCTACATATGGTCCATATGTGTAGGAAACACCGTTCTTTTGTTCTGGGCACACTCAGATTTCCTGTTGTATTAGAGACTCTAGAAACTAGAGTGTGCTTCTCGCTCTAAAGCAGAGTGTGATCCATGGATGAGAACTATGCTGTGTGTTTCCCTTCAGAAATGGAGTTAAATCCCAGGCTCTGTGTCTTCCTACAAGCAAGACTTCGTTTCAGGTAAGGGCAGTCACTTTTCAGCTCAAATGAACTACATCGTTCACGGAGCTCACACGTTTCTCATCTAAACAGACAAGCATTGGATGTTAGAGGACCAGTGCTTTGTACCAGTTTCAGAAGCAGAGTTGGACTACATATAGTCTGTATGTGTAGGAAACACCGTTCTTTTGTTCTGGGCACACTCAGATTTCCTTCTGTATTAGAGAATCTACAAAGCAAGAGCATGCTTCTTGCTCTAAAGCAGAGTGTGATCCATGGATGAGAACTATGCTGTGTGTTTCCCTTCAGAAATGGACTTAAATCCCAGGCTCTGTGTCTTACTACAAGCAAGAATTCGTTTCAGGTAAGGGCAGTCACTTTTCAGTTCAAAGGAACTACATCATTCAC
Organism: Onychomys leucogaster; assembly: GCA_949786385.1. Taxonomy (NCBI): domain Eukaryota; kingdom Metazoa; phylum Chordata; class Mammalia; order Rodentia; family Cricetidae; genus Onychomys; species Onychomys leucogaster. The sequence goes on along the minus strand of CATKUP010000053.1, from coordinate 3,149,412 downwards.
AAAGCTCACACGTTTCTCATCTTAAATGACAAGCATTGGATGTTAGAGGACCAGTGCATTCAATCAGTTTCAGAAGAAGAGTTGGACTAGATATGGTCCTTATGTGTAGGAAACACCGTTCTTTTGTTCTCAGCAAACTCACGTTTCCTGCTGTCTTAGAGATTCTAGAATGCAAGAGCGTGCTTCTTGTTCTAAAGCAGAGTGTGATCAATGGATTATTACACTGCTGTGTGTTTTACTTCAGAAATGGAGTTAAATCCCAGGCTATGAGTCTTCCTACAAGGAAGACTTCAATTAAGGTAAGGGCAGTCACTTTTCTGCTCAAACGAACTACATCGTTCACGAAGCTCACACGTTTCTCATCTTAACTGACAAGCATTGGGTGTTAAAGGACCAGTGCTTTGTATCAGTTTCAGAAGAAGAGTTGGACTAGATATGGTCCGTATGTGTAGGAAACACGGTTCTTTGTTCTGGGCGTACTCAGATTTCCTGCTGTATTACAGAATCTAGAAAGCAAGAGCGTGCTTCTTGCTCTAAAGCAGATTGTGATCCATGGATGAGAACTATGCTGTGTGTTTCACTTCAGAAATGGAGTTAAATCCCATGCTCTGAGTCTCCCTACAAGCAAGACTTCGTTTCAGGTAAGGGCAGTCACTTTTCAGCTCAAACGAACTACATCGTTCACCGACCTCACACGTTTTTCATCTAAACAGACAAGCATTGGATGTTAGAGTACCATTGCTTTGTACCAGTTTCAGAAGCAGAGTTGGACTAGATATGGTCTGTATGTGTAGGAAACACTGTTCTTTTGTTCTCAGCACACTCACGTTTCCTGCTGTCTTAGAGACTCTAGAAAGCAAGAGCGTGCTTCTTGTTCTAAAGCAGAGTGTGATCAATGGATGAAAACTATGCTGGGTGTTTCCCGTCAGAAATGGAGTTAAATCCCAGGCTCTGTGTCTTCCTACAGGCAAGACTTCGTTTCAGGAAAGGGCAGTCACTTTTCTGCTCAAAGGAACTACACGTTCACGAAGCTCACACGTTTTTCATCTTAACTGTCAAGAATTGGATGTTAGAGGACCAGTGCATTGTATCAGTTTCAGAAGAAGATTTGGACTACATATAGTCCGTATGTGTAGGAAACACCGTTCTTTTGTTCTGGGCACACTCAGATTTCCTGCTGCATTGGAGAATCTAGAAAGCAAGAGCGTGCTTCTTGCTCTAAAGCAGAATGTGATCCATGGATGAAAACTATGCTAGGTGTTTCCCTTCAGAAATGGAGTTAAATCCCAGTCTCTGTGCCTCCTACAGGCAAGACTTCGTTTCAGGTAAGGGCAGTCACTTTTCAGCTCAAACGAACTACATCATTCACAAAGCTCACACGTTTCTCATCTTAAATGACAAACATTGGATGTTAGAGGACCAGTGCATTCTATCAGTTTCAGAAGAAGAGTTGGACTAGATATGGTCCGTATGTGTAGGAAACACCGTTCTTTTGTTCTCAGCAAACTCACGTTTCCTGCTGTCTTAGAGATTCTAGAATGCAAGAGCGTGCTTCTTGTTCTAAAGCAGAGTGTGATCAATGGATGATTACACTGCTGTGTGTTTCACTTCAGAAATGGAGTTAAATCCCAGGCTCTGAGTCTTCCTACAAGCAAGACTTCGTTTCAGGTAAGGGCAGTCACTTTTTAGCTCAAACGAACTACATTGTTCACGAAGCTCACACGTTTCTCATCTTAACAGACGAGCATTAGATTTTAGAGGACCAGTGCTTTTTTTCAGTTTCAGAAGCAGAGTTGGACTATATAATGTCCGTATGTGTAGGAAACACCGTTCTTTTGTTCTCAGCACACTCACGTTATCTGCTGTCTTGGAGAGTCTAGAAAGCAAGAGCGTGCTTCTTGTTCTAAAGCAGAGTGTGATCAATGGATGAGACAATGCTATGTGTTTCACTTCAGAAATGGAGTTAAATCCCATGCTCTGAGTCTCCCTACAAGCAAGACTTCGTTTCAGGTAAAGGCAGGCACTTTTCTGCTCAAAGGAACTACATCATTCACGAAGCTCACACGTTTCTCATCTTAACTGTCAAGAATTGGATGTTAGAGGACCAGTGCATTGTATCAGTTTCAGAAGAAGATTTGGACTACATATAGTCCGTATGTGTAGGAAACACCGTTCTTTTGTTCTGGGCACACTCAGATTTCCTGCTGTATTAGAGAATCTAGAAAGCAAGAGCGTGCTTCTTGCTCTGAAGCAGAACGTGATCCATGGATGAAAACTATGCTGTGTGTTTCCCTTCAGAAATGGAGTTAAATCTCAGGCTCTGTGTCTTCCTACAGGCAAGACTTCGTTTCAGGTAAGGGCAGTCACTTTCCAGCTCAAATGAACTACATCGTTTTCGAAGGTCACACGTTTCTCCTCTTAACAGACAAGCATTAGATTTTAGAGTACCATTGCTTTTTATCAGTTTCAGAAGCAGAGTTGGACTATATAATGTCCGTATGTGTAGGAAACACCGTTCTTTTGTTCTCAGCACACTCACGTTTCCTGCTGTCTTAGAGAGTCTAGAAAGCAAGAGCGTGCTTCTTATTCTAAAGCAGAGTGTGATCAATGGATGATTACACTGCTGTGTGTTTTACTTCAGAAATGGAGTTAAATCCCAGGCTCCGAGTCTTCCTACAAGCAAGACATCATTTCAGGTAAGGGCAGTCACTTTTCTTCTCAAAAGAACTACATCGTTCACGAAGCTCACACGTTTCTCATCTCAACTGACAAGCATTGGATGTTAGAGGGTCAGTGATTTGTATCAGTTTCCGAAGCAGATTTGGACTACATATGGTCCATATGTGTAGGAAACACCGTTCTTTTGTTCTGGGCACACTCAGATTTCCTGCTGTATTAGAGACTCTAGAAAGCTAGAGTGTGCTTCTCGCTCTAAAGCAGAGTGTGATCCATGGATGAGAACTATGCTGTGTGTTTCCCTTCAGAAATGGACTTAAATCCCAGGCTCTGTGTCTTCCTACAAGCAAGACTTCGTTTCAGTTAAGGGCAGTCACTTTTCAGCTCAAACGAACTACATCGTTCACGGAGCTCACACGTTTCTCATCTAAACAGACAAGCATTGGATGTTAGAGGACCAGTGCTTTGTACCAGTTTCAGAAGCAGAGTTGGACTACATATAGTCTGTATGTGTAGGAAACACCGTTCTTTTGTTCTGGGCACACTCAGATTTCCTTCTGTATTAGAGAATCTAGAAAGCAAGAGCATGCTTCTTGCTCTAAAGCAGAGTGTGATCCATGGATGAGAACTATGCTGTGTGTTTCACTTCAGAAATGGACTTAAATCCCAGGCTCTGTGTCTTACTACAAGCAAGAATTCGTTTCAGGTAAGGGCAGTCACTTTTCAGTTCAAAGGAACTACATCATTCACAAAGCTCACACGTTTCTCATCTTAAATGACAAGCATTGGATGTTAGAGGACCAGTGCATTCTATCAGTTTCAGAAGAACAGTTGGACTAGATATGGTCCGTATGTGTAGGAAACACCGTTCTTTTGTTCTCAGCAAACTCACGTTTCCTGCTGTCTTAGAGATTCTACAATGCAAGAGCGTGCTTCTTGTTCTAAAGCAGAGTGTGATCAATGGATGATTACACTGCTGTGTGTTTCACTTCAGAAATGGAGTTAAATCCCAGGCTCTGAGTCTTCCTACAAGCAAGACTTCGTTTCAGGTAAGGGCAGTCACTTTTTAGCTCAAACGAACTACATCGTTCACGAAGCTCACACGTTTCTCATCTTAACAGACGAGCATTGGATTTTAGAGGACCAGTGCTTTTTTTCAGTTTCAGAAGCAGAGTTGGACTATATAATGTCCGTATGTGTAGGAAACACCGTTCTTTTGTTCTCAGCACACTCACGTTTCCTGCTGTCTTAGAGAGTCTAGAAAGCAAGAGCATGTTTCTTATTATAAAGCAGAGTGTGATCAATGGATGATTACACTGCTGTGTGTTTTACTTCAGAAATGGAGTGAAATCCCAGGCTATGAGTCTTCCTACAAGCAAGACATCAATTCAGGTAAGGGCAGTCACTTTTCTGCTCAAACGAACTACATCGTTCACGAAGCTCACAAGTTTCTCATCTTAACTGACAAGCATTGGATGTTAGAGGGTCAGTGCTTTGTATCAGTTTCAGAAGAAGATTTGGACTACATATAGTCCGTATGTGTAGGAAACACCGTTCTTTTGTTCTGGGCACACTCAGATTTCCTGCTGTATTAGAGAATCTAGAAAGCAAGAGCGTGCTTCTTGCTCTGAAGCAGAATGTGATCCATGGATGAAAACTATGCTGTGTGTTTCCCTTCAGAAATGGAGTTAAATCTCAGGCTCTGTGTCTTCCTACAGGCAAGACTTCGTTTCAGGTAAGGGCAGTCACTTTTCAGCTCACATGAACTACATCGTTCACGAAGCTCACACGTTTCTCCTCTTAACAGACAAGCATCAGATTTTAGAGGACCAGTGCTTTTTATCAGTTTCAGAAGCAGAGTTGGACTATATAATGTCCGTATGTGTAGGAAACACCGTTCTTTTGTTCTCAGCCCACTCACGTTTCCTGCTGTCTTAGAGAGTCTAGAAAGCAAGAGCGTGCTTCTTATTCTAAAGCAGAGTGTGATCAATGGATGATTACACTGCTGTGTGTTTTACTTCAGAAATGGAGTTAAATCCCAGGCTCCGAGTCTTCCTACAAGCAAGACATCATTTCAGGTAAGGGCAGTCACTTTTCTTCTCAAAAGAACTACATCGTTCACGAAGCTCACACGTTTCTCATCTCAACTGACAAGCATTGGATGTTAGAGGGTCAGTGATTTGTATCAGTTTCCGAAGCAGATTTGGGCTACATATGGTCCATATGTGTAGGAAACACCGTTCTTTTGTTCTGGGCACACTCAGATTTCCTGTTGTATTAGAGACTCTAGAAACTAGAGTGTGCTTCTCGCTCTAAAGCAGAGTGTGATCCATGGATGAGAACTATGCTGTGTGTTTCCCTTCAGAAATGGAGTTAAATCCCAGGCTCTGTGTCTTCCTACAAGCAAGACTTCGTTTCAGGTAAGGGCAGTCACTTTTCAGCTCAAACGAACTACATCGTTCACGGGGCTCACACGTTTCTCATCTAAACAGACAAGCATTGGATGTTAGAGGACCAGTGCTTTGTACCAGTTTCAGAAGCAGAGTTGGACTACATATAGTCTGTATGTGTAGGAAACACCGTTCTTTTGTTCTGGGCACACTCAGATTTCCTTCTGTATTAGAGAATCTACAAAGCAAGAGCATGCTTCTTGCTCTAAAGCAGAGTGTGATCCATGGATGAGAACTATGCTGTGTGTTTCACTTCAGAAATGGACTTAAATCCCAGGCTCTGTGTCTTACTACAAGCAAGAATTCGTTTCAGGTAAGGGCAGTCACTTTTCAGTTCAAAGGAACTACATCATTCACAAAGCTCACACGTTTCTCATCTTAAATGACAAGCATTGGATGTTAGAGGACCAGTGCACTCAATCAGTTTCAGAAGAAGAGTTGGACTAGATATGGTCCGTATGTGTAGGAAACACCGTTCTTTTGTTCTCAGCAAACTCAGGTTTCCTGCTGTCTTAGAGATTCTAGAATGCAAGAGCGTGCTTCTTGTTCTAAAGCAGAGTGTGATCAATGGATGATTACACTGCTGTGTGTTTTAATTCAGAAATGGAGTTAAATCCCAGGCTATGAGTCTTCCTACAAGCAAGACTTCAATTAAGGTAAGGGCAGTCACTTTTCTGCTCAAACGAACTACATCGTTCACGAAGCTCACACGTTTCTCATCTTAACTGACAAGCATTGGGTGTTAAAGGACCAGTGCTTTGTATCAGTTTCAGAAGAAGAGTTGTACTAGATATGGTCCGTATGTGTAGGAAACACGGTTCTTTGTTCTGGGCATACTCAGATTTCCTGCTGTATTACAGAATCTAGAAAGCAAGAGCGTGCTTCTTGCTCTAAAGCAGATTGTGATCCATGGATGAGAACTATGCTGTGTGTTTCCCTTCAGAAATAGACTTAAATCCCAGGCTCTGTGTCTTCCTACAAGCAAGACTTCGTTTCAGGTAAGGGCAGTCACTTTTCAGCTCAAACGAACTACATCGTTCACCGACCTCACACGTTTTTCATCTAAAGAGACAAGCATTGGATGTTAGAGTACCATTGCTTTGTACCAGTTTCAGAAGCAGAGTTGGACTAGATATGGTCTGTATGTGTAGGAAACACTGTTCTTTTGTTCTCAGCACACTCACGTTTCCTGCTGTCTTAGAGACTCTAGAAAGCAAGAGCGTGCTTCTTGTTCTAAAGCAGAGTGTGATCAATGGATGAAAACTATGCTGGGTGTTTCCCGTCAGAAATGGAGTTAAATCCCAGGCTCTGTGTCTTCCTACAGGCAAGACTTCGTTTCAGGAAAGGGCAGTCACTTTTCTGCTCAAAGGAACTACACGTTCACGAAGCTCACACGTTTTTCATCTTAACTGTCAAGAATTGGATGTTAGAGGACCAGTGCATTGTATCAGTTTCAGAAGAAGATTTGGACTACATATAGTCCGTATGTGTAGGAAACACCGTTCTTTTGTTCTGGGCACACTCAGATTTCCTGCTGCATTGGAGAATCTAGAAAGCAAGAGCGTGCTTCTTGCTCTAAAGCAGAATGTGATCCATGGATGAAAACTATGCTAGGTGTTTCCCTTCAGAAATGGAGTTAAATCCCAGGCTCTGTGCCTCCTACAGGCAAGACTTCGTTTCAGGTAAGGGCTGTCACTTTTCAGCTCAAACGAACTACATCGTTCACGAAGCTCACACGTTTCTCCTCTTAACAGACAAGCATTAGATTTTAGAGGACCATTGCCTTTTATCAGTTTCAGAAGCAGAGTTGGACTATATAATGTCTGTATGTGTAGGAAACACCGTTCTTTTGTTCTCAGCCCACTCACGTTTCCTGCTGTCTTAGAGAGTCTAGAAAGCAAGAGCGTGCTTCTTATTCTAAAGCAGAGTGTGATCAATGGATGATTACACTGCTGTTTGTTTTACTTCAGAAATGGAGTTAAATCCCAGGCTCCGAGTCTTCCTACAAGCAAGACATCATTTCAGGTAAGGGCAGTCACTTTTATTCTCAAAAGAACTACATCGTTCACGAAGCTCACACGTTTCTCATCTCAACTGATAAGCATTGGATGTTAGAGGGTCAGTGATTTGTATCAGTTTCTGAAGCAGATTTGGACTACATATGGTCCATATGTGTAGGAAACACCGTTCTTTTGTTCTGGGCACACTCAGATTTCCTGCTGTATTAGAGACTCTAGAAAGCAAGAGTGTGCTTCTCGCTCTAAAGCAGAGTGTGATCCATGGATGAGAACTATGCTGTGTGTTTCCCTTCAGAAATGGACTTAAATCCCAGGCTCTGTGTCTTCCTACAAGCAAGACTTCGTTTCAGTTAAGGGCAGTCACTTTTCAGTTCAAAGGAACTACATCATTCACAAAGCTCACACGTTTCTCATCTTAAATGACAAGCATTGGATGTTAGAGGACCAGTGCATTCTATCAGTTTCAGAAGAAGAGTTGGACTAGATATGGTCCGTATGTGTAGGAAACACCGTTCTTTTGTTCTCAGCAAACTCACGTTTCCTGCTGTCTTAGAGATTCTAGAATGCAAGAGCGTGCTTCTTGTTCTAAAGCAGAGTGTGATCAATGGATGATTACACTGCTGTGTGTTTCACTTCAGAAATGGAGTTAAATCCCAGGCTCTGAGTCTTCCTACAAGCAAGACTTCGTTTCAGGTAAGGGCAGTCACTTTTTAGCTCAAACGAACTACATTGTTCACGAAGCTCACACGTTTCTCATCTTAACAGACGAGCATTAGATTTTAGAGGACCAGTGCTTTTTTTCAGTTTCAGAAGCAGAGTTGGACTATATAATGTCCGTATGTGTAGGAAACACCGTTCTTTTGTTCTCAGCACACTCACGTTATCTGCTGTCTTGGAGAGTCTAGAAAGCAAGAGCGTGCTTCTTGTTCTAAAGCAGAGTGTGATCAATGGATGAGACAATGCTGTGTGTTTCACTTCAGAAATGGAGTTAAATCCCATGCTCTGAGTCTCCCTACAAGCAAGACTTCGTTTCAGGTAAAGGCAGGCACTTTTCTGCTCAAAGGAACTACATCATTCACGAAGCTCACACGTTTCTCATCTTAACTGTCAAGAATTGGATGTTAGAGGACCAGTGCATTGTATCAGTTTCAGAAGAAGATTTGGACTACATATAGTCCGTATGTGTAGGAAACACTGTTCTTTTGTTCTGGGCACACTCAGATTTCCTGCTGCATTGGAGAATCTAGAAAGCAAGAGCGTGCTTCTTGCTCTAAAGCAGAATGTGATCCATGGATGAAAACTATGCTAGGTGTTTCCCTTCAGAAATGGAGTTAAATCCCAGGCTCTGTGCCTCCTACAGGCAAGACTTCGTTTCAGGTAAGGGCTGTCACTTTTCAGCTCAAACGAACTACATCGTTCACGAAGCTCACACGTTTCTCCTCTTAACAGACAAGCATTAGATTTTAGAGGACCATTGCCTTTTATCAGTTTCAGAAGCAGAGTTGGACTATATAATGTCTGTATGTGTAGGAAACACCGTTCTTTTGTTCTCAGCCCACTCACGTTTCCTGCTGTCTTAGAGAGTCTAGAAAGCAAGAGCGTGCTTCTTATTCTAAAGCAGAGTGTGATCAATGGATGATTACACTGCTGTTTGTTTTACTTCAGAAATGGAGTTAAATCCCAGGCTCCGAGTCTTCCTACAAGCAAGACATCATTTCAGGTAAGGGCAGTCACTTTTATTCTCAAAAGAACTACATCGTTCACGAAGCTCACACGTTTCTCATCTCAACTGATAAGCATTGGATGTTAGAGGGTCAGTGATTTGTATCAGTTTCTGAAGCAGATTTGGACTACATATGGTCCATATGTGTAGGAAACACCGTTCTTTTGTTCTGGGCACACTCAGATTTCCTGCTGTATTAGAGACTCTAGAAAGCAAGAGTGTGCTTCTCGCTCTAAAGCAGAGTGTGATCCATGGATGAGAACTATGCTGTGTGTTTCCCTTCAGAAATGGACTTAAATCCCAGGCTCTGTGTCTTCCTACAAGCAAGACTTCGTTTCAGTTAAGGGCAGTCACTTTTCAGTTCAAAGGAACTACATCATTCACAAAGCTCACACGTTTCTCATCTTAAATGACAAGCATTGGATGTTAGAGGACCAGTGCATTCTATCAGTTTCAGAAGAAGAGTTGGACTAGATATGGTCCGTATGTGTAGGAAACACCGTTCTTTTGTTCTCAGCAAACTCACGTTTCCTGCTGTCTTAGAGATTCTAGAATGCAAGAGCGTGCTTCTTGTTCTAAAGCAGAGTGTGATCAATGGATGATTACACTGCTGTGTGTTTCACTTCAGAAATGGAGTTAAATCCCAGGCTCTGAGTCTTCCTACAAGCAAGACTTCGTTTCAGGTAAGGGCAGTCACTTTTTAGCTCAAACGAACTACATTGTTCACGAAGCTCACACGTTTCTCATCTTAACAGACGAGCATTAGATTTTAGAGGACCAGTGCTTTTTTTCAGTTTCAGAAGCAGAGTTGGACTATATAATGTCCGTATGTGTAGGAAACACCGTTCTTTTGTTCTCAGCACACTCACGTTATCTGCTGTCTTGGAGAGTCTAGAAAGCAAGAGCGTGCTTCTTGTTCTAAAGCAGAGTGTGATCAATGGATGAGACAATGCTGTGTGTTTCACTTCAGAAATGGAGTTAAATCCCATGCTCTGAGTCTCCCTACAAGCAAGACTTCGTTTCAGGTAAAGGCAGGCACTTTTCTGCTCAAAGGAACTACATCATTCACGAAGCTCACACGTTTCTCATCTTAACTGTCAAGAATTGGATGTTAGAGGACCAGTGCATTGTATCAGTTTCAGAAGAAGATTTGGACTACATATAGTCCGTATGTGTAGGAAACACCGTTCTTTTGTTCTGGGCACACTCAGATTTCCTGCTGCATTGGAGAATCTAGAAAGCAAGAGCGTGCTTCTTGCTCTAAAGCAGAATGTGATCCATGGATGAAAACTATGCTAGGTGTTTCCCTTCAGAAATGGAGTTAAATCCCAGGCTCTGTGCCTCCTACAGGCAAGACTTCGTTTCAGGTAAGGGCTGTCACTTTTCAGCTCAAACGAACTACATCGTTCACGAAGCTCACACGTTTCTCCTCTTAACAGACAAGCATTAGATTTTAGAGGACCATTGCCTTTTATCAGTTTCAGAAGCAGAGTTGGACTATATAATGTCTGTATGTGTAGGAAACACCGTTCTTTTGTTCTCAGCCCACTCACATTTCCTGCTGTCTTAGAGAGTCTAGAAAGCAAGAGCGTGCTTCTTATTCTAAAGCAGAGTGTGATCAATGGATGATTACACTGCTGTGTGTTTTACTTCAGAAATGGAGTTAAATCCCAGGCTCCGAGTCTTCCTACAAGCAAGACATCATTTCAGGTAAGGGCAGTCACTTTTCTTCTCAAAAGAACTACATCGTTCACGAAGCTCACACGTTTCTCTTCTCAACTGATAAGCATTGGATGTTAGAGGGTCAGTGATTTGTATCAGTTTCCGAAGCAGATTTGGACTACATATGGTCCATATGTGTAGGAAACACCGTTCTTTTGTTCTGGGCACACTCAGATTTCCTGCTGTATTAGAGACTCTAGAAAGCAAGAGTGTGCTTCTCGCTCTAAAGCAGAGTGTGATCCATGGATGAGAACTATGCTGTGTGTTTCCCTTCAGAAATGGACTTAAATCCCAGGCTCTGTGTCTTCCTACAAGCAAGACTTCGTTTCAGTTAAGGGCAGTCACTTTTCAGTTCAAAGGAACTACATCATTCACAAAGCTCACACGTTTCTCATCTTAAATGACAAGCATTGGATGTTAGAGGACCAGTGCATTCTATAAGTTTCAGAAGAAGAGTTGGACTAGATATGGTCCGTATGTGTAGGAAACACCGTTCTTTTGTTCTCAGCAAACTCACGTTTCCTGCTGTCTTAGAGATTCTAGAATGCAAGAGCGTGCTTCTTGTTCTAAAGCAGAGTGTGATCAATGGATGATTACACTGCTGTGTGTTTCACTTCAGAAATGGAGTTAAATCCCAGGCTCTGAGTCTTCCTACAAGCAAGACTTCGTTTCAGGTAAGGGCAGTCACTTTTTAGCTCAAACGAACTACATTGTTCACGAAGCTCACACGTTTCTCATCTTAACAGACGAGCATTAGATTTTAGAGGACCAGTGCTTTTTTTCAGTTTCAGAAGCAGAGTTGGACTATATAATGTCCGTATGTGTAGGAAACACCGTTCTTTTGTTCTCAGCACACTCACGTTATCTGCTGTCTTGGAGAGTCTAGAAAGCAAGAGCGTGCTTCTTGTTCTAAAGCAGAGTGAGATCAATGGATGAGACAATGCTGTGTGTTTCACTTCAGAAATGGAGTTAAATCCCATGCTCTGAGTCTCCCTACAAGCAAGACTTCGTTTCAGGTAAAGGCAGGCACTTTTCTGCTCAAAGGAACTACATCATTCACGAAGCTCACACGTTTCTCATCTTAACTGTCAAGAATTGGATGTTAGAGGACCAGTGCATTGTATCAGTTTCAGAAGAAGATTTGGACTACATATAGTCCGTATGTGTAGGAAACACCGTTCTTTTGTTCTGGGCACACTCAGATTTCCTGCTGCATTGGAGAATCTAGAAAGCAAGAGCGTGCTTCTTGCTCTAAAGCAGAATGTGATCCATGGATGAAAACTATGCTAGGTGTTTCCCTTCAGAAATGGAGTTAAATCCCAGGCTCTGTGCCTCCTACAGGCAAGACTTCGTTTCAGTTAAGGGCAGTCACTTTTCAGTTCAAAGGAACTACATCATTCACAAAGCTCACACGTTTATCATTTTAAATGACAAACATTGGATGTTAGAGGACCAGTGCATTCTATCAGTTTCAGAAGAAGAGTTGGACTAGATATGGTCCGTATGTGTAGGAAACACCGTTCTTTTGTTCTCAGCAAACTCACGTTTCCTGCTGTCTTAGAGATTCTAGAATGCAAGAGCGTGCTTCTTGTTCTAAAGCAGAGTGTGATCAATGGATGATTACACTGCTGTGTGTTTTACTTCAGAAATGGAGTTAAATCCCAGGCTATGAGTCTTCCTACAAGCAAGACTTCGTTTCAGGTAAGGGCAGTCACTTTTTAGCTCAAACGAACTACATTGTTCACGAAGCTCACACGTTTCTCATCTTAACAGACGAGCATTAGATTTTAGAGGACCAGTGCTTTTTTTCAGTTTCAGAAGCAGAGTTGGACTATATAATGTCCGTATGTGTAGGAAACACCGTTCTTTTGTTCTCAGCACACTCACGTTATCTGCTGTCTTGGAGAGTCTAGAAAGCAAGAGCGTGCTTCTTGTTCTAAAGCAGAGTGTGATCAATGGATGAGACAATGCTGTGTGTTTCACTTCAGAAATGGAGTTAAATCCCATGCTCTGAGTCTCCCTACAAGCAAGACTTCGTTTCAGGTAAAGGCAGGCACTTTTCTGCTCAAAGGAACTACATCATTCACGAAGCTCACACGTTTCTCATCTTAACTGTCAAGAATTGGATGTTAGAGGACCAGTGCATTGTATCAGTTTCAGAAGAAGATTTGGACTACATATAGTCCGTATGTGTAGGAAACACCGTTCTTTTGTTCTGGGCACACTCAGATTTCCTGCTGCATTGGAGAATCTAGAAAGCAAGAGCGTGCTTCTTGCTCTAAAGCAGAATGTGATCCATGGATGAAAACTATGCTAGGTGTTTCCCTTCAGAAATGGAGTTAAATCCCAGGCTCTGTGCCTCCTACAGGCAAGACTTCGTTTCAGGTAAGGGCTGTCACTTTTCAGCTCAAACGAACTACATCGTTCACGAAGCTCACACGTTTCTCCTCTTAACAGACAAGCATTAGATTTTAGAGGACCATTGCCTTTTATCAGTTTCAGAAGCAGAGTTGGACTATATAATGTCTGTATGTGAAGGAAACACCGTTCTTTTGTTCTCAGCCCACTCACATTTCCTGCTGTCTTAGAGAGTCTAGAAAGCAAGAGCGTGCTTCTTATTCTAAAGCAGAGTGTGATCCATGGATGAGAACTATGCTGTGTGTTTTACTTCAGAAATGGAGTTAAATCCCAGGCTCCGAGTCTTCCTACAAGCAAGACATCATTTCAGGTAAGGGCAGTCACTTTTCTTCTCAAAAGAACTACATCGTTCACGAAGCTCACACGTTTCTCTTCTCAACTGATAAGCATTGGATGTTAGAGGGTCAGTGATTTGTATCAGTTTCCGAAGCAGATTTGGACCACATATGGTCCATATGTGTAGGAAACACCGTTCTTTTGTTCTGGGCACACTCAGATTTCCTGCTGTATTAGAGACTCTAGAAAGCAAGAGTGTGCTTCTCGCTCTAAAGCAGAGTGTGATCCATGGATGAGAACTATGCTGTGTGTTTCCCTTCAGAAATGGACTTAAATCCCAGGCTCTGTGTCTTCCTACAAGCAAGACTTCGTTTCAGTTAAGGGCAGTCACTTTTCAGTTCAAAGGAACTACATCATTCACAAAGCTCACACGTTTCTCATCTTAAATGACAAGCATTGGATGTTAGAGGACCAGTGCATTCTATCAGTTTCAGAAGAAGAGTTGGACTAGATATGGTCCGTATGTGTAGGAAACACCGTTCTTTTGTTCTCAGCAAACTCACGTTTCCTGCTGTCTTAGAGATTCTAGAATGCAAGAGCGTGCTTCTTGTTCTAAAGCAGAGTGTGATCAATGGATGATTACACTGCTGTGTGTTTCACTTCAGAAATGGAGTTAAATCCCAGGCTCTGAGTCTTCCTACAAGCAAGACTTCGTTTCAGGTAAGGGCAGTCACTTTTTAGCTCAAACGAACTACATTGTTCACGAAGCTCACACGTTTCTCATCTTAACAGACGAGCATTAGATTTTAGAGGACCAGTGCTTTTTTTCAGTTTCAGAAGCAGAGTTGGACTATATAATGTCCGTATGTGTAGGAAACACCGTTCTTTTGTTCTCAGCACACTCACGTTATCTGCTGTCTTGGAGAGTCTAGAAAGCAAGAGCGTGCTTCTTGTTCTAAAGCAGAGTGAGATCAATGGATGAGACAATGCTGTGTGTTTCACTTCAGAAATGGAGTTAAATCCCATGCTCTGAGTCTCCCTACAAGCAAGACTTCGTTTCAGGTAAAGGCAGGCACTTTTCTGCTCAAAGGAACTACATCATTCACGAAGCTCACACGTTTCTCATCTTAACTGTCAAGAATTGGATGTTAGAGGACCAGTGCATTGTATCAGTTTCAGAAGAAGATTTGGACTACATATAGTCCGTATGTGTAGGAAACACCGTTCTTTTGTTCTGGGCACACTCAGATTTCCTGCTGTATTAGAGAATCTAGAAAGCAAGAGCGTGCTTCTTGCTCTGAAGCAGAACGTGATCCATGGATGAAAACTATGCTGTGTGTTTCCCTTCAGAAATGGAGTTAAATCTCAGGCTCTGTGTCTTCCTACAGGCAAGACTTCGTTTCAGGTAAGGGCAGTCACTTTCCAGCTCAAATGAACTACATCGTTTTCGAAGGTCACACGTTTCTCCTCTTAACAGACAAGCATTAGATTTTAGAGTACCATTGCTTTTTATCAGTTTCAGAAGCAGAGTTGGACTATATAATGTCTGTATGTGTAGGAAACTCTGTTCTTTTGTTCTCAGCACACTCACGTTTCCTGCTGTCTTAGAGAGTCTAGAAAGCAAGAGCATGTTTCTTATTATAAAGCAGAGTGTGATCAATGGATGATTACACTGCTGTGTGTTTTACTTCAGAAATGGAGTTAATTCCCAGGCTATGAGTCTTCCTACAAGCAAGACATCAATTCAGGTAAGGGCAGTCACTTTTCTGCTCAAACGAACTACATTGTTCACGAAGCTCACACGTTTCTCATCTTAACTGACAAGCATTGGATGTTAGAGGGTCAGTGCTTTGTATCAGTTTCAGAAACAGATTTGGACTACATATGGTCCATATGTGTAGGAAACACCGTTCTTTTGTTCTGTGCACACTCAGATTTCCTGCTGTATTAGAGACTCTAGAAAGCTAGAGTGTGATTCTCACTCTAAAGCAGAGTGTGATCCATGGATGAGAACTATGCTGTGTGTTTCCCTTAAGAAATTGACTTAAATCCCAGGCTCTGTGTCTTACTACAAGCAACAATTCGTTTCAGGTAAGGGCAGTCACTTTTCAGTTCAAAGGAACTACATCATGCACAAAGCTCAAACGTTTCTCATCTTAACAGACAAGCATTGGATGTTAGAGGACCAGTGCTTTGTATCAGTTTCAGAAGCATATTTGGACTACATATGGTCCATATGTGTAGGAAACAACGTTCTTTTGTTCTGGGCACACTCACATTTCCTGCTGTATTAGAGACTCTAGAAAGCTAGAGTGTGCTTCTCGCTCTAAAGCAGAGTGTGATCCATGGATGAGAACTATGCTGTGTGTTTCCCTTCAGAAATGGACTTAAATCCCAGGCTCTGTGTCTTACTACAAGCAAGACTTCGTTTCAGGTAAGGGCAGTCACTTTTCAGTTCAAAGGAACTACATCATTCACAAAGCTCACACGTTTCTAATCTTAACAGACAAGCATTGGATGTTAGAGGACCAGTGCTTTTTATCAGTTTCAGAAGCAGAGTTGGACTATATAATGTCCTTATGTGTAGGAAACACCGTTCTTTTGTTCTCAGCCCACTCACGTTTCCTGCTGTCTTAGAGAGTCTAGAAAGCAAGAGCGTGCTTCTTATTCTAAAGCAGAGTGTGATCAATGGATGATTACACTGCTGTGTGTTTTACTTCAGAAATGGAGTTAAATCCCAGGCTCCGAGTCTTCCTACAAGCAAGACATCATTTCAGGTAAGGGCAGTCACTTTTCTTCTCAAAAGAACTACATCGTTCACGAAGCTCACACGTTTCTCATCTTAACTGACAAGCATTGGATATTAGAGGCTCAGTGATTTGTATCAGTTTCCGAAGCAGATTTGGACTACATATGGTCCATATGTGTAGGAAACACCGTTCTTTTGTTCTGGGCACACTCAGATTTCCTGTTGTATTAGAGACTCTAGAAAGCTAGAGTGTGCTTCTCGCTCTAAAGCAGAGTGTGATCCATGGATGAGAACTATGCTGTGTGTTTCCCTTCAGAAATGGAGTTAAATCCCAGGCTCTGTGTCTTCCTACAAGCAAGACTTCGTTTCAGGTAAGGGCAGTCACTTTTCAGCTCAAACGAACTACATCGTTCACGGAGCTCACACGTTTCTCATCTAAACAGACAAGCATTGGATGTTAGAGGACCAGTGCTTTGTACCAGTTTCAGAAGCAGAGTTGGACTACATATAGTCTGTATGTGTAGGAAACACCGTTCTTTTGTTCTGGGCACACTCAGATTTCCTTCTGTATTAGAGAATCTACAAAGCAAGAGCATGATTCTTGCTCTAAAGCAGAGTGTGATCCATGGATGAGAACTATGCTGTGTGTTTCACTTCAGAAATGGACTTAAATCCCAGGCTCTGTGTCTTACTACAAGCAAGAATTCGTTTCAGGTAAGGGCAGTCACTTTTCAGTTCAAAGGAACTACATCATTCACAAAGCTCACACGTTTCTCATCTTAAATGACAAGCATTGGATGTTAGAGGACCAGTGCATTCAATCAGTTTCAGAAGAAGAGTTGGACTAGATATGGTCCGTATGTGTAGGAAACACCGTTCTTTTGTTCTCAGCAAACTCACGTTTCCTGCTGTCTTAGAGATTCTAGAATGCAAGAGCGTGCTTCTTGTTCTAAAGCAGAGTGTGATCAATGGATGATTACACTGCTGTGTGTTTTACTTCAGAAATGGAGTTTAATCCCAGGCTATGAGTCTTCCTACAAGCAAGACTTCAATTAAGGTAAGGGCAGTCACTTTTCTGCTCAAACGAACTACATCGTTCACGAAGCTCACACGTTTCTCATCTTAACTGACAAGCATTGGGTGTTAAAGGACCAGTGCTTTGTATCAGTTTCAAAAGAAGAGTTGGACTAGATATGGTCCGTATGTGTAGGAAACTCGGTTCTTTGTTCTGGGCATACTCAGATTTCCTGCTGTATTACAGAATCTAGAAAGCAAGAGCGTGCTTCTTGCTCTAAAGCAGATTGTGATCCATGGATGAGAACTATGCTGTGTGTTTCCCTTCAGAAATAGACTTAAATCCCAGGCTCTGTGTCTTCCTACAAGCAAGACTTCGTTTCAGGTAAGGGCAGTCACTTTTCAGCTCAAACGAACTACATCGTTCACCGACCTCACACGTTTTTCATCTAAACAGACAAGCATTGGATGTTAGAGTACCATTGCTTTGTACCAGTTTCAGAAGCAGAGTTGGACTAGATATGGTCTGTATGTGTAGGAAACACTGTTCTTTTGTTCTCAGCACACTCATGTTTCCTGCTGTCTTAGAGACTCTAGAAAGCAAGAGCGTGCTTCTTGTTCTAAAGCAGAGTGTGATCAATGGATGAAAACTATGCTGGGTGTTTCCCGTCAGAAATGGAGTTAAATCCCAGGCTCTGTGTCTTCCTACAGGCAAGACTTCGTTTCAGGAAAGGGCAGTCACTTTTCTGCTCAAAGGAACTACACGTTCACGAAGCTCACACGTTTTTCATCTTAACTGTCAAGAATTGGATGTTAGAGGACCAGTGCATTGTATCAGTTTCAGAAGAAGATTTGGACTACATATAGTCCGTATGTGTAGGAAACACCGTTCTTTTGTTCTGGGCACACTCAGATTTCCTGCTGCATTGGAGAATCTAGAAAGCAAGAGCGTGCTTCTTGCTCTAAAGCAGAATGTGATCCATGGATGAAAACTATGCTAGGTGTTTCCCTTCAGAAATGGAGTTAAATCCCAGGCTCTGTGCCTCCTACAGGCAAGACTTCGTTTCAGGTAAGGGCAGTCACTTTTCAGCTCAAACGAACTACATCGTTCACGAAGCTCACACGTTTCTCCTCTTAACAGACAAGTATTAGATTTTAGAGGACCATTGCCTTTTATCAGTTTCAGAAGCAGAGTTGGACTATATAATGTCTGTATGTGTAGGAAACACCGTTCTTTTGTTCTCAGCCCACTCACGTTTCCTGCTGTCTTAGAGAGTCTAGAAAGCAAGAGCGTGCTTCTTATTCTAAAGCAGAGTGTGATCAATGGATGATTACACTGCTGTGTGTTTTACTTCAGAAATGGAGTTAAATCCCAGGCTCCGAGTCTTCCTACAAGCAAGACATCATTTCAGGTAAGGGCAGTCACTTTTCTTCTCAAAAGAACTACATCGTTCACGAAGCTCACACGTTTCTCATCTCAACTGATAAGCATTGGATGTTAGAGGGTCAGTGATTTGTATCAGTTTCCGAAGCAGATTTGGACTACATATGGTCCATATGTGTAGGAAACACCGTTCTTTTGTTCTGGGCACACTCAGATTTCCTGCTGTATTAGAGACTCTAGAAAGCAAGAGTGTGCTTCTCGCTCTAAAGCAGAGTGTGATCCATGGATGAGAACTATGCTGTGTGTTTCCCTTCAGAAATGGACTTAAATCCCAGGCTCTGTGTCTTCCTACAAGCAAGATTTCGTTTCAGTTAAGGGCAGTCACTTTTCAGTTCAAAGGAACTACATCATTCACAAAGCTCACACGTTTCTCATCTTAAATGACAAGCATTGGATGTTAGAGGACCAGTGCATTCTATCAGTTTCAGAAGAAGAGTTGGACTAGATATGGTCCGTATGTGTAGGAAACACCGTTCTTTTGTTCTCAGCAAACTCACGTTTCCTGCTGTCTTAGAGATTCTAGAATGCAAGAGCGTGCTTCTTGTTCTAAAGCAGAGTGTGATCAATGGATGATTACACTGCTCTGTGTTTCACTTCAGAAATGGAGTTAAATCCCAGGCTCTGAGTCTTCCTACAAGCAAGACTTCGTTTCAGGTAAGGGCAGTCACTTTTTAGCTCAAACGAACTACATTGTTCACGAAGCTCACACGTTTCTCATCTTAACAGACGAGCATTAGATTTTAGAGGACCAGTGCTTTTTTTCAGTTTCAGAAGCAGAGTTGGACTATATAATGTCCGTATGTGTAGGAAACACCGTTCTTTTGTTCTCAGCACACTCACGTTATCTGCTGTCTTGGAGAGTCTAGAAAGCAAGAGCGTGCTTCTTGTTCTAAAGCAGAGTGAGATCAATGGATGAGACAATGCTGTGTGTTTCACTTCAGAAATGGAGTTAAATCCCATGCTCTGAGTCTCCCTACAAGCAAGACTTCGTTTCAGGTAAAGGCAGGCACTTTTCTGCTCAAAGGAACTACATCATTCACGAAGCTCACACGTTTCTCATCTTAACTGTCAAGAATTGGATGTTAGAGGACCAGTGCATTGTATCAGTTTCAGAAGAAGATTTGGACTACATATAGTCCGTATGTGTAGGAAACACCGTTCTTTTGTTCTGGGCACACTCAGATTTCCTGCTGTATTAGAGAATCTAGAAAGCAAGAGCGTGCTTCTTGCTCTGAAGCAGAACGTGATCCATGGATGAAAACTATGCTGTGTGTTTCCCTTCAGAAATGGAGTTAAATCTCAGGCTCTGTGTCTTCCTACAGGCAAGACTTCGTTTCAGGTAAGGGCAGTCACTTTCCAGCTCAAATGAACTACATCGTTTTCGAAGGTCACACGTTTCTCCTCTTAACAGACAAGCATTAGATTTTAGAGTACCATTGCTTTTTATCAGTTTCAGAAGCAGAGTTGGACTAGATATGGTCTGTATGTGTAGGAAACACTGTTCTTTTGTTCTCAGCACACTCACGTTTCCTGCTGTCTTAGAGACTCTAGAAAGCAAGAGCGTGCTTCTTATTCTAAAGCAGAGTGTGATCAATGGATGATTACACTGCTGTGTGTTTTACTTCAGAAATGGAGTTAATTCCCAGGCTATGAGTCTTCCTACAAGCAAGACATCAATTCAGGTAAGGGCAGTCACTTTTCTGCTCAAACGAACTACATTGTTCACGAAGCTCACACGTTTCTCATCTTAACTGACAAGCATTGGATGTTAGAGGGTCAGTGATTTGTATCAGTTTCCGAAGCAGATTTGGACTACATATGGTCCATATGTGTAGGAAACACCGTTCTTTTGTTCTGGGCACACTCAGATTTCCTGCTGTATTAGAGACTCTAGAAAGCTAGAGTGTGATTCTCACTCTAAAGCAGAGTGTGATCCATGGATGAGAACTATGCTGTGTGTTTCCCTTCAGAAATGGACTTAAATCCCAGGCTCTGTGTCTTACTACAAGCAACAATTCGTTTCAGGTAAGGGCAGTCACTTTTCAGTTCAAAGGAACTACATCATTCACAAAGCTCACACGTTTCTCATCTTAACAGACAAGCATTGGATGTTAGAGGACGAGTGCTTTGTATCAGTTTCAGAAGCATATTTGGACTACATATGGTCCATATGTGTAGGAAACACCGTTCTTTTGTTCTGGGCACACTCACGTTTCCTGCTGTCTTAGAGACTCTAGAATGCAAGAGCGTGCTTCTCGCTCTAAAGCAGAGTGTGATCCATGGATGAGAACTATGCTGTGTGTTTCCCTTCAGAAATGGACTTAAATCCCAGGCTCTGTGTCTTACTACAAGCAAGACTTCGTTTCAGGTAAGGGCAGTCACTTTTCAGTTCAAAGGAACTACATCATTCACAAAGCTCACACGTTTCACATCTTAACAGACGAGCATTAGATTTTAGAGGACCAGTACTTTTTTTCAGTTTCAGAAGCAGAGTTGGACTATATAATGTCCGTATGTGTAGGAAACACCGTTCTTTTGTTCTCAGCACACTCACGTTATCTGCTGTCTTAGAGAGTCTAGAAAGCAAGAGCGTGCTTCTTATTCTAAAGCAGAGTGTGATCAATGGATGATTACACTGCTGTGTGTTTTACTTCAGAAATGGAGTTAAATCCCAGGCTCCGAGTCTTCCTACAAGCAAGACATCATTTCAGGTAAGGGCAGTCACTTTTCTTCTCAAAAGAACTACATCGTTCACGAAGCTCACACGTTTCTCATCTTAACTGACAAGCATTGGATATTAGAGGCTCAGTGATTTGTATCAGTTTCCGAAGCAGATTTGGACTACATATGGTCCATATGTGTAGGAAACACCGTTCTTTTGTTCTGGGCACACTCAGATTTCCTGTTGTATTAGAGACTCTAGAAAGCTAGAGTGTGCTTCTCGCTCTAAAGCAGAGTGTGATCCATGGATGAGAACTATGCTGTGTGTTTCCCTTCAGAAATGGAGTTAAATCCCAGGCTCTGTGTCTTCCTACAAGCAAGACTTCGTTTCAGGTAAGGGCAGTCACTTTTCAGCTCAAACGAACTACATCGTTCACGGAGCTCACACGTTTCTCATCTAAACAGACAAGCATTGGATGTTAGAGGACCAGTGCTTTGTACCAGTTTCAGAAGCAGAGTTGGACTACATATAGTCTGTATGTGTAGGAAACACCGTTCTTTTGTTCTGGGCACACTCAGATTTCCTTCTGTATTAGAGAATCTACAAAGCAAGAGCATGATTCTTGCTCTAAAGCAGAGTGTGATCCATGGATGAGAACTATGCTGTGTGTTTCACTTCAGAAATGGACTTAAATCCCAGGCTCTGTGTCTTACTACAAGCAAGAATTCGTTTCAGGTAAGGGCAGTCACTTTTCAGTTCAAAGGAACTACATCATTCACAAAGCTCACACGTTTCTCATCTTAAATGACAAGCATTGGATGTTAGAGGACCAGTGCATTCAATCAGTTTCAGAAGAAGAGTTGGACTAGATATGGTCCGTATGTGTAGGAAACACCGTTCTTTTGTTCTCAGCAAACTCACGTTTCCTGCTGTCTTAGAGATTCTAGAATGCAAGAGCGTGCTTCTTGTTCTAAAGCAGAGTGTGATCAATGGATGATTACACTGCTGTGTGTTTTACTTCAGAAATGGAGTTAAATCCCAGGCTATGAGTCTTCCTACAAGCAAGACTTCAATTAAGGTAAGGGCAGTCACTTTTCTGCTCAAACGAACTACATCGTTCACGAAGCTCACACGTTTCTCATCTTAACTGACAAGCATTGGGTGTTAAAGGACCAGTGCTTTGTATCAGTTTCAGAAGAAGAGTTGGAGTAGATATGGTCCGTATGTGTAGGAAACTCGGTTCTTTGTTCTGGGCATACTCAGATTTCCTGCTGTATTACAGAATCTAGAAAGCAAGAGCGTGCTTCTTGCTCTAAAGCAGATTGTGATCCATGGATGAGAACTATGCTGTGTGTTTCCCTTCAGAAATAGACTTAAATCCCAGGCTCTGTGTCTTCCTACAAGCAAGACTTCGTTTCAGGTAAGGGCAGTCACTTTTCAGCTCAAACGAACTACATCGTTCACCGACCTCACACGTTTTTCATCTAAACAGACAAGCATTGGATGTTAGAGTACCATTGCTTTGTACCAGTTTCAGAAGCAGAGTTGGACTAGATATGGTCTGTATGTGTAGGAAACACTGTTCTTTTGTTCTCAGCACACTCACGTTTCCTGCTGTCTTAGAGACTCTAGAAAGCAAGAGCGTGCTTCTTGTTCTAAAGCAGAGTGTGATCAATGGATGAAAACTATGCTGGGTGTTTCCCGTCAGAAATGGAGGTAAATCCCAGGCTCTGTGTCTTCCTACAGGCAAGACTTCGTTTCAGGTAAGGGCAGTCACTTTTCACCTCAAATGAACTACATCATTCACGAAGCTCACACGTTTCTCCTCTTAACAGACAAGCATTAGATTTTACAGGACCAGTGCTCTTTATCAGTTTCAGAAGCAGAGTTGGAATATATAATGTCCGTATGTGTAGGAAACACCGTTCTTTTGTTCTCAGCCCACTCACGTTTCCTGCTGTCTTAGAGAGTCTAGAAAGCAAGAGCATGTTTCTTATTATAAAGCAGAGTGTGATCAATGGATGATTACACTGCTGTGTGTTTTACTTCAGAAATGGACTTAAATCCCAGGCTCTGTGTCTTACTACAAGCAACAATTCGTTTCAGGTAAGGGCAGTCACTTTTCAGTTCAAAGGAACTACATCATTCACAAAGCTCACACGTTTCTCATCTTAACAGACAAGCATTGGATGTTAGAGGACCAGTGCTTTGTATCAGTTTCAGAAGCATATTTGGACTACATATGGTCCATATGTGTAGGAAACACCGTTCTTTTGTTCTGGGCACACTCACATTTCCTGCTGTATTAGAGACTCTAGAAAGCTAGAGTGTGCTTCTCGCTCTAAAGCAGAGTGTGATCCATGGATGAGAACTATGCTGTGTGTTTCCCTTCAGAAATGGACTTACATCCCAGGCTCTTTGTCTTACTACAAGCAAGACTTCGTTTCAGGTAAGGGCAGTCACTTTTCAGTTCAAAGGAACTACATCATTCACAAAGCTCACACGTTTGTAATCTTAACAGACAAGCATTGGATGTTAGAGGACCAGTGCTTTGTATCAGTTTCAGAAGCAGATTTGGACTACATATGGTCCATATGTGTAGGAAACACCGTTCTTTTGTTCTGGGCACACTCAGATTTCCTGCTGTATTAGAGAATCTAGAAAGCAAGAGCGTGATTCTTGCTCTGAAGCAGAATGTGATCCATGGATGAAAACTATGCTGTGTGTTTCCCTTTAGAAATGGAGTTAAATCTCAGGCTCTGTGTCTTCCTACAGGCAAGACTTCGTTTCAGGTAAGGGCAGTCACTTTTCAGCTCAAATGAACTACATCGTTCACGAAGGTCACACGTTTCTCCTCTTAACAGTCAAGCATTAGATTTTAGAGGACCATTGCTTTTTATCAGTTTCAGAAGCAGAGTTGGACTATATAATGTCCGTATGTGTAGGAAACACCGTTCTTTTGTTCTCAGCACACTCACGTTTCCTGCTGTCTTAGAGAGTCTAGAAAGCAAGAGCATGTTTCTTATTATAAAGCAGAGTGTGATCAATGGATGATTACACTGCTGTGTGTTTTACTTCAGAAATGGACTTAAATCCCAGGCTCTGTGTCTTACTACAAGCAAGAATTCGTTTCAGGTAAGGGTAGTCACTTTTCAGTTCAAAGGAACTACATCATTCACAAAGCTCACACGTTTCTCATCTTAACAGACAAGCATTGGATGTTAGAGGACCAGTGCTTTGTATCAGTTTCAGAAGCAGATTTGGACTACATATGGTCCATATGTGTAGGAAACACCGTTCTTTTGTTCTGGGCACACTCAGATTTCCTGCTGTATTAGAGACTCTAGAAAGCTAGAGTGTGCTTCTCGCTCTAAAGCAGAGTGTGATCCATGGATGAGAACTATGCTGTGTGTTTCCCTTCAGAAATGGACTTAAATCCCAGGCTCTGTGTCTTACTACAAGCAAGACTTCGTTTCAGGTAAGGGCAGTCACTTTTCAGTTCAAAGGAACTACATCATTCACAAAGCTCACACGTTTCTCATCTTAACAGACAAGCATTGGATGTTAGAGGACCAGTGCTTTGTATCAGTTTCAGAAGCAGATTTGGACTACATATGGTCCATATGTGTAGGAAACACCGTTCTTTTGTTCTGGGCACACTCAGATTTCCTGCTGTATTAGAGACTCTGCAAAGCTAGAGTGTGCTTCTCGCTCTAAAGCAGAGTGTGATCCATGGATGAGAACTATGCTGTGTGTTTCCCTTCAGAAATGGACTTAAATCCCAGGCTCTGTGTCTTACTACAAGCAAGAATTCGTTTCTGGTAAGGGCAGTCACTTTTCAGTTCAAAGGAACTACATCATTCACAAATCTCACAAGTTTCTCACCTTAAATGACAAGCATTGGATGTTAGAGGACCAGTGCATTCTATCAGGTTCAGAAGAAGAGTTGGACTAGATATTGTCCGTATGTGTAGGAAACACCGTTCTTTTGTTCTCAGCACACTCACGTTTCCTGCTCTCTTAGAGACTCTAGAAAGCAAGAGCGTGCTTCTCGCTCTAAAGCAGAGTGTGATCGATGGATTAGAATTATGCTGTGTGTTTCCCTTCAGAAATGGAGTTAAATCCCACGCTCCAAGTCTTCCTACAAGCAAGACATCAATTCTGGTAAGGGCAGTCACTTTTCTTCTCAACAGAACTATATCGTTCACGAAGCTCACACGTTTCTCATCTCAACTGACAAGCATTGGATGTTAGAGGGTCAGTGATTTGTATCAGTTTCAGAAGCAGATTTGGACTACATATGGTCCATATGTGTAGGAAACACCGTTCTTTTGTTCTGGGCACACTCAGATTTCCTGCTGTATTAGAGACTCTAGAGAGCTAGAGTGTGCTTCTCGCTCTAAAGCAGAGTGTGATCCATGGATGAGAACTATGCTGTGTGTTTCCCTTCAGAAATGGACTTAAATCCCAGGCTCTGTGTCTTACTACAAGCAAGACTTCGTTTCAGGTAAGGGCAGTCACTTTTCAGTTCAAAGGAACTACAACATTCACAAAGCTCACACGTTTCTCATCTTAAATGACAAGCATTGGATGTTAGAGGACCAGTGCATTCTATCAGTTTCAGAAGAAGAATTGGACTAGATATGGTCCGTATGTGTAGGAAACACCGTTCTTTTGTTCTCAGCATACTCACGTTTCCTGCTGTCTTAGAGATTCTAGAAAGCAAGAGCGTGCTTCTTGTTCTAAAGCAGAGTGTGATCAATGGATGATTACACTGCTGTGTGTTTCAATTCAGAAATGGAGTTAAATCCCAGGCTCTGAGTCTTCCTACAAGCAAGACTTCGTTTCAGGTAAGGGCAGTCACTTTTTAGCTCAAACGAACTACATCGTTCACGAAGCTCACACGTTTCTCATCTTAACAGACAAGCATTAGATTTTAGAGGACCAGTGCTTTTTTTCAGTTTCAGAAGCAGAGTTGGACTATATAATGTCCGTATGTGTAGGAAACACCGTTCTTTTGTTCTCAGCACACTCACGTTATCTGCTGTCTTGGAGAGTCTAGAAAGCAAGAGCATGCTTCTTGTTCTAAAGCAGAGTGTGATCAATGGATGATTACACTGCTCTGTGTTTTATTTCAGAAATGGAGTTAAATCCCAGGCTCTGAGTCTTCCAACAAGCAAGACTTCCATTAAGGTAAGGGCAGTCACTTTTCTGCTCAAACGAACTACATCGTTCACGAAGCTCACACGTTTCTCATCTTAACTGTCAAGAATTGGATGTTAGAGGACCAGTGCATTGTATCAGTTTCAGAAGAAGATTTGGACTACATATAGTCCGTATGTGTAGGAAACACCGTTCTTTTGTTCTGGGCACACTCAGATTTCCTGCTGTATTAGAGAATCTAGAAAGCAAGAGCGTGCTTCTTGCTCTGAAGCAGAATGTGATCCATGGATGAAAACTATGCTGTGTGTTTCCCTTCAGAAATGGAGTTAAATCTCAGGCTCTGTGTCTTCCTACAGGCAAGACTTCGTTTCAGGTAAGGGCAGTCACTTTTCACCTCAAATGAACTACATCATTCACGAAGCTCACACGTTTCTCCTCTTAACAGACAAGCATTAGATTTTACAGGACCAGTGCTCTTTATCAGTTTCAGAAGCAGAGTTGGAATATATAATGTCCGTATGTGTAGGAAACACCGTTCTTTTGTTCTCAGCCCACTCACGTTTCCTGCTGTCTTAGAGAGTCTAGAAAGCAAGAGCATGTTTCTTATTATAAAGCAGAGTGTGATCAATGGATGATTACACTGCTGTGTGTTTTACTTCAGAAATGGACTTAAATCCCAGGCTCTGTGTCTTACTACAAGCAACAATTCGTTTCAGGTAAGGGCAGTCACTTTTCAGTTCAAAGGAACTACATCATTCACAAAGCTCACACGTTTCTCATCTTAACAGACAAGCATTGGATGTTAGAGGACCAGTGCTTTGTATCAGTTTCAGAAGCATATTTGGACTACATATGGTCCATATGTGTAGGAAACACCGTTCTTTTGTTCTGGGCACACTCACATTTCCTGCTGTATTAGAGACTCTAGAAAGCTAGAGTGTGCTTCTCGCTCTAAAGCAGAGTGTGATCCATGGATGAGAACTATGCTGTGTGTTTCCCTTCAGAAATGGACTTACATCCCAGGCTCTTTGTCTTACTACAAGCAAGACTTCGTTTCAGGTAAGGGCAGTCACTTTTCAGTTCAAAGGAACTACATCATTCACAAAGCTCACACGTTTGTAATCTTAACAGACAAGCATTGGATGTTAGAGGACCAGTGCTTTGTATCAGTTTCAGAAGCAGATTTGGACTACATATGGTCCATATGTGTAGGAAACACCGTTCTTTTGTTCTGGGCACACTCAGATTTCCTGCTGTATTAGAGAATCTAGAAAGCAAGAGCGTGATTCTTGCTCTGAAGCAGAATGTGATCCATGGATGAAAACTATGCTGTGTGTTTCCCTTTAGAAATGTAGTTAAATCTCAGGCTCTGTGTCTTCCTACAGGCAAGACTTCGTTTCAGGTAAGGGCAGTCACTTTTCAGCTCAAATGAACTACATCGTTCACGAAGTTCACACGTTTCTCCTCTTAACAGTCAAGCATTAGATTTTAGAGGACCATTGCTTTTTATCAGTTTCAGAAGCAGAGTTGGACTATATAATGTCCGTATGTGTAGGAAACACCGTTCTTTTGTTCTCAGCACACTCACGTTTCCTGCTGTCTTAGAGAGTCTAGAAAGCAAGAGCATGTTTCTTATTATAAAGCAGAGTGTGATCAATGGATGATTACACTGCTGTGTGTTTTACTTCAGAAATGGACTTAAATCCCAGGCTCTGTGTCTTACTACAAGCAAGAATTCGTTTCAGGTAAGGGTAGTCACTTTTCAGTTCAAAGGAACTACATCATTCACAAAGCTCACACGTTTCTCATCTTAACAGACAAGCATTGGATGTTAGAGGACCAGTGCTTTGTATCAGTTTCAGAAGCAGATTTGGACTACATATGGTCCATATGTGTAGGAAACACCGTTCTTTTGTTCTGGGCACACTCAGATTTCCTGCTGTATTAGAGACTCTAGAAAGCTAGAGTGTGCTTCTCGCTCTAAAGCAGAGTGTGATCCATGGATGAGAACTATGCTGTGTGTTTCCCTTCAGAAATGGACTTAAATCCCAGGCTCTGTGTCTTACTACAAGCAAGACTTCGTTTCAGGTAAGGGCAGTCACTTTTCAGTTCAAAGGAACTACATCATTCACAAAGCTCACACGTTTCTCATCTTAACAGACAAGCATTGGATGTTAGAGGACCAGTGCTTTGTATCAGTTTCAGAAGCAGATTTGGACTACATATGGTCCATATGTGTAGGAAACACCGTTCTTTTGTTCTGGGCACACTCAGATTTCCTGCTGTATTAGAGACTCTGCAAAGCTAGAGTGTGCTTCTCGCTCTAAAGCAGAGTGTGATCCATGGATGAGAACTATGCTGTGTGTTTCCCTTCAGAAATGGACTTAAATCCCAGGCTCTGTGTCTTACTACAAGCAAGAATTCGTTTCTGGTAAGGGCAGTCACTTTTCAGTTCAAAGGAACTACATCATTCACAAATCTCACAAGTTTCTCACCTTAAATGACAAGCATTGGATGTTAGAGGACCAGTGCATTCTATCAGGTTCAGAAGAAGAGTTGGACTAGATATTGTCCGTATGTGTAGGAAACACCGTTCTTTTGTTCTCAGCACACTCACGTTTCCTGCTCTCTTAGAGACTCTAGAAAGCAAGAGCGTGCTTCTCGCTCTAAAGCAGAGTGTGATCGATGGATTAGAATTATGCTGTGTGTTTCCCTTCAGAAATGGAGTTAAATCCCACGCTCCAAGTCTTCCTACAAGCAAGACATCAATTCTGGTAAGGGCAGTCACTTTTCTTCTCAACAGAACTATATCGTTCACGAAGCTCACACGTTTCTCATCTCAACTGACAAGCATTGGATGTTAGAGGGTCAGTGATTTGTATCAGTTTCAGAAGCAGATTTGGACTACATATGGTCCATATGTGTAGGAAACACCGTTCTTTTGTTCTGGGCACACTCAGATTTCCTGCTGTATTAGAGACTCTAGAGAGCTAGAGTGTGCTTCTCGCTCTAAAGCAGAGTGTGATCCATGGATGAGAACTATGCTGTGTGTTTCCCTTCAGAAATGGACTTAAATCCCAGGCTCTGTGTCTTACTACAAGCAAGACTTCGTTTCAGGTAAGGGCAGTCACTTTTCAGTTCAAAGGAACTACATCATTCACAAAGCTCACACGTTTCTCATCTTAAATGACAAGCATTGGATGTTAGAGGACCAGTGCATTCTATCAGTTTCAGAAGAAGAATTGGACTAGATATGGTCCGTATGTGTAGGAAACACCGTTCTTTTGTTCTCAGCATACTCACGTTTCCTGCTGTCTTAGAGATTCTAGAAAGCAAGAGCGTGCTTCTTGTTCTAAAGCAGAGTGTGATCAATGGATGATTACACTGCTGTGTGTTTCAATTCAGAAATGGAGTTAAATCCCAGGCTCTGAGTCTTCCTACAAGCAAGACTTCGTTTCAGGTAAGGGCAGTCACTTTTTAGCTCAAACGAACTACATCGTTCACGAAGCTCACACGTTTCTCATCTTAACAGACAAGCATTAGATTTTAGAGGACCAGTGCTTTTTTTCAGTTTCAGAAGCAGAGTTGGACTATATAATGTCCGTATGTGTAGGAAACACCGTTCTTTTGTTCTCAGCACACTCACGTTATCTGCTGTCTTGGAGAGTCTAGAAAGCAAGAGCATGCTTCTTGTTCTAAAGCAGAGTGTGATCAATGGATGATTACACTGCTCTGTGTTTTATTTCAGAAATGGAGTTAAATCCCAGGCTCTGAGTCTTCCAACAAGCAAGACTTCCATTAAGGTAAGGGCAGTCACTTTTCTGCTCAAACGAACTACATCGTTCACGAAGCTCACACGTTTCTCATCTTAACTGTCAAGAATTGGATGTTAGAGGACCAGTGCATTGTATCAGTTTCAGAAGAAGATTTGGACTACATATAGTCCGTATGTGTAGGAAACACCGTTCTTTTGTTCTGGGCACACTCAGATTTCCTGCTGTATTAGAGAATCTAGAAAGCAAGAGCGTGCTTCTTGCTCTGAAGCAGAATGTGATCCATGGATGAAAACTATGCTGTGTGTTTCCCTTCAGAAATGGAGTTAAATCTCAGGCTCTGTGTCTTCCTACAGGCAAGACTTCGTTTCAGGTAAGGGCAGTCACTTTTCACCTCAAATGAACTACATCATTCACGAAGCTCACACGTTTCTCCTCTTAACAGACAAGCATTAGATTTTACAGGACCAGTGCTCTTTATCAGTTTCAGAAGCAGAGTTGGAATATATAATGTCCGTATGTGTAGGAAACACCGTTCTTTTGTTCTCAGCCCACTCACGTTTCCTGCTGTCTTAGAGAGTCTAGAAAGCAAGAGCATGTTTCTTATTATAAAGCAGAGTGTGATCAATGGATGATTACACTGCTGTGTGTTTTACTTCAGAAATGGACTTAAATCCCAGGCTCTGTGTCTTACTACAAGCAACAATTCGTTTCAGGTAAGGGCAGTCACTTTTCAGTTCAAAGGAACTACATCATTCACAAAGCTCACACGTTTCTCATCTTAACAGACAAGCATTGGATGTTAGAGGACCAGTGCTTTGTATCAGTTTCAGAAGCATATTTGGACTACATATGGTCCATATGTGTAGGAAACACCGTTCTTTTGTTCTGGGCACACTCACATTTCCTGCTGTATTAGAGACTCTAGAAAGCTAGAGTGTGCTTCTCGCTCTAAAGCAGAGTGTGATCCATGGATGAGAACTATGCTGTGTGTTTCCCTTCAGAAATGGACTTAAATCCCAGGCTCTTTGTCTTACTACAAGCAAGACTTCGTTTCAGGTAAGGGCAGTCACTTTTCAGTTCAAAGGAACTACATCATTCACAAAGCTCACACGTTTGTAATCTTAACAGACAAGCATTGGATGTTAGAGGACCAGTGCTTTGTATCAGTTTCAGAAGCAGATTTGGACTACATATGGTCCATATGTGTAGGAAACACCGTTCTTTTGTTCTGGGCACACTCAGATTTCCTGCTGTATTAGAGAATCTAGAAAGCAAGAGCGTGATTCTTGCTCTGAAGCAGAATGTGATCCATGGATGAAAACTATGCTGTGTGTT
The DNA here is from genome assembly GCA_949786385.1 of Onychomys leucogaster. NCBI lineage: Eukaryota > Metazoa > Chordata > Mammalia > Rodentia > Cricetidae > Onychomys > Onychomys leucogaster. The sequence goes on along the minus strand of CATKUP010000053.1, from coordinate 3,117,986 downwards.
TCCCTTCAGAAATGGAGTTAAATCTCAGGCTCTGTGTCTTCCTACAGGCAAGACTTCGTTTCAGGTAAGGGCAGTCACTTTTCAGTTCAAAGGAACTACATCATTCACAAATCTCACAAGTTTCTCACCTTAAATGACAAGCATTGGATGTTAGAGGACCAGTGCATTCTATCAGTTTCAGAAGAAGAGTTGGACTAGATATTGTCCGTATGTGTAGGAAACACCGTTCTTTTGTTCTCAGCACACTCACGTTTCCTGCTCTCTTAGAGACTCTAGAAAGCAAGAGCGTGCTTCTCGCTCTAAAGCAGAGTGTGATCGATGGATTAGAATTATGCTGTGTGTTTCCCTTCAGAAATGGAGTTAAATCCCAGGCTCCAAGTCTTCCTACAAGCAAGACATCAATTCTGGTAAGGGCAGTCACTTTTCTTCTCAACAGAACTATATCGTTCACGAAGCTCACACGTTTCTCATCTCAACTGACAAGCATTGGATGTTAGAGGGTCAGTGATTTGTATCAGTTTCAGAAGCAGATTTGGACTACATATGGTCCATATGTGTAGGAAACACCGTTCTTTTGTTCTGGGCACACTCAGATTTCCTGCTGTATTAGAGACTCTAGAGAGCTAGAGTGTGCTTCTCGCTCTAAAGCAGAGTGTGATCCATGGATGAGAACTATGCTGTGTGTTTCCCTTCAGAAATGGACTTAAATCCCAGGCTCTGTGTCTTACTACAAGCAAGACTTCGTTTCAGGTAAGGGCAGTCACTTTTCAGTTCAAAGGAACTACATCATTCACAAAGCTCACACGTTTCTCATCTTAAATGACAAGCATTGGATGTTAGAGGACCAGTGCATTCTATCAGTTTCAGAAGAAGAATTGGACTAGATATGGTCCGTATGTGTAGGAAACACCGTTCTTTTGTTCTCAGCATACTCACGTTTCCTGCTGTCTTAGAGATTCTAGAAAGCAAGAGCGTGCTTCTTGTTCTAAAGCAGAGTGTGATCAATGGATGATTACACTGCTGTGTGTTTCAATTCAGAAATGGAGTTAAATCCCAGGCTCTGAGTCTTCCTACAAGCAAGACTTCGTTTCAGGTAAGGGCAGTCACTTTTTAGCTCAAACGAACTACATCGTTCACGAAGCTCACACGTTTCTCATCTTAACAGACAAGCATTAGATTTTAGAGGACCAGTGCTTTTTTTCAGTTTCAGAAGCAGAGTTGGACTATATAATGTCCGTATGTGTAGGAAACACCGTTCTTTTGTTCTCAGCACACTCACGTTATCTGCTGTCTTGGAGAGTCTAGAAAGCAAGAGCATGCTTCTTGTTCTAAAGCAGAGTGTGATCAATGGATGATTACACTGCTCTGTGTTTTATTTCAGAAATGGAGTTAAATCCCAGGCTCTGAGTCTTCCAACAAGCAAGACTTCCATTAAGGTAAGGGCAGTCACTTTTCTGCTCAAACGAACTACATCGTTCACGAAGCTCACACGTTTCTCATCTTAACTGTCAAGAATTGGATGTTAGAGGACCAGTGCATTGTATCAGTTTCAGAAGAAGATTTGGACTACATATAGTCCGTATGTGTAGGAAACACCGTTCTTTTGTTCTGGGCACACTCAGATTTCCTGCTGTATTAGAGAATCTAGAAAGCAAGAGCGTGCTTCTTGCTCTGAAGCAGAATGTGATCCATGGATGAAAACTATGCTGTGTGTTTCCCTTCAGAAATGGAGTTAAATCTCAGGCTCTGTGTCTTCCTACAGGCAAGACTTCGTTTCAGGTAAGGGCAGTCACTTTTCACCTCAAATGAACTACATCATTCACGAAGCTCACACGTTTCTCCTCTTAACAGACAAGCATTAGATTTTACAGGACCAGTGCTCTTTATCAGTTTCAGAAGCAGAGTTGGAATATATAATGTCCGTATGTGTAGGAAACACCGTTCTTTTGTTCTCAGCCCACTCACGTTTCCTGCTGTCTTAGAGAGTCTAGAAAGCAAGAGCATGTTTCTTATTATAAAGCAGAGTGTGATCAATGGATGATTACACTGCTGTGTGTTTTACTTCAGAAATGGACTTAAATCCCAGGCTCTGTGTCTTACTACAAGCAACAATTCGTTTCAGGTAAGGGCAGTCACTTTTCAGTTCAAAGGAACTACATCATTCACAAAGCTCACACGTTTCTCATCTTAACAGACAAGCATTGGATGTTAGAGGACCAGTGCTTTGTATCAGTTTCAGAAGCAGATTTGGACTACATATGGTCCATATGTGTAGGAAACACCGTTCTTTTGTTCTGGGCACACTCAGATTTCCTGCTGTATTAGAGACTCTAGAAAGCTAGAGTGTGCTTCTCGCTCTAAAGCAGAGTGTGATCCATGGATGAGAACTATGCTGTGTGTTTCCCTTCAGAAATGGACTTAAATCCCAGGCTCTGTGTCTTACTACAAGCAAGAATTCGTTTCAGGTAAGGGCAGTCACTTTTCAGTTCAAAGGAACTACATCATTCACAAAGCTAACACGTTTCTCATCTTAACAGACAAGCATTGGATGTTATAGGACCAGTGCTTTGTATCAGTTTCAGAAGCAGATTTGGACTACATATGGTCCATATGTGTAGGAAACACCGTTCTTTTGTTCTGGGCACACTCAGATTTCCTGCTGTATTAGAGACTCTAGAAAGCTAGAGTGTGCTTCTCGCTCTAAAGCAGAGTGTGATCCATGGATGAGAACTATGCTGTGTGTTTCCCTTCAGAAATGGACTTAAATCCCAGGCTCTGTGTCTTACTACAAGCAAGAATTCGGTTCTGGTAAGGGCAGTCACTTTTCAGTTCAAAGGAACTACATCATTCACAAAGCTCACAGGTTTCTCACCTTAAATGACAAGCATTGGAAGTTATAGGACCAGTGCATTCTATCAGTTTCAGAAGAAGAGTTGGAGTAGTTATGGTCCGTATGTGTAGGAAATACCGTTCTTTTTTTCTCAGCACACTCACGTTTCCTGCTCTCTTAGAGACTCTAGAAAGCAAGAGCGTGCTTCTCGCTCTAAAGCAGAGTGTGATCCATGGATGAGAACTATGCTGTGTGTTTCCCTTCAGAAATGGAGTTAAATCCCAGGCTCTGAGTCTCCCTACAAGCAAGACTTCGTTTCAGGTAAGGGCAGTCACTATTCAGCTCAAAGGAACTACATCTTCCACGGAGCTCACACGTTTCTCATCTTAACAGACAAGCATTGGATCGTAGAGTACCAGTGTTTTGTATCAGTTTCAGAAGCAGAGTTGGACTAGATATGGTCCGTATGTGTAGGAAACACTGTTCTTTTGTTCTCAGCACACTCACGTTTCCTGCTGTCTTAGAGAGTCTAGAAAGCAAGAGCGTGCTTCTTGTTCTAAAGCAGAGTGTGATCCATGGATGATTACACTGCTGTGTGTTTTACTTCAGAAATGGAGTTAAATCCCAGGCTCTGAGTCTTCCTACAAGCAAGACTTCATTTCAGGTAAGGGCAGTCACTTTTCTGCTCAAACGAACTACATCGTTCACGAAGCTCACACTTTTCTCATTTTAACTGACAAGCATTGGATGTTAGAGGACCAGTGCATTATATCAGTTTCAGAAGAAGATTTGGACTACATGTAGTCCATATGTGTAGGAAACACCGTTCTTTTGTTCTGGGCAGACTCAGATTTCCTCCTGTCTTAGAGTCTCTAGAAAGCAAGAGCGTGCTTCTTGTTCTAAAGCAGAGTGTGATCCATGGATGAGACAATGCTGTGTGTTTCCCTTCAGAAATGGACTTAAATCCCAGGCTCTGTGTCTTCCTACAAGCAAGACTTCGTTTCAGGTAAGGGCAGTCACTTTTCTGCTCAAACGAACTACATCGTTCACGAAGCTCACACGTTTCTCATCTTAACTGACAAGCACTGGATGTTAGAGGACCAGTGCAATGTATCAGTTTCAGAAGAAGATTTGGACTACATATAGTCCGTATGTGTAGGAAACACCATTCTTTTGTTCTGGGCAGACTCAGATTTCCTGCTGTCTTAGAGTCTCTAGAAAGCAAGAGTGTGCTTCTTGCTCTAAAGCAGAGTGTGATCCATAGATGAGAACTACGCTGTGTGTTTCCCTTCAGAAATGGACTTAAATCCCAGGCTCTGTGTCTTCCTACAAGCAAGACTTTGTTTCAGGTAAGCGCAGTCTCTTTTCTGCTCAAACGATCTACATCTTTTACGAAGCTCACACGTTTCTCATCTTAACTGACAAGCATTGGATGTTAGAGGACCAGTGCTTCGTATCAGTTTCAGAAGAAGAGTTGGACTAGATATGGTCCGTATGTGTAGGAAACACCGTTCTTTTGTTCTCAGCACACTCACGATCCTGCTGTCTTAGAGACTTTAGAAAGCAAGAGCATGCTTCTCGCTCTAAAGCAGAGTGTGATCCATGGATGAAAACTATGCTGTGTGTTTCCTTTCAGAAAATTAGTTAAATCCCAGGATCTATGTCTTCCTACAAGCAAGACTTCGTTTCATGTAAGGGCAGTCACCTTTCAGCTCAAACGAACTACATCATTCACTGAGCTCACACGTTTCTCATCTTAACAGACAAGCATTGGATGTTAGAGGACCAGTGATTTGTATCAGTTTCAGAAGCAGAGTTGGACTAGATATGGTCTGTATGTGTAGGAAACACCGTTCTTTTGTTCTCAGCACACTCACGTTTCCTGCTGTCGTAGAGACTCTAGAAAGCAAGAGCGTACTTCTTGTTCTAAAGCACAGTGTGATCAATGGATGAGACAAGGCTGTGTGTTTTACTTCAGAAATGGAGTTAAATCCCAGGCTCTGAGTCTTCCTACAAGCAAGACTTCGTTTCAGGTAAGGGCAGTCACTTTTTTGCTCAAACGAACTACATCATTAACGAAGCTCTCACGTTTCTCATCTTAACTGACAAGCATTGGATGTTAGAGGACCAGTGCTTTGTATCAGTTTCAGAAGAAGAGTTGGACTAGATATGGTCCGTATGTGTAGGAAACACCGTTCTTTTGTTCTCAGCACACTCACGTTTCCTGCTGTCTTAGAGACTCTAGAAAGGAACAGCGTGCTTCTCACTCTAAAGCAGACTGTGATCCATGGATGACAACTATGCTGTGTGTTTCCCTTCAGAAATGGAGTTAAATCCCAGGTTCTGAGTCTTCCCACAAGCAATTCTTCGTTTCAGGTAAGGGCAGTCACTTTTCTGCTCAAAAGAACTACATCGTTCACGAAGCTCACACGTTTCTCATCTTAACTGACAAGCATTGGATGTTAGAGGGTCAGTGCTTTGTATCAGTTTCAGAAGCAGATTTGGACTACATATGGTCCATATGTGTAGGAAACACCATTCTTTTGTTCTGGGCAAACTCAGATTTCCTGCTGTATTAGAGACTCTAGAAAGCTAGAGTGTGCTTCTCGCTCTAAAGCAGAGTTTGATCCATGGATGAAAACTATGCTGTGGGTAACCCTTCAGAAATGGAGATAATTCCCAGGCTCTGAGTCTTCCTGTAAGCAAGACTTCGTTTCAGGTAAGGGCAGTCACTTTTCTGCTCAAAAGAACTACATCGTTCACGAAGCTCACACGTTTCTCATCTTTACTGACAAGCATTGGATGTTAGAGGACCAGTGCTTTGTAGCAGTTTCAGAAGAAGAGTTGGACTAGATATGGTCCGTATGTGTAGGAAACACCGTTCTTTTGTTCTCAGCACACTCACGTTTCCTGCTGTCTTAGAGACTCTAGAAAGCAAGAGCGTGCTTCTCGCTCTAAAGCAGAGTGTGATCCATGGATGAGAACTATGCTATGTGTTTGCATTCAGAAATGGAGTTAAATCCCAGGCTCTGAGTCTTCCTACAAGCAAGCCTTCGTTTCAGGTAAGGGCAGTCACTTTTCTGCTCAAACGAACTACATCGTTCATGAAGCTCACACGTTTCTCATCTTAACTGACAAGCATTGGAATTTAGAAGGTCAGTGCTTTGTATCAGTTTCAGAAGCAGATTTGGACTAGATATGGTCCATATGTGTAGGAAACACCGTTCTTTTGTTCTGGGCACACTCAGATTTCCTGCTGTCTTAGAGACTCTAGAAAGCAAGAGTGTGCTTCTTGCTCTAAAGCATAGTGTGATCCATGGATGAAAACTATGCTGTGTGTTTCCCTTCAGAAAAGTAGTTAAATCCCAGGCTCTATGTCTTCCTACAAGCAAGACTTCGTTTCAGGTAAGGGCAGTCACTTTTTAGCTCAAATGAACTACATATTTCACGGAGCTCACACGTTTCTCATCTTAACAGACAAGCATTGGATGTTAGAGGACCAGTGCTTTGTATCAATTTCCAAAGCAGAGTTCGACTAGATATGGTCCGTATGTGTATGAAACACCATTCTTTTGTTCTCAGCAATCTCTCGTTTCCTGCTGTCTTAGAGACTCTAGAAAGAAGAGCATGCTTCTTGTTCAAACGCAGATTGTATTCAATGGATGAGAACACTGCTGTGTGTTTCACTTCAGAAAATGAGTTATTTCCCAGGCTCTGACTCTTCCTACAAGCAAGACTTCATTTCAGGTAAGGGCAGTCACTTTTCTGCTCAAAGGAACTACATCGTTCACGAAGATCACACATTTCTCATCTTAACTGACAAGCATTAGATTTTAGAGGACCAGTGCTTTGTATCTGTTTCAGAAGCAGAGTTGGACTAGATATGGTCCGTATGTGTAGGAAACACCGTTCTTTTGTTCTCAGCACACTCACGTTTCCTGCTGTCTTAGAGAGTCTAGAAATCAAGAGCGTGCTTCTTGTTCTAAAGCAGAGTGTGATCAATGGATGATTACACTGCTGTGTGTTTTACTTCAGAAATGGAGTTAAATCCCAGGCTCTGAGTCTTCCTACAAGCAAGACTTCAATTCAGGTAAGGGCAGTCACTTTTCTGCTTAAACTAAATACATCGTACACGAAGCTCACACGTTTCTCATCTTAACTGACAAGCATTGGATGTTAGAGGGTCAGTGCTTTGTATCAGTTTTAGAAGCAGATTTGGACTACATATGGTCCATATGTGTAGGAAACACCGTTCTTTTGTTCTGGGCACACTCAGATTTCCTGCTGTATTAGAGACTCTAGAAAGCCAGAGTGTGCTTCTCGCTCTAAAGCAGAGTGTGATGCATGGATGAGAACTATGCTATGTGTTTGCCTTCAGAAATGGAGTTAAATCCCAGGCTCTGAGTCTTCCTACAAGCAAGCCTTCGTTTCAGGTAAGGGCAGTCACTTTACTGCTTAAACGAACTACATCGTTCACGGAGCTCACACGTTTCTCATCTTAACTGACAAGCATTGGAATTTAGAGGGTCAGTGCTTTGTATCAGTTTCAGAAGCAGATTTGGACTAGATATGGTCCATATGTGTAGGAAACACCGTTCTTTTGTTCTGGGCACACTAAGATTTCCTGCTGTCTTAGAGACTCTAGAAAGCAAGAGTGTGCTTCTCGCTCTAAAGCATAGTGTGATCCAAGAATGAAAACTATGCAGTGTGTTTCCCTTCAGAAAAGTAGTTTAATCCCAGGCTCTATGTCTTCCTACAAGCAAGACTTCGTTTCAGGTAAGGGCAGTCACTTTTTAGCTCATACAAACTACATATTTCACGGAGCTCACACGTTTCTCATCTTAACAGACAAGCATTGGATGTTAGAAGACCAGTGCTTTGTATCAGTTTCAGAAGAAGAGTTGGACTAGATATGGTCCGTATGTGTAGGAAACACCGTTCTTTTGTTCTCAGCACACTCACGTTTCCTGCTGTCTTAGAGACTCTAGAAAGGAACAGCGTGCTTCTCACTCTAAAGCAGACTGTGATCCATGGATGACAACTATGCTGTGTGTTTCCCTTCAGAAATGGAGTTAAATCCCAGGCTCTGAGTCTTCCCACAAGCAATTCTTCGTTTCAGGTAAGGGCAGTCACTTTTCTGCTCAAAAGAACTACATCGTTCACGAAGCTCACACGTTTCTCATCTTAACTGACAAGCATTGGATGTTAGAGGGTCAGTGCTTTGTATCAGTTTCAGAAGCAGATTTGGACTACATATGGTCCATATGTGTAGGAAACACCATTCTTTTGTTCTGGGCAAACTCAGATTTCCTGCTGTATTAGAGACTCTAGAAAGCTAGAGTGTGCTTCTCGCTCTAAAGCAGAGTTTGATCCATGGATGAAAACTATGCTGTGGGTAACCCTTCAGAAATGGAGATAAATCCCAGGCTCTGAGTCTTCCTGTAAGCAAGACTTCGTTTCAGGTAAGGGCAGTCACTTTTCTGCTCAAAAGAACTACATCGTTCACGAAGCTCACACGTTTCTCATCTTTACTGACAAGCATTGGATGTTAGAGGACCAGTGCTTTGTAGCAGTTTCAGAAGCAGAGTTGGACTAGATATGGTCCGTATGTGTAGGAAACACCGTTCTTTTGTTCTCAGCACACTCACGTTTCCTGCTGTCTTAGAGACTCTAGAAAGCAAGAGCGTGCTTCTCGCTCTAAAGCAGAGTGTGATCCATGGATGAGAACTATGCTATGTGTTTGCATTCAGAAATGGAGTTAAATCCCAGGCTCTGAGTCTTCCTACAAGCAAGCCTTCGTTTCAGGTAAGGGCAGTCACTTTTCTGCTCAAACGAACTACATCGTTCATGAAGCTCACACGTTTCTCATCTTAACTGACAAGCATTGGAATTTAGAAGGTCAGTGCTTTGTATCAGTTTCAGAAGCAGATTTGGACTAGATATGGTCCATATGTGTAGGAAACACCGTTCTTTTGTTCTGGGCACACTCAGATTTCCTGCTGTCTTAGAGACTCTAGAAAGCAAGAGTGTGCTTCTTGCTCTAAAGCATAGTGTGATCCATGGATGAAAACTATGCTGTGTGTTTCCCTTCAGAAAAGTAGTTAAATCCCAGGCTCTATGTCTTCCTACAAGCAAGACTTCGTTTCAGGTAAGGGCAGTCACTTTTTAGCTCAAATGAACTACATATTTCACGGAGCTCACACGTTTCTCATCTTAACAGACAAGCATTGGATGTTAGAGGACCAGTGCTTTGTATCAATTTCCAAAGCAGAGTTCGACTAGATATGGTCCGTATGTGTATGAAACACCATTCTTTTGTTCTCAGCAATCTCTCGTTTCCTGCTGTCTTAGAGACTCTAGAAAGAAGAGCATGCTTCTTGTTCAAACGCAGATTGTATTCAATGGATGAGAACACTGCTGTGTGTTTCACTTCAGAAAATGAGTTATTTCCCAGGCTCTGACTCTTCCTACAAGCAAGACTTCATTTCAGGTAAGGGCAGTCACTTTTCTGCTCAAAGGAACTACATCGTTCACGAAGATCACACATTTCTCATCTTAACTGACAAGCATTAGATTTTAGAGGACCAGTGCTTTGTATCTGTTTCAGAAGCAGAGTTGGACTAGATATGGTCCGTATGTGTAGGAAACACCGTTCTTTTGTTCTCAGCACACTCACGTTTCCTGCTGTCTTAGAGAGTCTAGAAATCAAGAGCGTGCTTCTTGTTCTAAAGCAGAGTGTGATCAATGGATGATTACACTGCTGTGTGTTTTACTTCAGAAATGGAGTTAAATCCCAGGCTCTGAGTCTTCCTACAAGCAAGACTTCAATTCAGGTAAGGGCAGTCACTTTTCTGCTTAAACTAAATACATCGTACACGAAGCTCACACGTTTCTCATCTTAACTGACAAGCATTGGATGTTAGAGGGTCAGTGCTTTGTATCAGTTTTAGAAGCAGATTTGGACTACATATGGTCCATATGTGTAGGAAACACCGTTCTTTTGTTCTGGGCACACTCAGATTTCCTGCTGTATTAGAGACTCTAGAAAGCCAGAGTGTGCTTCTCGCTCTAAAGCAGAGTGTGATGCATGGATGAGAACTATGCTATGTGTTTGCCTTCAGAAATGGAGTTAAATCCCAGGCTCTGAGTCTTCCTACAAGCAAGCCTTCGTTTCAGGTAAGGGCAGTCACTTTACTGCTTAAACGAACTACATCGTTCACGGAGCTCACACGTTTCTCATCTTAACTGACAAGCATTGGAATTTAGAGGGTCAGTGCTTTGTATCAGTTTCAGAAGCAGATTTGGACTAGATATGGTCCATATGTGTAGGAAACACCGTTCTTTTGTTCTGGGCACACTAAGATTTCCTGCTGTCTTAGAGACTCTAGAAAGCAAGAGTGTGCTTCTCGCTCTAAAGCATAGTGTGATCCAAGAATGAAAACTATGCAGTGTGTTTCCCTTCAGAAAAGTAGTTTAATCCCAGGCTCTATGTCTTCCTACAAGCAAGACTTCGTTTCAGGTAAGGGCAGTCACTTTTTAGCTCATACAAACTACATATTTCACGGAGCTCACACGTTTCTCATCTTAACAGACAAGCATTGGATGTTAGAAGACCAGTGCTTTGTATCAGTTTAAGAAGCAGAGTTGGACTAGATAGGGTCCGTATGTGTAGGAAACACCATTCTTTTTTTCTCAGCACACTTACGTTTCCTGCTGTCTTAGAGACTTTAGAAAGCAAGAGCGTGCTTCTCGCTCTAAAGCAGAGTGTGATCCATGGATGAGAACACTGCTTTGTGTTTCACATCAGAAATGGAGTTAAATCCCAGGCTCTGAGTCTTCCTACAAGCAAGACTTCGTTTCAGGTAAGGGCAGTCACTTTTCTTCTCAAAGGAACTACATCGTTCACTGAGCTCACACGTTTCTCATCTTAACTGACAAGCTTTGGAAGTTAGAGGGTCAGTGCTTTGTATCAGTTTCAGAATGAGATTTGGACTAGATATGGTCCATATGTGTAGGTAACACCGATCTTTTGTTCTGGGCACACTCAGATTTCCTGCTGTCTTAGAGACTCTAGAAAGCAAGAGCGTGCTTCTCGCTCTAAAGCAGAGTGTGATCCATGGATGAGAACTATGCTATGTGTTTGCCTTCAGAAATGGAGTTAAATCCCAGGCTCTGAGTCTTCCTACAAGCAAGACTTCGTTTCAGGTAAGGGCAGTCACTTTTCTGCTCAAACGAACTACATCGTTCATGAAGCTCACACGTTTCTCATCTTAACTGACAAGCATTGGAATTTAGAAGGTCAGTGCTTTGTATCAGTTTCAGAAGCAGATTTGGACTAGATATGGTCCGTATGTGTAGGAAACACCGTTCTTTTGTTCTCAGCATACTCACATTTCCTGCTGTCTTAGAGACTCTAGAAAGCAAGAGCGTGATTCTTGTTCTAAAGCAGAATGTGATCAATGGATGATTACACTGCTGTGTGTTTTACTTCAGAAATGGAGCTACATCCGAGGCTCTGAGTCTTCCTACAAGCAAGACTTCAATTCAGGTAAGGGCAGTCACTTTTCTGCTCAAAAGAACTACATTGTTCACGAAGATCTCATGTTTCTCATCTTAACTGACAAGCATTGGATGTAAGATGGTCAGTGCTTTGTATCAGTTTCAGAAGCAGATTTGGACTACATATGGTCCATATGTGTAGGAAACACCCTTCTTTTGTTCTGGGCACACTCAGATTTCCTGCTGTATTAGAGACTCTAGAAAGCAAGAGTGTGCTTCTCGCTCTAAAGGAGAGTGTCATCCATGGGTGTGAACTATGCTGTGTGTTTCCCTTCAGAAAGGTAGTTAAATCCCAGGCTCAATGTCTTCCTACAAGCAAGACTTCGTTTCAGGTAAGGGCAGTCACTTTTTAGCTCAAACGAACTACACATTTTACGGAGCTCACACGTTTCTCATCTTAACAGACAAGCATTGGATGTTAGAGGACCAGTGCTTTGTATCAATTTCCAAAGCAGAGTTCGACTAGATATGGTCCGTATGTGTATGAAACACCGTTCTTTTGTTCTCAGCAATCTCTAGTTTCCTGCTGTCTTAGAGACTCTAGAAAGAAGAGCATGCTTCTTGTTCAAACGCAGAGTGTAATCAATGGATGAGAAAACTGCTGTGTGTTTCACTTCAGAAATGGAGTTAAATCCCAGGCTCTGAGTCTTCCTACAAGCAAGAATTCGTTTCAGGTAAGGGCAGTCACTTTTCTGCTCAAACGAACTACATCGTTCACGAAGCTCACACGTTTCTCATCTTTACTGACAAGCATTGGATGTTAGAGGACCAGTGCTTTGTAGCAGTTTCAGAAGCAGATTTGGACTACATATGGTCCATATGTGTAGGAAACACCGTTCTTTTGTTCTGGGCACACTCAGATTTCCTGCTGTATTAGAGACTCTAGAAAGCTAGAGTGTGCTTCTCGCTCTAAAGCAGAGTGTGATCCATGGATGAGAACTATGCTGTGTGTTTCCCTTCAGAAATGGACTTAAATCCCAGGCTCTGTGTCTTACTACAAGCAAGACTTCGTTTCAGGTAAGGGCAGTCACTTTTCAGTTCAAAGGAACTACATCATTCACAAAGCTCACACGTTTCTCATCTTAACAGACAAGCATTGGATGTTAGAGGACCAGTGCTTTGTATCAGTTTCAGAAGCAGATTTGGACTACATATGGTCCATATGTGTAGGAAACACCGTTCTTTTGTTCTGGGCACACTCAGATTTCCTGCTGTATTAGAGACTCTACAAAGCTAGAGTGTGCTTCTCGCTCTAAAGCAGAGTGTGATCCATGGATGAGAACTATGCTGTGTGTTTCCCTTCAGAAATGGACTTAAATCCCAGGCTCTGTGTCTTACTACAAGCAAGAATTCGTTTCTGGTAAGGGCAGTCACTTTTCAGTTCAAAGGAACTACATCATTCACAAATCTCACAAGTTTCTCACCTTAAATGACAAGCATTGGATGTTAGAGGACCAGTGCATTCTATCAGTTTCAGAAGAAGAGTTGGACTAGATATTGTCCGTATGTGTAGGAAACACCGTTCTTTTGTTCTCAGCACACTCACGTTTCCTGCTCTCTTAGAGACTCTAGAAAGCAAGAGCGTGCTTCTCGCTCTAAAGCAGAGTGTGATCGATGGATTAGAATTATGCTGTGTGTTTCCCTTCAGAAATGGAGTTAAATCCCAGGCTCCAAGTCTTCCTACAAGCAAGACATCAATTCTGGTAAGGGCAGTCACTTTTCTTCTCAACAGAACTATATCGTTCACGAAGCTCACACGTTTCTCATCTCAACTGACAAGCATTGGATGTTAGAGGGTCAGTGATTTGTATCAGTTTCAGAAGCAGATTTGGACTACATATGGTCCATATGTGTAGGAAACACCGTTCTTTTGTTCTGGGCACACTCAGATTTCCTGCTGTATTAGAGACTCTAGAGAGCTAGAGTGTGCTTCTCGCTCTAAAGCAGAGTGTGATCCATGGATGAGAACTATGCTGTGTGTTTCCCTTCAGAAATGGACTTAAATCCCAGGCTCTGTGTCTTACTACAAGCAAGACTTCGTTTCAGGTAAGGGCAGTCACTTTTCAGTTCAAAGGAACTACATCATTCACAAAGCTCACACGTTTCTCATCTTAAATGACAAGCATTGGATGTTAGAGGACCAGTGCATTCTATCAGTTTCAGAAGAAGAATTGGACTAGATATGGTCCGTATGTGTAGGAAACACCGTTCTTTTGTTCTCAGCATACTCACGTTTCCTGCTGTCTTAGAGATTCTAGAAAGCAAGAGCGTGCTTCTTGTTCTAAAGCAGAGTGTGATCAATGGATGATTACACTGCTGTGTGTTTCAATTCAGAAATGGAGTTAAATCCCAGGCTCTGAGTCTTCCTACAAGCAAGACTTCGTTTCAGGTAAGGGCAGTCACTTTTTAGCTCAAACGAACTACATCGTTCACGAAGCTCACACGTTTCTCATCTTAACAGACAAGCATTAGATTTTAGAGGACCAGTGCTTTTTTTCAGTTTCAGAAGCAGAGTTGGACTATATAATGTCCGTATGTGTAGGAAACACCGTTCTTTTGTTCTCAGCACACTCACGTTATCTGCTGTCTTGGAGAGTCTAGAAAGCAAGAGCATGCTTCTTGTTCTAAAGCAGAGTGTGATCAATGGATGATTACACTGCTCTGTGTTTTATTTCAGAAATGGAGTTAAATCCCAGGCTCTGAGTCTTCCAACAAGCAAGACTTCCATTAAGGTAAGGGCAGTCACTTTTCTGCTCAAACGAACTACATCGTTCACGAAGCTCACACGTTTCTCATCTTAACTGTCAAGAATTGGATGTTAGAGGACCAGTGCATTGTATCAGTTTCAGAAGAAGATTTGGACTACATATAGTCCGTATGTGTAGGAAACACCGTTCTTTTGTTCTGGGCACACTCAGATTTCCTGCTGTATTAGAGAATCTAGAAAGCAAGAGCGTGCTTCTTGCTCTGAAGCAGAATGTGATCCATGGATGAAAACTATGCTGTGTGTTTCCCTTCAGAAATGGAGTTAAATCTCAGGCTCTGTGTCTTCCTACAGGCAAGACTTCATTTCAGGTAAGGGCAGTCACTTTTCACCTCAAATGAACTACATCATTCACGAAGCTCACACGTTTCTCCTCTTAACAGACAAGCATTAGATTTTACAGGACCAGTGCTCTTTATCAGTTTCAGAAGCAGAGTTGGAATATATAATGTCCGTATGTGTAGGAAACACCGTTCTTTTGTTCTCAGCCCACTCACGTTTCCTGCTGTCTTAGAGAGTCTAGAAAGCAAGAGCATGTTTCTTATTATAAAGCAGAGTGTGATCAATGGATGATTACACTGCTGTGTGTTTTACTTCAGAAATGGACTTAAATCCCAGGCTCTGTGTCTTACTACAAGCAACAATTCGTTTCAGGTAAGGGCAGTCACTTTTCAGTTCAAAGGAACTACATCATTCACAAAGCTCACACGTTTCTCATCTTAACAGACAAGCATTGGATGTTAGAGGACCAGTGCTTTGTATCAGTTTCAGAAGAAGAGTTGGAGTAGTTATGGTCCGTATGTGTAGGAAATACCGTTCTTTTTTTCTCAGCACACTCACGTTTCCTGCTCTCTTAGAGACTCTAGAAAGCAAGAGCGTGCTTCTCGCTCTAAAGCAGAGTGTGATCCATGGATGAGAACTATGCTGTGTGTTTCCCTTCAGAAATGGAGTTAAATCCCAGGCTCTGAGTCTCCCTACAAGCAAGACTTCGTTTCAGGTAAGGGCAGTCACTATTCAGCTCAAAGGAACTACATCTTCCACGGAGCTCACACGTTTCTCATCTTAACAGTCAAGCATTGGATCGTAGAGTACCAGTGTTTTGTATCAGTTTCAGAAGCAGAGTTGGACTAGATATGGTCCGTATGTGTAGGAAACACCGTTCTTTTGTTCTCAGCACACTCACGTTTCCTGCTGTCTTAGAGAGTCTAGAAAGCAAGAGCGTGCTTCTTGTTCTAAAGCAGAGTGTGATCCATGGATGATTACACTGCTGTGTGTTTTACTTCAGAAATGGAGTTAAATCCCAGGCTCTGAGTCTTCCTACAAGCAAGACTTCATTTCAGGTAAGGGCAGTCACTTTTCTGCTCAAACGAACTACATCGTTCACGAAGCTCACACTTTTCTCATTTTAACTGACAAGCATTGGATGTTAGAGGACCAGTGCATTATATCAGTTTCAGAAGAAGATTTGGACTACATATAGTCCGTATGTGTAGGAAACACCGTTCTTTTGTTCTGGGCAGACTCAGATTTCCTCCTGTCTTAGAGTCTCTAGAAAGCAAGAGCGTGCTTCTTGTTCTAAAGCAGAGTGTGATCCATGGATGAGACAATGCTGTGTGTTTCCCTTCAGAAATGGACTTAAATCCCAGGCTCTGTGTCTTCCTACAAGCAAGACTTCGTTTCAGGTAAGGGCAGTCACTTTTCTGCTCAAACGAACTACATCGTTCACGAAGCTCACACGTTTCTCATCTTAACTGACAAGCACTGGATGTTAGAGGACCAGTGCAATGTATCAGTTTCAGAAGAAGATTTGGACTACATATAGTCCGTATTTGTAGGAAACACCATTCTTTTGTTCTGGGCAGACTCAGATTTCCTGCTGTCTTAGAGTCTCTAGAAAGCAAGAGTGTGCTTCTTGCTCTAAAGCAGAGTGTGATCCATAGATGAGAACTACGCTGTGTGTTTCCCTTCAGAAATGGACTTAAATCCCAGGCTCTGAGTCTTCCTACAAGCAAGACTTTGTTTCAGGTAAGCGCAGTCTCTTTTCTGCTCAAACGAACTACATCTTTCACGAAGCTCACACGTTTCTCATCTTAACTGACAAGCATTGGATGTTAGAGGACCAGTGCTTCGTATCAGTTTCAGAAGAAGAGTTGGACTAGATATGGTCCGTATGTGTAGGAAACACCGTTCTTTTGTTCTCAGCACACTCACGATCCTGCTGTCTTAGAGACTTTAGAAAGCAAGAGCATGCTTCTCGCTCTAAAGCAGAGTGTGATCCATGGATGAAAACTATGCTGTGTGTTTCCTTTCAGAAAATTAGTTAAATCCCAGGATCTATGTCTTCCTACAAGCAAGACTTCGTTTCATGTAAGGGCAGTCACCTTTCAGCTCAAACGAACTACATCATTCACTGAGCTCACACGTTTCTCATCTTAACAGACAAGCATTGGATGTTAGAGGACCAGTGATTTGTATCAGTTTCAGAAGCAGAGTTGGACTAGATATGGTCTGTATGTGTAGGAAACACCGTTCTTTTGTTCTCAGCACACTCACGTTTCCTGCTGTCGTAGAGACTCTAGAAAGCAAGAGCGTACTTCTTGTTCTAAAGCACAGTGTGATCAATGGATGAGACAAGGCTGTGTGTTTTACTTCAGAAATGGAGTTAAATCCCAGGCTCTGAGTCTTCCTACAAGCAAGACTTCGTTTCAGGTAAGGGCAGTCACTTTTCTGCTCAAACGAACTACATCGTTCACGAAGCTCTCACGTTTCTCATCTTAACTGACAAGCATTGGATGTTAGAGGACCAGTGCTTTGTATCAGTTTCAGAAGAAGAGTTGGACTAGATATGGTCCGTATGTGTAGGAAACACCGTTCTTTTGTTCTCAGCACACTCACGTTTCCTGCTGTCTTAGAGACTCTAGAAAGAAGAGCGTGCTTCTCGCTAAAAAGCAGACTGTGATCCATGGATGACAACTATGCTGTGTTTTTCCCTTCAGAAATGGAGTTAAATCCCAGGCTCTGAGTCTCCCTACATGCAAGACTTCGTTTCAGGTAAGGGCAGTCACTTTTCAGCTCAAAAGTTCTACATCGTTCACTGAGCTCACACGTTTCTCATTTTAACTGACAAGCATTGGATGTTAGAGTACCAGGGCTTTGTATCTGTTTCAGAAGCAGAGTTGGACTAGATATGGTCCATATGTGTAGGAAACGCCGTTCTTTTGTTCTCAGCACACTCACGTTTCCTGCTGTCTTAGAGATTCTAGAAAGCAAGAGCGTGCTTCTTGTTCTAAAGCAGAGTGTGATCAATGGATGAGAACTATGCTGTGTGTTTCACTTAAGAAATGGAGTTAAATCCCAGGCTCTGAGTCTTCCTACAAGCAAGACTTCAATTAAGGTAAGGGCAGTCACTTTTCAGCTCAAACGAACTACATCATTCACTGAGCTCACACGTTTCTCATCTTAACAGACAAGCATTGGATGTTAGAGGACCAGTGCTTTGTATCAGTTTCAGAAGCAGATTTCGACTAGATATGGTCCGTATGTGTAGGAAACACCGTTCTTTTGTTCTCAGCAAACTCACGTTTCCTGCTGTCTTAGAGACTCTAGAAAGGAAGAGCATGCTTCTTGTTCTAATGCAGAGGGTGATCAATGGATGAGAACACTGCTGTGTGTTTCACTTCAGAAATGGACTTAAATCCCAGGCTCTGAGTCTTCCTACAAGCAAGACTTCGTTTCAGGTAAGGGCAGTCACTTTTTTGCTCAAACGAACTACATCATTAACGAAGCTCTCACGTTTCTCATCTTAACTGACAAGCATTGGATGTTAGAGGACCAGTGCTTTGTATCAGTTTCAGAAGAAGAGTTGGACTAGATATGGTCCGTATGTGTAGGAAACACCGTTCTTTTGTTCTCAGCACACTCACGTTTCCTGCTGTCTTAGAGACTCTAGAAAGGAACAGCGTGCTTCTCACTCTAAAGCAGACTGTGATCCATGGATGACAACTATGCTGTGTGTTTCCCTTCAGAAATGGAGTTAAATCCCAGGCTCTGAGTCTTCCCACAAGCAATTCTTCGTTTCAGGTAAGGGCAGTCACTTTTCTGCTCAAAAGAACTACATCGTTCACGAAGCTCACACGTTTCTCATCTTAACTGACAAGCATTGGATGTTAGAGGGTCAGTGCTTTGTATCAGTTTCAGAAGCAGATTTGGACTACATATGGTCCATATGTGTAGGAAACACCATTCTTTTGTTCTGGGCAAACTCAGATTTCCTGCTGTATTAGAGACTCTAGAAAGCTAGAGTGTGCTTCTCGCTCTAAAGCAGAGTTTGATCCATGGATGAAAACTATGCTGTGGGTAACCCTTCAGAAATGGAGATAAATCCCAGGCTCTGAGTCTTCCTGTAAGCAAGACTTCGTTTCAGGTAAGGGCAGTCACTTTTCTGCTCAAAAGAACTACATCGTTCACGAAGCTCACACGTTTCTCATCTTTACTGACAAGCATTGGATGTTAGAGGACCAGTGCTTTGTAGCAGTTTCAGAAGAAGAGTTGGACTAGATATGGTCCGTACGTGTAGGAAACACCGTTCTTTTGTTCTCAGCACACTCACGTTTCCTGCTGTCTTAGAGACTCTAGAAAGCAAGAGCGTGCTTCTCGCTCTAAAGCAGAGTGTGATCCATGGGTGAGAACTGTGCTATGTGTTTGCATTCAGAAATGGAGTTAAATCCCAGGCTCTGAGTCTTCCTACAAGCAAGCCTTCGTTTCAGGTAAGGGCAGTCACTTTTCTGCTCAAACGAACTACATCGTTCATGAAGCTCACACGTTTCTCATCTTAACTGACAAGCATTGGAATTTAGAAGGTCAGTGCTTTGTATCAGTTTCAGAAGCAGATTTGGACTAGATATGGTCCATATGTGTAGGAAACACCGTTCTTTTGTTCTGGGCACACTCAGATTTCCTGCTGTCTTAGAGACTCTAGAAAGCAAGAGTGTGCTTCTTGCTCTAAAGCATAGTGTGATCCATGGATGAAAACTATGCTGTGTGTTTCCCTTCAGAAAAGTAGTTAAATCCCAGGCTCTATGTCTTCCTACAAGCAAGACTTCGTTTCAGGTAAGGGCAGTCACTTTTTAGCTCAAATGACTACATATTTCACGGAGCTCACACGTTTCTCATCTTAACAGACAAGCATTGGATGTTAGAGGACCAGTGCTTTGTATCAATTTCCAAAGCAGAGTTCGACTAGATATGGTCCGTATGTGTATGAAACACCATTCTTTTGTTCTCAGCAATCTCTCGTTTCCTGCTGTCTTAGAGACTCTAGAAAGAAGAGCATGCTTCTTGTTCAAACGCAGATTGTATTCAATGGATGAGAACACTGCTGTGTGTTTCACTTCAGAAAATGAGTTATTTCCCAGGCTCTGACTCTTCCTACAAGCAAGACTTCATTTCAGGTAAGGGCAGTCACTTTTCTGCTCAAAGGAACTACATCGTTCACGAAGATCACACATTTCTCATCTTAACTGACAAGCATTAGATTTTAGAGGACCAGTGCTTTGTATCTGTTTCAGAAGCAGAGTTGGACTAGATATGGTCCGTATGTGTAGGAAACACCGTTCTTTTGTTCTCAGCACACTCACGTTTCCTGCTGTCTTAGAGAGTCTAGAAATCAAGAGCGTGCTTCTTGTTCTAAAGCAGAGTGTGATCAATGGATGATTACACTGCTGTGTGTTTTACTTCAGAAATGGAGTTAAATCCCAGGCTCTGAGTCTTCCTACAAGCAAGACTTCAATTCAGGTAAGGGCAGTCACTTTTCTGCTTAAACTAAATACATCGTACACGAAGCTCACACGTTTCTCATCTTAACTGACAAGCATTGGATGTTAGAGGGTCAGTGCTTTGTATCAGTTTTAGAAGCAGATTTGGACTACATATGGTCCATATGTGTAGGAAACACCGTTCTTTTGTTCTGGGCACACTCAGATTTCCTGCTGTATTAGAGACTCTAGAAAGCCAGAGTGTGCTTCTCGCTCTAAAGCAGAGTGTGATGCATGGATGAGAACTATGCTATGTGTTTGCCTTCAGAAATGGAGTTAAATCCCAGGCTCTGAGTCTTCCTACAAGCAAGCCTTCGTTTCAGGTAAGGGCAGTCACTTTACTGCTTAAACGAACTACATCGTTCACGGAGCTCACACGTTTCTCATCTTAACTGACAAGCATTGGAATTTAGAGGGTCAGTGCTTTGTATCAGTTTCAGAAGCAGATTTGGACGAGATATGGTCCATATGTGTAGGAAACACCGTTCTTTTGTTCTGGGCACACTAAGATTTCCTGCTGTCTTAGAGACTCTAGAAAGCAAGAGTGTGCTTCTCGCTCTAAAGCATAGTGTGATCCAAGGATGAAAACTATGCTGTGTGTTTCCCTTCAGAAAAGTAGTTTAATCCCAGGCTCTATGTCTTCCTACAAGCAAGACTTCGTTTCAGGTAAGGGCAGTCACTTTTTAGCTCATACAAACTACATATTTCACGGAGCTCACACGTTTCTCATCTTAACAGACAAGCATTGGATGTTAGAAGACCAGTGCTTTGTATCAGTTTAAGAAGCAGAGTTGGACTAGATAGGGTCCGTATGTGTAGGAAACACCATTCTTTTTTTCTCAGCACACTTACGTTTCCTGCTGTCTTAGAGACTTTAGAAAGCAAGAGCGTGCTTCTCGCTCTAAAGCAGAGTGTGATCCATGGATGAGAACACTGCTTTGTGTTTCACATCAGAAATGGAGTTAAATCCCAGGCTCTGAGTCTTCCTACAAGCAAGACTTCGTTTCAGGTAAGGGCAGTCACTTTTCTTCTCAAAGGAACTACATCGTTCACTGAGCTCACACGTTTCTCATCTTAACTGACAAGCTTTGGAAGTTAGAGGGTCAGTGCTTTGTATCAGTTTCAGAATGAGATTTGGACTAGATATGGTCCATATGTGTAGGAAACACCGATCTTTTGTTCTGGGCACACTCAGATTTCCTGCTGTCTTAGAGACTCTAGAAAGCAAGAGCGTGCTTCTCGCTCTAAAGCAGAGTGTGATCCATGGATGAGAACTATGCTATGTGTTTTCCTTCAGAAATGGAGTTAAATCCCAGGCTCTGAGTCTTCCTACAAGCAAGACTTCGTTTCAGGTAAGGGCAGTCACTTTTCTGCTCAAACGAACTACATCGTTCATGAAGCTCACACGTTTTTCATCTTAACTGACAAGCATTGGAATTTAGAAGGTCAGTGCTTTGTATCAGTTTCAGAAGCAGATTTGGACTAGATATGGTCCGTATGTGTAGGAAACACCGTTCTTTTGTTCTCAGCATACTCACATTTCCTGCTGTCTTAGAGACTCTAGAAAGCAAGAGCGTGATTCTTGTTCTAAAGCAGAATGTGATCAATGGATGATTACACTGCTGTGTGTTTTACTTCAGAAATGGAGCTACATCCGAGGCTCTGAGTCTTCCTACAAGCAAGACTTCAATTCAGGTAAGGGCAGTCACTTTTCTGCTCAAAAGAACTACATTGTTCACGAAGATCTCATGTTTCTCATCTTAACTGACAAGCATTGGATGTAAGATGGTCAGTGCTTTGTATCAGTTTCAGAAGCAGATTTGGACTACATATGGTCCATATGTGTAGGAAACACCCTTCTTTTGTTCTGGGCACACTCAGATTTCCTGCTGTATTAGAGACTCTAGAAAGCAAGAGTGTGCTTCTCGCTCTAAAGGAGAGTGTCATCCATGGGTGTGAACTATGCTGTGTGTTTCCCTTCAGAAAGGTAGTTAAATCCGAGGCTCAATGTCTTCCTACAAGCAAGACTTCGTTTCAGGTAAGGGCAGTCACTTTTTAGCTCAAACGAACTACACATTTCACGGAGCTCACACGTTTCTCATCTTAACAGACAAGCATTGGATGTTAGAGGACCAGTGCTTTGTATCAGTTTCAGAAGAAGAGTTGGACTAGATATGGTCCGTATGTGTAGGAAACACCGTTCTTTTGTTCTCAGCACACTCACGTTTCCTGCTGTCTTAGAGACTCTAGAAAGAAGAGCGTGCTTCTCGCTCAAAAGCAGACTGTGATCCATGGATGACAACTATGCTGTGTTTTTCCCTTCAGAAATGGAGTTAAATCCCAGGCTCTGAGTCTCCCTACATGCAAGACTTCGTTTCAGGTAAGGGCAGTCACTTTTCAGCTCAAAAGTTCTACATCGTTCACTGAGCTCACACGTTTCTCATTTTAACTGACAAGCATTGGATGTTAGAGTACCAGGGCTTTGTATATGTTTCAGAAGCAGAGTTGGACTAGATATGGTCCATATGTGTAGGAAACACCGTTCTTTTGTTCTCAGCACACTCACGTTTCCTGCTGTCTTAGAGATTCTAGAAAGCAAGAGCGTGCTTCTTGTTCTAAAGCAGAGTGTGATCAATGGATGAGAACTATGCTGTGTGTTTCACTTAAGAAATGGAGTTAAATCCCAGGCTCTGAGTCTTCCTACAAGCAAGACTTCAATTAAGGTAAGGGCAGTCACTTTTCAGCTCAAACGAACTACATCATTCACTGAGCTCACACGTTTCTCATCTTAACAGACAAGCATTGGATGTTAGAGGACCAGTGCTTTGTATCAGTTTCAGAAGCAGATTTCGACTAGATATGGTCCGTATGTGTAGGAAACACCGTTCTTTTGTTCTCAGCAAACTCACGTTTCCTGCTGTCTTAGAGACTCTAGAAAGGAAGAGCATGCTTCTTGTTCTAATGCAGAGGGTGATCAATGGATGAGAACACTGCTGTGTGTTTCACTTCAGAAATGGACTTAAATCCCAGGCTCTGAGTCTTCCTACAAGCAAGACTTCGTTTCAGGTAAGGGCAGTCACTTTTTTGCTCAAACGAACTACATCATTAACGAAGCTCTCACGTTTCTCATCTTAACTGACAAGCATTGGATGTTAGAGGACCAGTGCTTTGTATCAGTTTCAGAAGAAGAGTTGGACTAGATATGGTCCGTATGTGTAGGAAACACCGTTCTTTTGTTCTCAGCACACTCACGTTTCCTGCTGTCTTAGAGACTCTAGAAAGGAACAGCGTGCTTCTCACTCTAAAGCAGACTGTGATCCATGGATGACAACTATGCTGTGTGTTTCCCTTCAGAAATGGAGTTAAATCCCAGGCTCTGAGTCTTCCCACAAGCAATTCTTCGTTTCAGGTAAGGGCAGTCACTTTTCTGCTCAAAAGAACTACATCGTTCACGAAGCTCACACGTTTCTCATCTTAACTGACAAGCATTGGATGTTAGAGGGTCAGTGCTTTGTATCAGTTTCAGAAGCAGATTTGGACTACATATGGTCCATATGTGTAGGAAACACCATTCTTTTGTTCTGGGCAAACTCAGATTTCCTGCTGTATTAGAGACTCTAGAAAGCTAGAGTGTGCTTCTCGCTCTAAAGCAGAGTTTGATCCATGGATGAAAACTATGCTGTGGGTAACCCTTCAGAAATGGAGATAAATCCCAGGCTCTGAGTCTTCCTGTAAGCAAGACTTCGTTTCAGGTAAGGGCAGTCACTTTTCTGCTCAAAAGAACTACATCGTTCACGAAGCTCACACGTTTCTCATCTTTACTGACAAGCATTGGATGTTAGAGGACCAGTGCTTTGTAGCAGTTTCAGAAGAAGAGTTGGACTAGATATGGTCCGTACGTGTAGGAAACACCGTTCTTTTGTTCTCAGCACACTCACGTTTCCTGCTGTCTTAGAGACTCTAGAAAGCAAGAGCGTGCTTCTCGCTCTAAAGCAGAGTGTGATCCATGGGTGAGAACTGTGCTATGTGTTTGCATTCAGAAATGGAGTTAAATCCCAGGCTCTGAGTCTTCCTACAAGCAAGCCTTCGTTTCAGGTAAGGGCAGTCACTTTTCTGCTCAAACGAACTACATCGTTCATGAAGCTCACACGTTTCTCATCTTAACTGACAAGCATTGGAATTTAGAAGGTCAGTGCTTTGTATCAGTTTCAGAAGCAGATTTGGACTAGATATGGTCCATATGTGTAGGAAACACCGTTCTTTTGTTCTGGGCACACTCAGATTTCCTGCTGTCTTAGAGACTCTAGAAAGCAAGAGTGTGCTTCTTGCTCTAAAGCATAGTGTGATCCATGGATGAAAACTATGCTGTGTGTTTCCCTTCAGAAAAGTAGTTAAATCCCAGGCTCTATGTCTTCCTACAAGCAAGACTTCGTTTCAGGTAAGGGCAGTCACTTTTTAGCTCAAATGACTACATATTTCACGGAGCTCACACGTTTCTCATCTTAACAGACAAGCATTGGATGTTAGAGGACCAGTGCTTTGTATCAATTTCCAAAGCAGAGTTCGACTAGATATGGTCCGTATGTGTATGAAACACCATTCTTTTGTTCTCAGCAATCTCTCGTTTCCTGCTGTCTTAGAGACTCTAGAAAGAAGAGCATGCTTCTTGTTCAAACGCAGATTGTATTCAATGGATGAGAACACTGCTGTGTGTTTCACTTCAGAAAATGAGTTATTTCCCAGGCTCTGACTCTTCCTACAAGCAAGACTTCATTTCAGGTAAGGGCAGTCACTTTTCTGCTCAAAGGAACTACATCGTTCACGAAGATCACACATTTCTCATCTTAACTGACAAGCATTAGATTTTAGAGGACCAGTGCTTTGTATCTGTTTCAGAAGCAGAGTTGGACTAGATATGGTCCGTATGTGTAGGAAACACCGTTCTTTTGTTCTCAGCACACTCACGTTTCCTGCTGTCTTAGAGAGTCTAGAAATCAAGAGCGTGCTTCTTGTTCTAAAGCAGAGTGTGATCAATGGATGATTACACTGCTGTGTGTTTTACTTCAGAAATGGAGTTAAATCCCAGGCTCTGAGTCTTCCTACAAGCAAGACTTCAATTCAGGTAAGGGCAGTCACTTTTCTGCTTAAACTAAATACATCGTACACGAAGCTCACACGTTTCTCATCTTAACTGACAAGCATTGGATGTTAGAGGGTCAGTGCTTTGTATCAGTTTTAGAAGCAGATTTGGACTACATATGGTCCATATGTGTAGGAAACACCGTTCTTTTGTTCTGGGCACACTCAGATTTCCTGCTGTATTAGAGACTCTAGAAAGCCAGAGTGTGCTTCTCGCTCTAAAGCAGAGTGTGATGCATGGATGAGAACTATGCTATGTGTTTGCCTTCAGAAATGGAGTTAAATCCCAGGCTCTGAGTCTTCCTACAAGCAAGCCTTCGTTTCAGGTAAGGGCAGTCACTTTACTGCTTAAACGAACTACATCGTTCACGGAGCTCACACGTTTCTCATCTTAACTGACAAGCATTGGAATTTAGAGGGTCAGTGCTTTGTATCAGTTTCAGAAGCAGATTTGGACGAGATATGGTCCATATGTGTAGGAAACACCGTTCTTTTGTTCTGGGCACACTAAGATTTCCTGCTGTCTTAGAGACTCTAGAAAGCAAGAGTGTGCTTCTCGCTCTAAAGCATAGTGTGATCCAAGGATGAAAACTATGCTGTGTGTTTCCCTTCAGAAAAGTAGTTTAATCCCAGGCTCTATGTCTTCCTACAAGCAAGACTTCGTTTCAGGTAAGGGCAGTCACTTTTTAGCTCATACAAACTACATATTTCACGGAGCTCACACGTTTCTCATCTTAACAGACAAGCATTGGATGTTAGAAGACCAGTGCTTTGTATCAGTTTAAGAAGCAGAGTTGGACTAGATAGGGTCCGTATGTGTAGGAAACACCATTCTTTTTTTCTCAGCACACTTACGTTTCCTGCTGTCTTAGAGACTTTAGAAAGCAAGAGCGTGCTTCTCGCTCTAAAGCAGAGTGTGATCCATGGATGAGAACACTGCTTTGTGTTTCACATCAGAAATGGAGTTAAATCCCAGGCTCTGAGTCTTCCTACAAGCAAGACTTCGTTTCAGGTAAGGGCAGTCACTTTTCTTCTCAAAGGAACTACATCGTTCACTGAGCTCACACGTTTCTCATCTTAACTGACAAGCTTTGGAAGTTAGAGGGTCAGTGCTTTGTATCAGTTTCAGAATGAGATTTGGACTAGATATGGTCCATATGTGTAGGAAACACCGATCTTTTGTTCTGGGCACACTCAGATTTCCTGCTGTCTTAGAGACTCTAGAAAGCAAGAGCGTGCTTCTCGCTCTAAAGCAGAGTGTGATCCATGGATGAGAACTATGCTATGTGTTTTCCTTCAGAAATGGAGTTAAATCCCAGGCTCTGAGTCTTCCTACAAGCAAGACTTCGTTTCAGGTAAGGGCAGTCACTTTTCTGCTCAAACGAACTACATCGTTCATGAAGCTCACACGTTTTTCATCTTAACTGACAAGCATTGGAATTTAGAAGGTCAGTGCTTTGTATCAGTTTCAGAAGCAGATTTGGACTAGATATGGTCCGTATGTGTAGGAAACACCGTTCTTTTGTTCTCAGCATACTCACATTTCCTGCTGTCTTAGAGACTCTAGAAAGCAAGAGCGTGATTCTTGTTCTAAAGCAGAATGTGATCAATGGATGATTACACTGCTGTGTGTTTTACTTCAGAAATGGAGCTACATCCGAGGCTCTGAGTCTTCCTACAAGCAAGACTTCAATTCAGGTAAGGGCAGTCACTTTTCTGCTCAAAAGAACTACATTGTTCACGAAGATCTCATGTTTCTCATCTTAACTGACAAGCATTGGATGTAAGATGGTCAGTGCTTTGTATCAGTTTCAGAAGCAGATTTGGACTACATATGGTCCATATGTGTAGGAAACACCCTTCTTTTGTTCTGGGCACACTCAGATTTCCTGCTGTATTAGAGACTCTAGAAAGCAAGAGTGTGCTTCTCGCTCTAAAGGAGAGTGTCATCCATGGGTGTGAACTATGCTGTGTGTTTCCCTTCAGAAAGGTAGTTAAATCCGAGGCTCAATGTCTTCCTACAAGCAAGACTTCGTTTCAGGTAAGGGCAGTCACTTTTTAGCTCAAACGAACTACACATTTCACGGAGCTCACACGTTTCTCATCTTAACAGACAAGCATTGGATGTTAGAGGACCAGTGCTTTGTATCAATTTCCAAAGCAGAGTTCGACTAGATATGGTCCGTATGTGTATGAAACACCGTTCTTTTGTTCTCAGCAATCTCTAGTTTCCTGCTGTCTTAGAGACTCTAGAAAGAAGAGCATGCTTCTTGTTCAAACGCAGAGTGTAATCAATGGATGAGAAAACTGCTGTGTGTTTCACTTCAGAAATGGAGTTAAATCCCAGGCTCTGAGTCTTCCTACAAGCAAGAATTCGTTTCAGGTAAGGGCAGTCACTTTTCTGCTCAAACGAACTACATCGTTCACGAAGCTCACATGTTTCTCATCTTTACTGACAAGCATTGGATGTTAGAGGACCAGTGCTTTGTAGCAGTTTCAGAAGCAGATTTGGACTACATATGGTCCATATGTGTAGGAAACCCCGATCTTTTGTTCTGGGCACACTCACGTTTCCTGCTGTCTTAGAGACTCTAGAAAGCAAGAGCGTGCTTCTCGCTCTAAAACAGAGTGTGATCCATGGATGAGACTATGCTGTGTGTTTCACTTCAGAAATGGAGTTAAATCCCATGCTCTGTGTCTCCCTACAAGCAAGACTTCGTTTCAGGTAAGGGCAGTCACTTTTCTGCTCAAAGGAACTACATCGTTCACGAAGATCACACATTTCTCATCTTAACTGACAAGCATTAGATTTTAGAGGACCAGTGCTTTGTATCTGTTTCAGAAGCAGAGTTGGACTAGATATGGTCCGTATGTGTAGGAAACACCGTTCTTTTGTTCTCAGCACACTCACGTTTCCTGCTCTCTTAGAGAGTCTAGAAATCAAGAGCGTGCTTCTTGTTCTAAAGCAGAGTGTGATCAATGGATGATTACACTGCTGTGTGTTTTACTTCAGAATGGAGTTAAATCCCAGGCTCTGAGTCTTCCTACAAGCAAGACTTCGTTTCAGGTAAGGGCAGTCACTTTACTGCTTAAACGAACTACATCGTTCACGGAGCTCACACGTTTCTCATCTTAACTGACAAGCATTGGAATTTAGAGGGTCAGTGCTTTGTATCAGTTTCAGAAGCAGATTTGGACTAGATATGGTCCATATGTGTAGGAAACACCGTTCTTTTGTTCTGGGCACACTCAGATTTCCTGCTGTCTTAGAGACTCTAGAAAGCAAGAGTGTGTTTCTCGCTCTAAAGCATAGTGTGATCCAAGGATGAAAACTATGCCGTGTGTTTCCCTTCAGAAAAGTAGTTTAATCCCAGGCTCTATGTCTTCCTACAAGCAAGACTTCGTTTCAGGTAAGGGCAGTCACTTTTTAGCTCAAACAAACTACATATTTCACGGAGCTCACACGTTTCTCATCTTAACAGACAAGCATTGGATGTTACAAGACCAGTGCTTTGTATCAGTTTAAGAAGCAGAGTTGGACTAGATAGGGTCCGTATGTGTAGGAAACACCATTCTTTTTTTCTCAGCACACTTACGTTTCCTGCTGTCTTAGAGACTTTAGAAAGCAAGAGCGTGCTTCTCGCTCTAAAGCAGAGTGTGATCCATGGATGAGAACACTGCTTTGTGTTTCACATCAGAAATGGAGTTAAATCCCAGGCTCTGAGTCTTCCTACAAGCAAGACTT
This sequence comes from Onychomys leucogaster, assembly GCA_949786385.1. Classification (NCBI taxonomy): domain Eukaryota; kingdom Metazoa; phylum Chordata; class Mammalia; order Rodentia; family Cricetidae; genus Onychomys; species Onychomys leucogaster. The sequence goes on along the minus strand of CATKUP010000053.1, from coordinate 3,089,136 downwards.
CGTTTCAGGTAAGGGCAGTCACTTTTCTGCTCAAAGGAACTACATCGTTCACGAAGCTCACACGTTTCTCATCTTTACTGACAAGCATTGGATGTTAGAGGACCAGTGCTTTGTAGCAGTTTCAGAAGAAGAGTTGGACTAGATACGGTCCGTATGTGTAGGAAACACCGTTCTTTTGTTCTCAGGACACTCACGTTTCCTGCTGTCTTAGAGACTCTAGAAAGCAAGAGCGTGCTTCTCGCTCTAAAGCAGAGTGTGATCCATGGATGAAAACTATGCTGTGTGTTTCCCTTCAGAAAAGTAGTTAAATCCCAGGATCTATGTCTTCCTACAAGCAAGACTTCGTTTCAGGTAAGGGCAGTCACTTTTTAGCTCAAACGAACTACACATTTCACGGAGCTCACACGTTTCTCATCTTAACAGACAAGCATTGGATGTTAGAGGACCATTGCTTTGTATCAATTTCCAAAGCAGAGTTCGACTAGATATGGTCCGTATGTGTATGAAACACCGTTCTTTTGTTCTCAGCGATCTCTAGTTTCCTGCTGTCTTAGAGACTCTAGAAAGAAGAGCATGCTTCTTGTTCAAACGCAGAGTGTAATCAATGGATGAGAACACTGCTGTGTGTTTCACTTCAGAAAATGAGTTAAATCCCAGGCTCTGAGTCTTCCTACAAGCAAGACTTCGTTTCAGGTAAGGGCAGTCAGTTTTCTGCTCAAACGAACTACATCGTTCACGAAGCTCACACGTTTCTCATCTTAACTGACAAGCATTGGATGTTAGAGGGTCAGTGCTTTGTATCAGTTTCAGAAGCAGATTTGGACTACATATGGTCCATATGTGTAGGAAACACCGATCTTTTGTTCTGGGCACACTCACGTTTCCTGCTGTCTTAGAGACTCTAGAAATCAAGAGCGTGCTTCTCGCTCTAAAACAGAGTGTGATCCATGGATGAGAATATGCTGTGTGTTTCACTTCAGAAATGGAGTTAAATCCCATGCTCTGTGTCTCCCTACAAGCAAGACTTCGTTTCAGGTAAGGGCAGTCACTTTTCTGCTCAAAGGAACTACATCGTTCACGAAGATCACACGTTTCTCATCTTAACTGACAAGCATTAGATTTTAGAGGACCAGTGCTTTGTATCTGTTTCAGAAGCAGAGTTGGACTAGATATGGTCCGTATGTGTAGGAAACACCGTTCTTTTGTTCTCAGCACACTCACGTTTCCTGCTGTCTTAGAGACTCTAGAAAGCAAGAGCGTGCTTCTTGTTCTAAAGCAGAGTGTGATCAATGGATGATTACACTGCTGTGTGTTTTACTTCAGAAATGGAGTTAAATCCCAGGCTCTGAGTCTTCCTACAAGCAAGACTTCAATTCAGGTAAGGGCAGTCACTTTTCTGCTTAAACTAACTACATCGTACACGAAGCTCACACGTTTCTCATCTTAACTGACAAGCATTGGATGTTAGAGGGTCAGTGCTTTGTATCAGTTTTAGAAGCAGATTTGGACTACATATGGTCCATATGTGTAGGAAACACCGTTCTTTTGTTCTGGGCACACTCAGATTTCCTGCTGTATTAGAGACTCTAGAAAGCTAGAGTGTGCTTCTCGCTCTAAAGCAGAGTGTGATGCATGGATGAGAACTATGCTATGTGTTTGCCTTCAGAAATGGAGTTAAATCCCAGGCTCTGAGTCTTCCTACAAGCAAGACTTCGTTTCAGGTAAGGGCAGTCACTTTTCTGCTTAAACGAACTACATCGTTCACTGAGCTAACACGTTTCTCATCTTAACTGACAAGCATTGGAATTTAGAGGGTCAGTGCTTTGTATCAGTTTCAGAAGCAGATTTGGACTACATATGGTCCATATGTGTAGGAAACACCATTCTTTTGTTCTGGGCAAACTCAGATTTCCTGCTGTATTAGAGACTCTAGAAAGCTAGAGTGTGCTTCTCGCTCTAAAGCAGAGTTTGATCCATGGATGAAAACTATGCTGTGGGTAACCCTTCAGAAATGGAGATAAATCCCAGGCTCTGAGTCTTCCTGTAAGCAAGACTTCGTTTCAGGTAAGGGCAGTCACTTTTCTGCTCAAAAGAACTACATCGTTCACGAAGCTCACACGTTTCTCATCTTTACTGACAAGCATTGGATGTTAGAGGACCAGTGCTTTGTAGCAGTTTCAGAAGAAGAGTTGGACTAGATATGGTCCGTACGTGTAGGAAACACCGTTCTTTTGTTCTCAGCACACTCACGTTTCCTGCTGTCTTAGAGACTCTAGAAAGCAAGAGCGTGCTTCTCGCTCTAAAGCAGAGTGTGATCCATGGGTGAGAACTGTGCTATGTGTTTGCATTCAGAAATGGAGTTAAATCCCAGGCTCTGAGTCTTCCTACAAGCAAGCCTTCGTTTCAGGTAAGGGCAGTCACTTTTCTGCTCAAACGAACTACATCGTTCATGAAGCTCACACGTTTCTCATCTTAACTGACAAGCATTGGAATTTAGAAGGTCAGTGCTTTGTATCAGTTTCAGAAGCAGATTTGGACTAGATATGGTCCATATGTGTAGGAAACACCGTTCTTTTGTTCTGGGCACACTCAGATTTCCTGCTGTCTTAGAGACTCTAGAAAGCAAGAGTGTGCTTCTTGCTCTAAAGCATAGTGTGATCCATGGATGAAAACTATGCTGTGTGTTTCCCTTCAGAAAAGTAGTTAAATCCCAGGCTCTATGTCTTCCTACAAGCAAGACTTCGTTTCAGGTAAGGGCAGTCACTTTTTAGCTCAAATGACTACATATTTCACGGAGCTCACACGTTTCTCATCTTAACAGACAAGCATTGGATGTTAGAGGACCAGTGCTTTGTATCAATTTCCAAAGCAGAGTTCGACTAGATATGGTCCGTATGTGTATGAAACACCATTCTTTTGTTCTCAGCAATCTCTCGTTTCCTGCTGTCTTAGAGACTCTAGAAAGAAGAGCATGCTTCTTGTTCAAACGCAGATTGTATTCAATGGATGAGAACACTGCTGTGTGTTTCACTTCAGAAAATGAGTTATTTCCCAGGCTCTGACTCTTCCTACAAGCAAGACTTCATTTCAGGTAAGGGCAGTCACTTTTCTGCTCAAAGGAACTACATCGTTCACGAAGATCACACATTTCTCATCTTAACTGACAAGCATTAGATTTTAGAGGACCAGTGCTTTGTATCTGTTTCAGAAGCAGAGTTGGACTAGATATGGTCCGTATGTGTAGGAAACACCGTTCTTTTGTTCTCAGCACACTCACGTTTCCTGCTGTCTTAGAGAGTCTAGAAATCAAGAGCGTGCTTCTTGTTCTAAAGCAGAGTGTGATCAATGGATGATTACACTGCTGTGTGTTTTACTTCAGAAATGGAGTTAAATCCCAGGCTCTGAGTCTTCCTACAAGCAAGACTTCAATTCAGGTAAGGGCAGTCACTTTTCTGCTTAAACTAAATACATCGTACACGAAGCTCACACGTTTCTCATCTTAACTGACAAGCATTGGATGTTAGAGGGTCAGTGCTTTGTATCAGTTTTAGAAGCAGATTTGGACTACATATGGTCCATATGTGTAGGAAACACCGTTCTTTTGTTCTGGGCACACTCAGATTTCCTGCTGTATTAGAGACTCTAGAAAGCCAGAGTGTGCTTCTCGCTCTAAAGCAGAGTGTGATGCATGGATGAGAACTATGCTATGTGTTTGCCTTCAGAAATGGAGTTAAATCCCAGGCTCTGAGTCTTCCTACAAGCAAGCCTTCGTTTCAGGTAAGGGCAGTCACTTTACTGCTTAAACGAACTACATCGTTCACGGAGCTCACACGTTTCTCATCTTAACTGACAAGCATTGGAATTTAGAGGGTCAGTGCTTTGTATCAGTTTCAGAAGCAGATTTGGACGAGATATGGTCCATATGTGTAGGAAACACCGTTCTTTTGTTCTGGGCACACTAAGATTTCCTGCTGTCTTAGAGACTCTAGAAAGCAAGAGTGTGCTTCTCGCTCTAAAGCATAGTGTGATCCAAGGATGAAAACTATGCTGTGTGTTTCCCTTCAGAAAAGTAGTTTAATCCCAGGCTCTATGTCTTCCTACAAGCAAGACTTCGTTTCAGGTAAGGGCAGTCACTTTTTAGCTCATACAAACTACATATTTCACGGAGCTCACACGTTTCTCATCTTAACAGACAAGCATTGGATGTTAGAAGACCAGTGCTTTGTATCAGTTTAAGAAGCAGAGTTGGACTAGATAGGGTCCGTATGTGTAGGAAACACCATTCTTTTTTTCTCAGCACACTTACGTTTCCTGCTGTCTTAGAGACTTTAGAAAGCAAGAGCGTGCTTCTCGCTCTAAAGCAGAGTGTGATCCATGGATGAGAACACTGCTTTGTGTTTCACATCAGAAATGGAGTTAAATCCCAGGCTCTGAGTCTTCCTACAAGCAAGACTTCGTTTCAGGTAAGGGCAGTCACTTTTCTTCTCAAAGGAACTACATCGTTCACTGAGCTCACACGTTTCTCATCTTAACTGACAAGCTTTGGAAGTTAGAGGGTCAGTGCTTTGTATCAGTTTCAGAATGAGATTTGGACTAGATATGGTCCATATGTGTAGGAAACACCGATCTTTTGTTCTGGGCACACTCAGATTTCCTGCTGTCTTAGAGACTCTAGAAAGCAAGAGCGTGCTTCTCGCTCTAAAGCAGAGTGTGATCCATGGATGAGAACTATGCTATGTGTTTTCCTTCAGAAATGGAGTTAAATCCCAGGCTCTGAGTCTTCCTACAAGCAAGACTTCGTTTCAGGTAAGGGCAGTCACTTTTCTGCTCAAACGAACTACATCGTTCATGAAGCTCACACGTTTTTCATCTTAACTGACAAGCATTGGAATTTAGAAGGTCAGTGCTTTGTATCAGTTTCAGAAGCAGATTTGGACTAGATATGGTCCGTATGTGTAGGAAACACCGTTCTTTTGTTCTCAGCATACTCACATTTCCTGCTGTCTTAGAGACTCTAGAAAGCAAGAGCGTGATTCTTGTTCTAAAGCAGAATGTGATCAATGGATGATTACACTGCTGTGTGTTTTACTTCAGAAATGGAGCTACATCCGAGGCTCTGAGTCTTCCTACAAGCAAGACTTCAATTCAGGTAAGGGCAGTCACTTTTCTGCTCAAAAGAACTACATTGTTCACGAAGATCTCATGTTTCTCATCTTAACTGACAAGCATTGGATGTAAGATGGTCAGTGCTTTGTATCAGTTTCAGAAGCAGATTTGGACTACATATGGTCCATATGTGTAGGAAACACCCTTCTTTTGTTCTGGGCACACTCAGATTTCCTGCTGTATTAGAGACTCTAGAAAGCAAGAGTGTGCTTCTCGCTCTAAAGGAGAGTGTCATCCATGGGTGTGAACTATGCTGTGTGTTTCCCTTCAGAAAGGTAGTTAAATCCGAGGCTCAATGTCTTCCTACAAGCAAGACTTCGTTTCAGGTAAGGGCAGTCACTTTTTAGCTCAAACGAACTACACATTTCACGGAGCTCACACGTTTCTCATCTTAACAGACAAGCATTGGATGTTAGAGGACCAGTGCTTTGTATCAATTTCCAAAGCAGAGTTCGACTAGATATGGTCCGTATGTGTATGAAACACCGTTCTTTTGTTCTCAGCAATCTCTAGTTTCCTGCTGTCTTAGAGACTCTAGAAAGAAGAGCATGCTTCTTGTTCAAACGCAGAGTGTAATCAATGGATGAGAAAACTGCTGTGTGTTTCACTTCAGAAATGGAGTTAAATCCCAGGCTCTGAGTCTTCCTACAAGCAAGAATTCGTTTCAGGTAAGGGCAGTCACTTTTCTGCTCAAACGAACTACATCGTTCACGAAGCTCACATGTTTCTCATCTTTACTGACAAGCATTGGATGTTAGAGGACCAGTGCTTTGTAGCAGTTTCAGAAGCAGATTTGGACTACATATGGTCCATATGTGTAGGAAACCCCGATCTTTTGTTCTGGGCACACTCACGTTTCCTGCTGTCTTAGAGACTCTAGAAAGCAAGAGCGTGCTTCTCGCTCTAAAACAGAGTGTGATCCATGGATGAGACTATGCTGTGTGTTTCACTTCAGAAATGGAGTTAAATCCCATGCTCTGTGTCTCCCTACAAGCAAGACTTCATTTCAGGTAAGGGCAGTCACTTTTCTGCTCAAAGGAACTACATCGTTCACGAAGATCACACATTTCTCATCTTAACTGACAAGCATTAGATTTTAGAGGACCAGTGCTTTGTATCTGTTTCAGAAGCAGAGTTGGACTAGATATGGTCCGTATGTGTAGGAAACACCGTTCTTTTGTTCTCAGCACACTCACGTTTCCTGCTCTCTTAGAGAGTCTAGAAATCAAGAGCGTGCTTCTTGTTCTAAAGCAGAGTGTGATCAATGGATGATTACACTGCTGTGTGTTTTACTTCAGAATGGAGTTAAATCCCAGGCTCTGAGTCTTCCTACAAGCAAGACTTCGTTTCAGGTAAGGGCAGTCACTTTACTGCTTAAACGAACTACATCGTTCACGGAGCTCACACGTTTCTCATCTTAACTGACAAGCATTGGAATTTAGAGGGTCAGTGCTTTGTATCAGTTTCAGAAGCAGATTTGGACTAGATATGGTCCATATGTGTAGGAAACACCGTTCTTTTGTTCTGGGCACACTCAGATTTCCTGCTGTCTTAGAGACTCTAGAAAGCAAGAGTGTGTTTCTCGCTCTAAAGCATAGTGTGATCCAAGGATGAAAACTATGCCGTGTGTTTCCCTTCAGAAAAGTAGTTTAATCCCAGGCTCTATGTCTTCCTACAAGCAAGACTTCGTTTCAGGTAAGGGCAGTCACTTTTTAGCTCAAACAAACTACATATTTCACGGAGCTCACACGTTTCTCATCTTAACAGACAAGCATTGGATGTTACAAGACCAGTGCTTTGTATCAGTTTAAGAAGCAGAGTTGGACTAGATAGGGTCCGTATGTGTAGGAAACACCATTCTTTTTTTCTCAGCACACTTACGTTTCCTGCTGTCTTAGAGACTTTAGAAAGCAAGAGCGTGCTTCTCGCTCTAAAGCAGAGTGTGATCCATGGATGAGAACACTGCTTTGTGTTTCACATCAGAAATGGAGTTAAATCCCAGGCTCTGAGTCTTCCTACAAGCAAGACTTCGTTTCAGGTAAGGGCAGTCACTTTTCTGCTCAAAGGAACTACATCGTTCACGAAGCTCACACGTTTCTCATCTTTACTGACAAGCATTGGATGTTAGAGGACCAGTGCTTTGTAGCAGTTTCAGAAGAAGAGTTGGACTAGATACGGTCCGTATGTGTAGGAAACACCGTTCTTTTGTTCTCAGGACACTCACGTTTCCTGCTGTCTTAGAGACTCTAGAAAGCAAGAGCGTGCTTCTCGCTCTAAAGCAGAGTGTGATCCATGGATGAAAACTATGCTGTGTGTTTCCCTTCAGAAAAGTAGTTAAATCCCAGGATCTATGTCTTCCTACAAGCAAGACTTCGTTTCAGGTAAGGGCAGTCACTTTTTAGCTCAAACGAACTACACATTTCACGGAGCTCACACGTTTCTCATCTTAACAGACAAGCATTGGATGTTAGAGGACCATTGCTTTGTATCAATTTCCAAAGCAGAGTTCGACTAGATATGGTCCGTATGTGTATGAAACACCGTTCTTTTGTTCTCAGCGATCTCTAGTTTCCTGCTGTCTTAGAGACTCTAGAAAGAAGAGCATGCTTCTTGTTCAAACGCAGAGTGTAATCAATGGATGAGAACACTGCTGTGTGTTTCACTTCAGAAAATGAGTTAAATCCCAGGCTCTGAGTCTTCCTACAAGCAAGACTTCGTTTCAGGTAAGGGCAGTCAGTTTTCTGCTCAAACGAACTACATCGTTCACGAAGCTCACACGTTTCTCATCTTAACTGACAAGCATTGGATGTTAGAGGGTCAGTGCTTTGTATCAGTTTCAGAAGCAGATTTGGACTACATATGGTCCATATGTGTAGGAAACACCGATCTTTTGTTCTGGGCACACTCACGTTTCCTGCTGTCTTAGAGACTCTAGAAATCAAGAGCGTGCTTCTCGCTCTAAAACAGAGTGTGATCCATGGATGAGAATATGCTGTGTGTTTCACTTCAGAAATGGAGTTAAATCCCATGCTCTGTGTCTCCCTACAAGCAAGACTTCGTTTCAGGTAAGGGCAGTCACTTTTCTGCTCAAAGGAACTACATCGTTCACGAAGATCACACGTTTCTCATCTTAACTGACAAGCATTAGATTTTAGAGGACCAGTGCTTTGTATCTGTTTCAGAAGCAGAGTTGGACTAGATATGGTCCGTATGTGTAGGAAACACCGTTCTTTTGTTCTCAGCACACTCACGTTTCCTGCTGTCTTAGAGACTCTAGAAAGCAAGAGCGTGCTTCTTGTTCTAAAGCAGAGTGTGATCAATGGATGATTACACTGCTGTGTGTTTTACTTCAGAAATGGAGTTAAATCCCAGGCTCTGAGTCTTCCTACAAGCAAGACTTCAATTCAGGTAAGGGCAGTCACTTTTCTGCTTAAACTAACTACATCGTACACGAAGCTCACACGTTTCTCATCTTAACTGACAAGCATTGGATGTTAGAGGGTCAGTGCTTTGTATCAGTTTTAGAAGCAGATTTGGACTACATATGGTCCATATGTGTAGGAAACACCGTTCTTTTGTTCTGGGCACACTCAGATTTCCTGCTGTATTAGAGACTCTAGAAAGCTAGAGTGTGCTTCTCGCTCTAAAGCAGAGTGTGATGCATGGATGAGAACTATGCTATGTGTTTGCCTTCAGAAATGGAGTTAAATCCCAGGCTCTGAGTCTTCCTACAAGCAAGACTTCGTTTCAGGTAAGGGCAGTCACTTTTCTGCTTAAACGAACTACATCGTTCACTGAGCTAACACGTTTCTCATCTTAACTGACAAGCATTGGAATTTAGAGGGTCAGTGCTTTGTATCAGTTTCAGAAGCAGATTTGGACGAGATATGGTCCATATGTGTAGGAAACACCGTTCTTTTGTTCTGGGCACACTCAGATTTCCTGCTGTCTTAGAGACTCTAGAAAGCAAGAGTGTGCTTCTCGCTCTAAAGCATAGTGTGATCCATGGATGAAAACTATGCTGTGTGTTTCCCTTCAGAAAAGTAGTTTAATCCCAGGCTCTATGTCTTCCTACAAGCAAGACTTCGTTTCAGGTAAGGGCAGTCACTTTTTAGCTCAAACAAACTACATATTTCACGGAGCTCACACGTTTCTCATCTTAACAGACAAGCATTGGATGTTAGAAGACCAGTGCTTTGTATCAGTTTAAGAAGCAGAGTTGGACTAGATAGGGTCCGTATGTGTAGGAAACACCATTCTTTTTTTCTCAGCACACTTACGTTTCCTGCTGTCTTAGAGACTTTAGAAAGCAAGAGCGTGCTTCTCGCTCTAAAGCAGAGTGTGATCCATGGATGAGAACACTGCTTTGTGTTTCACATCAGAAATGGAGTTAAATCCCAGGCTCTGAGTCTTCCTACAAGCAAGACTTCGTTTCAGGTAAGGGCAGTCACTTTTCTGATCAAACGAACTACATCGTTCACTGAGCTCACACATTTCTCATCTTAACTGACAAGCTTTGGAAGTTAGAGGGTCAGTGCTTTGTATCAGTTTCAGAATGAGATTTGGACTAGATATGGTCCATATGTGTAGGAAACACCGATCTTTTGTTCTGGGCACACTCAGATTTCCTGCTGTCTTAGAGACTCTAGAAAGCAAGAGCGTGCTTCTTGTTCTAAAGCAGAGTGTGATCAATGGATGATTACACTGCTGTGTGTTTTACTTCAGAAATGGAGTTAAATCCCAGGCTCTGAGTCTTCCTACAAGCAAGACTTCAATTCAGGTAAGGGCAGTCACTTTTCTTCTCAAACTAACTACATCGTTCACGAAGCCCACACGTTTCTTATTTTAACTGACAAGCATTGGATGTTAGAGGGTCAGTGCTTTCTACAAGTTTCAGAAGCAGATTTGGACTACATATGGTCCATATGTGTAGGAAACACCGTTCTTTTGTTCTGGGCACACTCAGATTTCCTGCTGTATTAGAGACTCTAGAAAGCTAGAGTGTGCTTCTCGCTCTAAAGCAGAGTGTGATGCATGGATGAGAACTATGCTATGTGTTTGACTTCAGAAATGGAGTTAAATCCCAGGCTCTGAGTCTTCCTACAAGCAAGACTTCGTTTCAGGTACGGGCAGTCACTTTTATGCTTAAACGAACTACATCGTTCACTGAGCTCACACGTTTCTCATCTTAACTGACATGCATTGGAATTTAGAGGGTCAGTTCTTTGTATCAGTTTCAGAAGCAGATTTGGACGAGATATGGTCCATATGTGTAGGAAACTTCGTTCTTTTGTTCTGGGCACACTCAGATTTCCTGCTGTCTTAGAGACTCTAGAAAGCAAGAGTGTGCTTCTCGCTCTAAAGCATAGTGTGATCCATGGATGAAAACTATGCTGTGTGTTTCCTTTCAGAAAAGTAGTTAAATCCCAGGCTCTATGTCTTCCTACAAGCAAGACTTCGTTTCAGGTAAGGGCAGTCACTTTTTAGCTCAAACGAACTACATATTTCACGGAGCTCACACGTTTCTCATCTTAACAGACAAGCATTGGATGTTAGAGGACCAGTGCTTTGTATCAATTTCCAAAGCAGAGTTCGACTAGATATGGTCCCTATGTGTATGAAACACCGTTCTTTTGTTCTCAGCAATCTCTCGTTTCCTGCTGTCTTAGAGACTCTAGAAAGAAGAGCATGCTTCTTGTTCAAACGCAGATTGTATTCAATGGATGAGAACACTGCTGTGTGTTTCACTTCAGAAAATGAGTTATTTCCCAGGCTCTGAGTCTTCCTACAAGCAAGACTTCATTTCAGGTAAGGGCAGTCAGTTTTCTGCTCAAACGAACTACATCGTTCACTAAGCTCACACGTTTCTCATCTTAACTGACAAGCATTGGATGTTAGAGGGTCAGTGCTTTGTATCAGTTTCAGAAGCAGATTTGGACTACATATGGTCCATATGTTTTGGAAACACCGATCTTTTGTTCTGGGCACACTCACGTTTCCTGCTCTCTTAGAGACTCTAGAAAGCAAGAGCGTGCTTCTCGCTCTAAAACAGAGTGTGATCCATGGATGAGACTATGCTGTGTGTTTCACTTCAGAAATGGAGTTAAATCCCATGCTCTGTGTCTCCCTACAAGCAAGACTTCGTTTCAGGTAAGGGCAGTCACTTTTCTGCTCAAAGGAACTACATCGTTCACAAAGATCACACATTTCTCATCTTAACTGACAAGCATTAGATTTTAGAGGACCAGTGCTTTGTATCTGTTTCAGAAGCAGAGTTGGACTAGATATGGTCCGTATGTGTAGGAAACACCGTTCTTTTGTTCTCAGCACACTCACGTTTCCTGCTGTCTTAGAGAGTCTAGAAATCAAGAGCGTGCTTCTTGTTCTAAAGCAGAGTGTGATCAATGGATGATTACACTGCTGTGTGTTTTACTTCAGAATGGAGTTAAATCCCAGGCTCTGAGTCTTCCTACAAGCAAGACTTCAATTCAGGTAAGGGCAGTCACTTTTCTGCTTAAACTAAATACATCGTACACGAAGCTCACACGTTTCTCAACTTAACTGACAAGCATTGGATGTTAGAGGGTCAGTGCTTTGTATCAGTTTTAGAAGCAGATTTGGACTACATATGGTCCATATGTGTAGGAAACACCGTTCTTTTGTTCTGGGCACACTCAGATTTCCTGCTGTATTAGAGACTCTAGAAAGCCAGAGTGTGCTTCTCGCTCTAAAGCAGAGTGTGATGCATGGATGAGAACTATGCTATGTGTTTGCCTTCAGAAATGGAGTTAAATCCCAGGCTCTGAGTCTTCCTACAAGCAAGACTTCGTTTCAGGTACGGGCAGTCACTTTTCTGCTTAAACGAACTACATCGTTCACTGAGCTCACACGTTTCTCATCTTAACTGACATGCATTGGAATTTAGAGGGTCAGTGCTTTGTATCAGTTTCAGAAGCAGATTTGGACGAGATATGGTCCATATGTGTAGGAAACACCGTTCTTTTGTTCTGGGCACACTCAGATTTCCTGCTGTCTTAGAGACTCTAGAAAGCAAGAGTGTGCTTCTCGCTCTAAAGCATAGTGTGATCCATGGATGAAAACTATGCTGTGTGTTTCCCTTCAGAAAAGTAGTTTAATCCCAGGCTCTATGTCTTCCTACAAGCAAGACTTCGTTTCAGGTAAGGGCAGTCACTTTTTAGCTCAAACAAACTACATATTTCACGGAGCTCACACGTTTCTCATCTTAACAGACAAGCATTGGATGTTAGAAGACCAGTGCTTTGTATCAGTTTAAGAAGCAGAGTTGGACTAGATATGGTCCGTATGTGTAGGAAACACCATTTTTTTTTCTCAGCACACTTACGTTTCCTGCTGTCTTAGAAACTTTAGAAAGCAAGAGCGTGCTTCTCGCTCTAAAGCAGAGTGTGATCCATGGATGAGAACACTGCTTTGTGTTTCACATCAGAAATGGAGTTAAATCCCAGGCTCTGAGTCTTCCTACAAGCAAGACTTCGTTTCAGGTAAGGGCAGTCACTTTTCTGCTCAAACGAACTACATCGTTCACTGAGCTCACACGTTTCTCATCGTAACTGACAAGCTTTGGAAGTTAGAGGGTCAGTGCTTTGTATCAGTTTTAGAAGCAGATTTGGACTACATATGGTCCATATGTGTAGGAAACACCGTTCTTTTGTTCTGGGCACACTCAGATTTCCTGCTGTCTTAGAGACTCTAGAAAGCAAGAGTGTGCTTCTCGCTCTAAAGCATAGTGTGATCCATGGATGAAAACTATGCTGTGAGTTTCCCTTCAGAAAAGTAGTTAAATCCCAGGCTCTATGTCTTCCTACAAGCAAGACTTCGTTTCAGGTAAGGGCAGTCACTTTTTAGCTCAAACGAACTACATATTTCACGGAGCTCACACGTTTCTCATCTTAACAGACAAGCATTGGATGTTAGAGGACCAGTGCTTTGTATCAATTTCCAAAGCAGAGTTCGACTAGATATGGTCTGTATGTGTATGAAACACCGTTCTTTTGTTCTCAGCAATCTCTCGTTTCCTGCTGTCTTAGAGAATTTAGAAAGCAAGAGCGTGCTTCTCGCTCTAAAGCAGAGTGTGATCCATGGATGAGAACACTGCTTTGTGTTTCACATCAGAAATGGAGTTAAATCCCAGGCTCTGAGTCTTCCTACAAGCAATTCTTCGTTTCAGGTAAGGGCAGTCACTTTTCTGCTCAAAAGAACTACATCGTTCACGAAGCTCACACGTTTCTCATCTTAACTGACAAGCATTGGATGTTAGAGGGTCAGTGCTTTGTATCAGTTTCAGAAGCAGATTTGGACTACATATGGTCCATATGTGTAGGAAACACCATTCTTTTGTTCTGGGCACACTCAGATTTCCTGCTGTATTAGAGACTCTAGAAAGCTAGAGTGTGCTTCTCGCTCTAAAGCAGAGTTTGATCCATGGATGAGAACTATGCTGTGGCTTTCCCTTCAGAAATGGAGATAAATCCCAGGCTCTGAGTCTTCCTACAAGCAAGACTTCGTTTCAGGTAAGGGCAGTCACTTTTCTGCTCAAACGAACTACATCGTTCACGAAGGTCACACGTTTCTCATCTTTATTGACAAGCATTGGATGTTAGAGGACCAGTGCTTTGTAGCAGTTTCAGAAGAAGAGTTGGACTAGATATGGTCCGTATGTGTAGGAAACACCGTTCTTTTGTTCTCAGCACACTCACGTTTCCTGCTGTCTTAGAGACTCTAGAAAGCAATAGCGTGCTTCTCGCTCTAAAGCAGAGTGTGATCCATGGATGAAAACTATGCTTTGTGTTTGCCTTCAGAAATGGAGTTAAATCCCAGGCTCTGAGTCTTCCTACAAGCAAGACTTCGTTTCAGGTAAGGGCAGTCACTTTTCTGCTCAAACGAACTACATCGTTCATGAAGCTCACACGTTTCTCATCTTAACTGACAAGCATTGGAATTTAGAAGGTCAGTGCTTTGTATCAGTTTCAGAAGCAGATTTGGACTAGATATGGTCCGTATGTGTAGGAAACACCGTTCTTTTGTTCTCAGCATACTCACATTTCCTGCTGTCTTAGAGACTCTAGAAAGCAGGAGCTTGCTTCTTGTTCTAAAGCAGAATGTGATCAATGGATGATTACACTGCTGTGTGTTTTACTTCAGAAATGGAGCTACATCCGAGGCTCTGAGTCTTCCTACAAGCAAGACTTCAATTCAGGTAAGGGCAGTCACTTTTCTGCTCAAAAGAACTACATTGTTCACGAAGATCTCATGTTTCTCATCTTAACTGACAAGCATTGGATGTAAGATGGTCAGTGCTTTGTATCAGTTTCAGAAGCAGATTTGGACTACATATGGTCCATATGTGTATGAAACACCGTTCTTTTGTTCTCAGCAATCTCTAGTTTCCTGCTGTCTTAGAGACTCTAGAAAGAAGAGCATGCTTCTTGTTCAAACGCAGAGTGTAATCAATGGATGAGAACACTGCTGTGTGTTTCACTTCAGAAAATGAGTTAAATCCCAGGCTCTGAGTCTTCCTACAAGCAAGACTTCGTTTCAGGTAAGGGCAGTCAGTTTTCTGCTCAAACGAACTACATCGTTCACGAAGCTCACACGTTTCTCATCTTAACTGACAAGCATTGGATGTTAGAGGGTCAGTGCTTTGTATCAGTTTTAGAAGCAGATTTGGACTACATATGGTCCATATGTGTAGGAAACACCGTTCTTTTGTTCTGGGCACACTCAGATTTCCTGCTGTATTAGAGACTCTAGAAAGCCAGAGTGTGCTTCTCGCTCTAAAGCAGAGTGTGATGCATGGATGAGAACTATGCTATGTGTTTGCCTTCAGAAATGGAGTTAAATCCCAGGCTCTGAGTCTTCCTACAAGCAAGCCTTCGTTTCAGGTAAGGGCAGTCACTTTACTGCTTAAACGAACTACATCGTTCACGGAGCTCACACGTTTCTCATCTTAACTGACAAGCATTGGAATTTAGAGGGTCAGTGCTTTGTATCAGTTTCAGAAGCAGATTTGGACGAGATATGGTCCATATGTGTAGGAAACACCGTTCTTTTGTTCTGGGCACACTAAGATTTCCTGCTGTCTTAGAGACTCTAGAAAGCAAGAGTGTGCTTCTCGCTCTAAAGCATAGTGTGATCCAAGGATGAAAACTATGCTGTGTGTTTCCCTTCAGAAAAGTAGTTTAATCCCAGGCTCTATGTCTTCCTACAAGCAAGACTTCGTTTCAGGTAAGGGCAGTCACTTTTTAGCTCATACAAACTACATATTTCACGGAGCTCACACGTTTCTCATCTTAACAGACAAGCATTGGATGTTAGAAGACCAGTGCTTTGTATCAGTTTAAGAAGCAGAGTTGGACTAGATAGGGTCCGTATGTGTAGGAAACACCATTCTTTTTTTCTCAGCACACTTACGTTTCCTGCTGTCTTAGAGACTTTAGAAAGCAAGAGCGTGCTTCTCGCTCTAAAGCAGAGTGTGATCCATGGATGAGAACACTGCTTTGTGTTTCACATCAGAAATGGAGTTAAATCCCAGGCTCTGAGTCTTCCTACAAGCAAGACTTCGTTTCAGGTAAGGGCAGTCACTTTTCTTCTCAAAGGAACTACATCGTTCACTGAGCTCACACGTTTCTCATCTTAACTGACAAGCTTTGGAAGTTAGAGGGTCAGTGCTTTGTATCAGTTTCAGAATGAGATTTGGACTAGATATGGTCCATATGTGTAGGAAACACCGATCTTTTGTTCTGGGCACACTCAGATTTCCTGCTGTCTTAGAGACTCTAGAAAGCAAGAGCGTGCTTCTCGCTCTAAAGCAGAGTGTGATCCATGGATGAGAACTATGCTATGTGTTTTCCTTCAGAAATGGAGTTAAATCCCAGGCTCTGAGTCTTCCTACAAGCAAGACTTCGTTTCAGGTAAGGGCAGTCACTTTTCTGCTCAAACGAACTACATCGTTCATGAAGCTCACACGTTTTTCATCTTAACTGACAAGCATTGGAATTTAGAAGGTCAGTGCTTTGTATCAGTTTCAGAAGCAGATTTGGACTAGATATGGTCCGTATGTGTAGGAAACACCGTTCTTTTGTTCTCAGCATACTCACATTTCCTGCTGTCTTAGAGACTCTAGAAAGCAAGAGCGTGATTCTTGTTCTAAAGCAGAATGTGATCAATGGATGATTACACTGCTGTGTGTTTTACTTCAGAAATGGAGCTACATCCGAGGCTCTGAGTCTTCCTACAAGCAAGACTTCAATTCAGGTAAGGGCAGTCACTTTTCTGCTCAAAAGAACTACATTGTTCACGAAGATCTCATGTTTCTCATCTTAACTGACAAGCATTGGATGTAAGATGGTCAGTGCTTTGTATCAGTTTCAGAAGCAGATTTGGACTACATATGGTCCATATGTGTAGGAAACACCCTTCTTTTGTTCTGGGCACACTCAGATTTCCTGCTGTATTAGAGACTCTAGAAAGCAAGAGTGTGCTTCTCGCTCTAAAGGAGAGTGTCATCCATGGGTGTGAACTATGCTGTGTGTTTCCCTTCAGAAAGGTAGTTAAATCCGAGGCTCAATGTCTTCCTACAAGCAAGACTTCGTTTCAGGTAAGGGCAGTCACTTTTTAGCTCAAACGAACTACACATTTCACGGAGCTCACACGTTTCTCATCTTAACAGACAAGCATTGGATGTTAGAGGACCAGTGCTTTGTATCAATTTCCAAAGCAGAGTTCGACTAGATATGGTCCGTATGTGTATGAAACACCGTTCTTTTGTTCTCAGCAATCTCTAGTTTCCTGCTGTCTTAGAGACTCTAGAAAGAAGAGCATGCTTCTTGTTCAAACGCAGAGTGTAATCAATGGATGAGAAAACTGCTGTGTGTTTCACTTCAGAAATGGAGTTAAATCCCAGGCTCTGAGTCTTCCTACAAGCAAGAATTCGTTTCAGGTAAGGGCAGTCACTTTTCTGCTCAAACGAACTACATCGTTCACGAAGCTCACATGTTTCTCATCTTTACTGACAAGCATTGGATGTTAGAGGACCAGTGCTTTGTAGCAGTTTCAGAAGCAGATTTGGACTACATATGGTCCATATGTGTAGGAAACCCCGATCTTTTGTTCTGGGCACACTCACGTTTCCTGCTGTCTTAGAGACTCTAGAAAGCAAGAGCGTGCTTCTCGCTCTAAAACAGAGTGTGATCCATGGATGAGACTATGCTGTGTGTTTCACTTCAGAAATGGAGTTAAATCCCATGCTCTGTGTCTCCCTACAAGCAAGACTTCGTTTCAGGTAAGGGCAGTCACTTTTCTGCTCAAAGGAACTACATCGTTCACGAAGATCACACATTTCTCATCTTAACTGACAAGCATTAGATTTTAGAGGACCAGTGCTTTGTATCTGTTTCAGAAGCAGAGTTGGACTAGATATGGTCCGTATGTGTAGGAAACACCGTTCTTTTGTTCTCAGCACACTCACATTTCCTGCTCTCTTAGAGAGTCTAGAAATCAAGAGCGTGCTTCTTGTTCTAAAGCAGAGTGTGATCAATGGATGATTACACTGCTGTGTGTTTTACTTCAGAATGGAGTTAAATCCCAGGCTCTGAGTCTTCCTACAAGCAAGACTTCGTTTCAGGTAAGGGCAGTCACTTTACTGCTTAAACGAACTACATCGTTCACGGAGCTCACACGTTTCTCATCTTAACTGACAAGCATTGGAATTTAGAGGGTCAGTGCTTTGTATCAGTTTCAGAAGCAGATTTGGACTAGATATGGTCCATATGTGTAGGAAACACCGTTCTTTTGTTCTGGGCACACTCAGATTTCCTGCTGTCTTAGAGACTCTAGAAAGCAAGAGTGTGTTTCTCGCTCTAAAGCATAGTGTGATCCAAGGATGAAAACTATGCCGTGTGTTTCCCTTCAGAAAAGTAGTTTAATCCCAGGCTCTATGTCTTCCTACAAGCAAGACTTCGTTTCAGGTAAGGGCAGTCACTTTTTAGCTCAAACAAACTACATATTTCACGGAGCTCACACGTTTCTCATCTTAACAGACAAGCATTGGATGTTACAAGACCAGTGCTTTGTATCAGTTTAAGAAGCAGAGTTGGACTAGATAGGGTCCGTATGTGTAGGAAACACCATTCTTTTTTTCTCAGCACACTTACGTTTCCTGCTGTCTTAGAGACTTTAGAAAGCAAGAGCGTGCTTCTCGCTCTAAAGCAGAGTGTGATCCATGGATGAGAACACTGCTTTGTGTTTCACATCAGAAATGGAGTTAAATCCCAGGCTCTGAGTCTTCCTACAAGCAAGACTTCGTTTCAGGTAAGGGCAGTCACTTTTCTGCTCAAAGGAACTACATCGTTCACGAAGCTCACACGTTTCTCATCTTTACTGACAAGCATTGGATGTTAGAGGACCAGTGCTTTGTAGCAGTTTCAGAAGAAGAGTTGGACTAGATACGGTCCGTATGTGTAGGAAACACCGTTCTTTTGTTCTCAGGACACTCACGTTTCCTGCTGTCTTAGAGACTCTAGAAAGCAAGAGCGTGCTTCTCGCTCTAAAGCAGAGTGTGATCCATGGATGAAAACTATGCTGTGTGTTTCCCTTCAGAAAAGTAGTTAAATCCCAGGATCTATGTCTTCCTACAAGCAAGACTTCGTTTCAGGTAAGGGCAGTCACTTTTTAGCTCAAACGAACTACACATTTCACGGAGCTCACACGTTTCTCATCTTAACAGACAAGCATTGGATGTTAGAGGACCATTGCTTTGTATCAATTTCCAAAGCAGAGTTCGACTAGATATGGTCCGTATGTGTATGAAACACCGTTCTTTTGTTCTCAGCGATCTCTAGTTTCCTGCTGTCTTAGAGACTCTAGAAAGAAGAGCATGCTTCTTGTTCAAACGCAGAGTGTAATCAATGGATGAGAACACTGCTGTGTGTTTCACTTCAGAAAATGAGTTAAATCCCAGGCTCTGAGTCTTCCTACAAGCAAGACTTCGTTTCAGGTAAGGGCAGTCAGTTTTCTGCTCAAACGAACTACATCGTTCACGAAGCTCACACGTTTCTCATCTTAACTGACAAGCATTGGATGTTAGAGGGTCAGTGCTTTGTATCAGTTTCAGAAGCAGATTTGGACTACATATGGTCCATATGTGTAGGAAACACCGATCTTTTGTTCTGGGCACACTCACGTTTCCTGCTGTCTTAGAGACTCTAGAAATCAAGAGCGTGCTTCTCGCTCTAAAACAGAGTGTGATCCATGGATGAGAATATGCTGTGTGTTTCACTTCAGAAATGGAGTTAAATCCCATGCTCTGTGTCTCCCTACAAGCAAGACTTCGTTTCAGGTAAGGGCAGTCACTTTTCTGCTCAAAGGAACTACATCGTTCACGAAGATCACACGTTTCTCATCTTAACTGACAAGCATTAGATTTTAGAGGACCAGTGCTTTGTATCTGTTTCAGAAGCAGAGTTGGACTAGATATGGTCCGTATGTGTAGGAAACACCGTTCTTTTGTTCTCAGCACACTCACGTTTCCTGCTGTCTTAGAGACTCTAGAAAGCAAGAGCGTGCTTCTTGTTCTAAAGCAGAGTGTGATCAATGGATGATTACACTGCTGTGTGTTTTACTTCAGAAATGGAGTTAAATCCCAGGCTCTGAGTCTTCCTACAAGCAAGACTTCAATTCAGGTAAGGGCAGTCACTTTTCTGCTTAAACTAACTACATCGTACACGAAGCTCACACGTTTCTCATCTTAACTGACAAGCATTGGATGTTAGAGGGTCAGTGCTTTGTATCAGTTTTAGAAGCAGATTTGGACTACATATGGTCCATATGTGTAGGAAACACCGTTCTTTTGTTCTGGGCACACTCAGATTTCCTGCTGTATTAGAGACTCTAGAAAGCTAGAGTGTGCTTCTCGCTCTAAAGCAGAGTGTGATGCATGGATGAGAACTATGCTATGTGTTTGCCTTCAGAAATGGAGTTAAATCCCAGGCTCTGAGTCTTCCTACAAGCAAGACTTCGTTTCAGGTAAGGGCAGTCACTTTTCTGCTTAAACGAACTACATCGTTCACTGAGCTAACACGTTTCTCATCTTAACTGACAAGCATTGGAATTTAGAGGGTCAGTGCTTTGTATCAGTTTCAGAAGCAGATTTGGACGAGATATGGTCCATATGTGTAGGAAACACCGTTCTTTTGTTCTGGGCACACTCAGATTTCCTGCTGTCTTAGAGACTCTAGAAAGCAAGAGTGTGCTTCTCGCTCTAAAGCATAGTGTGATCCATGGATGAAAACTATGCTGTGTGTTTCCCTTCAGAAAAGTAGTTTAATCCCAGGCTCTATGTCTTCCTACAAGCAAGACTTCGTTTCAGGTAAGGGCAGTCACTTTTTAGCTCAAACAAACTACATATTTCACGGAGCTCACACGTTTCTCATCTTAACAGACAAGCATTGGATGTTAGAAGACCAGTGCTTTGTATCAGTTTAAGAAGCAGAGTTGGACTAGATAGGGTCCGTATGTGTAGGAAACACCATTCTTTTTTTCTCAGCACACTTACGTTTCCTGCTGTCTTAGAGAGTTTAGAAAGCAAGAGCGTGCTTCTCGCTCTAAAGCAGAGTGTGATCCATGGATGAGAACACTGCTTTGTGTTTCACATCAGAAATGGAGTTAAATCCCAGGCTCTGAGTCTTCCTACAAGCAAGACTTCGTTTCAGGTAAGGGCAGTCACTTTTCTGATCAAACGAACTACATCGTTCACTGAGCTCACACATTTCTCATCTTAACTGACAAGCTTTGGAAGTTAGAGGGTCAGTGCTTTGTATCAGTTTCAGAATGAGATTTGGACTAGATATGGTCCATATGTGTAGGAAACACCGATCTTTTGTTCTGGGCACACTCAGATTTCCTGCTGTCTTAGAGACTCTAGAAAGCAAGAGCGTGCTTCTTGTTCTAAAGCAGAGTGTGATCAATGGATGATTACACTGCTGTGTGTTTTACTTCAGAAATGGAGTTAAATCCCAGGCTCTGAGTCTTCCTACAAGCAAGACTTCAATTCAGGTAAGGGCAGTCACTTTTCTTCTCAAACTAACTACATCGTTCACGAAGCCCACACGTTTCTTATTTTAACTGACAAGCATTGGATGTTAGAGGGTCAGTGCTTTCTACAAGTTTCAGAAGCAGATTTGGACTACATATGGTCCATATGTGTAGGAAACACCGTTCTTTTGTTCTGGGCACACTCAGATTTCCTGCTGTATTAGAGACTCTAGAAAGCTAGAGTGTGCTTCTCGCTCTAAAGCAGAGTGTGATGCATGGATGAGAACTATGCTATGTGTTTGACTTCAGAAATGGAGTTAAATCCCAGGCTCTGAGTCTTCCTACAAGCAAGACTTCGTTTCAGGTACGGGCAGTCACTTTTATGCTTAAACGAACTACATCGTTCACTGAGCTCACACGTTTCTCATCTTAACTGACATGCATTGGAATTTAGAGGGTCAGTTCTTTGTATCAGTTTCAGAAGCAGATTTGGACGAGATATGGTCCATATGTGTAGGAAACTTCGTTCTTTTGTTCTGGGCACACTCAGATTTCCTGCTGTCTTAGAGACTCTAGAAAGCAAGAGTGTGCTTCTCGCTCTAAAGCATAGTGTGATCCATGGATGAAAACTATGCTGTGTGTTTCCTTTCAGAAAAGTAGTTAAATCCCAGGCTCTATGTCTTCCTACAAGCAAGACTTCGTTTCAGGTAAGGGCAGTCACTTTTTAGCTCAAACGAACTACATATTTCACGGAGCTCACACGTTTCTCATCTTAACAGACAAGCATTGGATGTTAGAGGACCAGTGCTTTGTATCAATTTCCAAAGCAGAGTTCGACTAGATATGGTCCCTATGTGTATGAAACACCGTTCTTTTGTTCTCAGCAATCTCTCGTTTCCTGCTGTCTTAGAGACTCTAGAAAGAAGAGCATGCTTCTTGTTCAAACGCAGATTGTATTCAATGGATGAGAACACTGCTGTGTGTTTCACTTCAGAAAATGAGTTATTTCCCAGGCTCTGAGTCTTCCTACAAGCAAGACTTCATTTCAGGTAAGGGCAGTCAGTTTTCTGCTCAAACGAACTACATCGTTCACTAAGCTCACACGTTTCTCATCTTAACTGACAAGCATTGGATGTTAGAGGGTCAGTGCTTTGTATCAGTTTCAGAAGCAGATTTGGACTACATATGGTCCATATGTTTTGGAAACACCGATCTTTTGTTCTGGGCACACTCACGTTTCCTGCTCTCTTAGAGACTCTAGAAAGCAAGAGCGTGCTTCTCGCTCTAAAACAGAGTGTGATCCATGGATGAGACTATGCTGTGTGTTTCACTTCAGAAATGGAGTTAAATCCCATGCTCTGTGTCTCCCTACAAGCAAGACTTCGTTTCAGGTAAGGGCAGTCACTTTTCTGCTCAAAGGAACTACATCGTTCACAAAGATCACACATTTCTCATCTTAACTGACAAGCATTAGTTTTTAGAGGACCAGTGCTTTGTATCTGTTTCAGAAGCAGAGTTGGACTAGATATGGTCCGTATGTGTAGGAAACACCGTTCTTTTGTTCTCAGCACACTCACGTTTCCTGCTGTCTTAGAGAGTCTAGAAATCAAGAGCGTGCTTCTTGTTCTAAAGCAGAGTGTGATCAATGGATGATTACACTGCTGTGTGTTTTACTTCAGAATGGAGTTAAATCCCAGGCTCTGAGTCTTCCTACAAGCAAGACTTCAATTCAGGTAAGGGCAGTCACTTTTCTGCTTAAACTAAATACATCGTACACGAAGCTCACACGTTTCTCAACTTAACTGACAAGCATTGGATGTTAGAGGGTCAGTGCTTTGTATCAGTTTTAGAAGCAGATTTGGACTACATATGGTCCATATGTGTAGGAAACACCGTTCTTTTGTTCTGGGCACACTCAGATTTCCTGCTGTATTAGAGACTCTAGAAAGCCAGAGTGTGCTTCTCGCTCTAAAGCAGAGTGTGATGCATGGATGAGAACTATGCTATGTGTTTGCCTTCAGAAATGGAGTTAAATCCCAGGCTCTGAGTCTTCCTACAAGCAAGACTTCGTTTCAGGTACGGGCAGTCACTTTTCTGCTTAAACGAACTACATCGTTCACTGAGCTCACACGTTTCTCATCTTAACTGACATGCATTGGAATTTAGAGGGTCAGTGCTTTGTATCAGTTTCAGAAGCAGATTTGGACGAGATATGGTCCATATGTGTAGGAAACACCGTTCTTTTGTTCTGGGCACACTCAGATTTCCTGCTGTCTTAGAGACTCTAGAAAGCAAGAGTGTGCTTCTCGCTCTAAAGCATAGTGTGATCCATGGATGAAAACTATGCTGTGTGTTTCCCTTCAGAAAAGTAGTTTAATCCCAGGCTCTATGTCTTCCTACAAGCAAGACTTCGTTTCAGGTAAGGGCAGTCACTTTTTAGCTCAAACAAACTACATATTTCACGGAGCTCACACGTTTCTCATCTTAACAGACAAGCATTGGATGTTAGAAGACCAGTGCTTTGTATCAGTTTAAGAAGCAGAGTTGGACTAGATATGGTCCGTATGTGTAGGAAACACCATTTTTTTTTCTCAGCACACTTACGTTTCCTGCTGTCTTAGAAACTTTAGAAAGCAAGAGCGTGCTTCTCGCTCTAAAGCAGAGTGTGATCCATGGATGAGAACACTGCTTTGTGTTTCACATCAGAAATGGAGTTAAATCCCAGGCTCTGAGTCTTCCTACAAGCAAGACTTCGTTTCAGGTAAGGGCAGTCACTTTTCTGCTCAAACGAACTACATCGTTCACTGAGCTCACACGTTTCTCATCGTAACTGACAAGCTTTGGAAGTTAGAGGGTCAGTGCTTTGTATCAGTTTTAGAAGCAGATTTGGACTACATATGGTCCATATGTGTAGGAAACACCGTTCTTTTGTTCTGGGCACACTCAGATTTCCTGCTGTCTTAGAGACTCTAGAAAGCAAGAGTGTGCTTCTCGCTCTAAAGCATAGTGTGATCCATGGATGAAAACTATGCTGTGAGTTTCCCTTCAGAAAAGTAGTTAAATCCCAGGCTCTATGTCTTCCTACAAGCAAGACTTCGTTTCAGGTAAGGGCAGTCACTTTTTAGCTCAAACGAACTTCATATTTCACGGAGCTCACACGTTTCTCATCTTAACAGACAAGCATTGGATGTTAGAGGACCAGTGCTTTGTATCAATTTCCAAAGCAGAGTTCGACTAGATATGGTCTGTATGTGTATGAAACACCGTTCTTTTGTTCTCAGCAATCTCTCGTTTCCTGCTGTCTTAGAGAATTTAGAAAGCAAGAGCGTGCTTCTCGCTCTAAAGCAGAGTGTGATCCATGGATGAGAACACTGCTTTGTGTTTCACATCAGAAATGGAGTTAAATCCCAGGCTCTGAGTCTTCCTACAAGCAATTCTTCGTTTCAGGTAAGGGCAGTCACTTTTCTGCTCAAAAGAACTACATCGTTCACGAAGCTCACACGTTTCTCATCTTAACTGACAAGCATTGGATGTTAGAGGGTCAGTGCTTTGTATCAGTTTCAGAAGCAGATTTGGACTACATATGGTCCATATGTGTAGGAAACACCATTCTTTTGTTCTGGGCACACTCAGATTTCCTGCTGTATTAGAGACTCTAGAAAGCTAGAGTGTGCTTCTCGCTCTAAAGCAGAGTTTGATCCATGGATGAGAACTATGCTGTGGGTTTCCCTTCAGAAATGGAGATAAATCCCAGGCTCTGAGTCTTCCTACAAGCAAGACTTCGTTTCAGGTAAGGGCAGTCACTTTTCTGCTCAAACGAACTACATCGTTCACGAAGGTCACACGTTTCTCATCTTTATTGACAAGCATTGGATGTTAGAGGACCAGTGCTTTGTAGCAGTTTCAGAAGAAGAGTTGGACTAGATATGGTCCGTATGTGTAGGAAACACCGTTCTTTTGTTCTCAGCACACTCACGTTTCCTGCTGTCTTAGAGACGCTAGAAAGCAATAGCGTGCTTCTCGCTCTAAAGCAGAGTGTGATCCATGGATGAAAACTATGCTTTGTGTTTGCCTTCAGAAATGGAGTTAAATCCCAGGCTCTGAGTCTTCCTACAAGCAAGACTTCGTTTCAGGTAAGGGCAGTCACTTTTCTGCTCAAACGAACTACATCGTTCATGAAGCTCACACGTTTCTCATCTTAACTGACAAGCATTGGAATTTAGAAGGTCAGTGCTTTGTATCAGTTTCAGAAGCAGATTTGGACTAGATATGGTCCGTATGTGTAGGAAACACCGTTCTTTTGTTCTCAGCATACTCACATTTCCTGCTGTCTTAGAGACTCTAGAAAGCAGGAGCTTGCTTCTTGTTCTAAAGCAGAATGTGATCAATGGATGATTACACTGCTGTGTGTTTTACTTCAGAAATGGAGCTACATCCGAGGCTCTGAGTCTTCCTACAAGCAAGACTTCAATTCAGGTAAGGGCAGTCACTTTTCTGCTCAAAAGAACTACATTGTTCACGAAGATCTCATGTTTCTCATCTTAACTGACAAGCATTGGATGTAAGATGGTCAGTGCTTTGTATCAGTTTCAGAAGCAGATTTGGACTACATATGGTCCATATGTGTATGAAACACCGTTCTTTTGTTCTCAGCAATCTCTAGTTTCCTGCTGTCTTAGAGACTCTAGAAAGAAGAGCATGCTTCTTGTTCAAACGCAGAGTGTAATCAATGGATGAGAACACTGCTGTGTGTTTCACTTCAGAAAATGAGTTAAATCCCAGGCTCTGAGTCTTCCTACAAGCAAGACTTCGTTTCAGGTAAGGGCAGTCAGTTTTCTGCTCAAACGAACTACATCGTTCACGAAGCTCACACGTTTCTCATCTTAACTGACAAGCATTGGATGTTAGAGGGTCAGTGCTTTGTATCAGTTTCAGAAGCAGATTTGGACTACATATGGTCCATATGTGTAGGAAACACCGATCTTTTGTTCTGGGCACACTCACGTTTCCTGCTGTCTTAGAGACTCTAGAAATCAAGAGCGTGCTTCTCGCTCTAAAACAGAGTGTGATCCATGGATGAGACTATGCTGTGTGTTTCACTTCAGAAATGGAGTTAAATCCCATGCTCTGTGTCTCCCTACAAGCAAGACTTCGTTTCAGGTAAGGGCAGTCACTTTTCTGCTCAAAGGAACTACATCGTTCACGAAGATCACACGTTTCTCATCTTAACTGACAAGCATTAGATTTTAGAGGACCAGTGCTTTGTATCTGTTTCAGAAGCAGAGTTGGACTAGATATGGTCCGTATGTGTAGGAAACACCGTTCTTTTGTTCTCAGCACACTCACGTTTCCTGCTGTCTTAGAGAGTCTAGAAATCAAGAGCGTGCTTCTTGTTCTAAAGCAGAGTGTGATCAATGGATGATTACACTGCTGTGTGTTTTACTTCAGAAATGGAGTTAAATCCCAGGCTCTGAGTCTTCCTACAAGCAAGACTTCAATTCAGGTAAGGGCAGTCACTTTTCTGCTTAAACAAACTACATCAGACACGAAGCTCACACGTTTCTCATCTTAACTGACAAGCATTGGATGTTAGAGGGTCAGTGCTTTGTATCAGTTTTAGAAGCAGATTTGGACTACATATGGTCCATATGTGTAGGAAACACCGTTCTTTTGTTCTGGGCACACTCAGATTTCCTGCTGTATTAGAGACTCTAGAAAGCTAGAGAGTGCTTCTCGCTCTAAAGCAGAGTGTGATGCATGGATGAGAACTATGCTATGTGTTTGCCTTCAGAAATGGAGTTAAATCCCAGGCTCTGAGTCTTCCTACAAGCAAGACTTCGTTTCAGGTAAGGGCAGTCACTTTTCTGCTTAAACGAACTACATCGTTCACTGAGCTCACACGTTTCTCATCTTAACTGACAAGCTTTGGAAGTTAGAGTTTCAGTGCTTTGTATCAGTTTCAGAAGCAGATTTGGACGAGATATGGTCCATATGTGTAGGAAACACCGTTCTTTTGTTCTGGGCACACTCAGATTTCCTGCTGTCTTAGAGACTCTAGAAAGCAAGTGTGTGCTTCTCGCTCTAAAGCATAGTGTGATCCATGGATGAAAACTATGCTGTGTGTTTCCCTTCAGAAAAGTAGTTTAATCCCAGGCTCTATGTCTTCCTACAAGCAAGACTTCGTTTCAGGTAAGGGCAGTCACTTTTTAGCTCAAACAAACTACATATTTCACGGAGCTCACACGTTTCTCATCTTAACAGACAAGCATTGGATATTAGAAGACCAGTGCTTTGTATCAGTTTAAGAAGCAGAGTTGGACTAGATATGGTCCGTATGTGTAGGAAACACCGTTCTTTTGTTCTGGGCACACTCACGTTTCCTGCTGTCTTAGAGACTCTAGAAAGCAAGAGCGTGCTTCTCGCTCTAAAACAGAGTGTGATCCATGGAAGAGAACACTGCTTTGTGTTTCACATCAGAAATGCAGTTAAATCCCAGGCTCTGAGTCTTCCTACAAGCAAGACTTCTTTCAGGTAAGGGCAGTCACTTTTCTGCTAAAACGAACTACATCGTTCACTGAGCTCACACGTTTCTCATCTTAACTGACAAGCTTTGGAAGTTAGAGGGTCAGTGCTTTGTATCAGTTTCAGAATGAGATTTGGACTAGATATGGTCCATATGTGTAGGAAACACCGATCTTTTGTTCTGGGCACACTCAGATTTCCTGCTGTCTTAGAGACTCTAGAAAGCAAGAGCGTGCTTCTTGTTCTAAAGCAGAGTGTGATCAATGGATGATTACACTGCTGTGTGTTTTACTTCAGAAATGGAGTTAAATCCCAGGCTCTGAGTCTTCCTACAAGCAAGACTTCAATTCAGGTAAGGGCAGTCACTTTTCTTCTCAAACTGACTACTTCGTTCACGAAGCCCACACGTTTCTTATCTTAACTGACAAGCATTGGATGTTAGAGGGTCAGTGCTTTCTACAAGTTTCAGAAGCAGATTTGGACTACATATGGTCCATATGTGTAGGAAACACCGTTCTTTTGTTCTGGGCACACTCACGTTTCCTGCTGTCTTAGAGACTCTAGAAAGCAAGAGCGTGCTTCTCGCTCTAAAGCAGAGTGTGATCCATGAATGAGAACACTGCTTTGTGTTTCACATCAGAAATGGAGTTAAATCCCAGGCTCTGAGTCTTCCTACAAGCAAGACTTCGTTTCAGGTAAGGGCAGTCACTTTTCTGCTCAAACGAACTACATCGTTCACTGAGCTCACACGTTTCTCATCGTAACTGACAAGCTTTGGAAGTTAGAGGGTCAGTGCTTTGTATCAGTTTTAGAAGCAGATTTGGACTACATATGGTCCATATGTGTAGGAAACACCGTTCTTTTGTTCTGGGCACACTCAGATTTCCTGCTGTCTTAGAGACTCTAGAAAGCAAGAGTGTGCTTCTCGCTCTAAAGCATAGTGTGATCCATGGATGAAAACTATGCTGTGAGTTTCCCTTCAGAAAAGTAGTTAAATCCCAGGCTCTATGTCTTCCTACAAGCAAGACTTCGTTTCAGGTAAGGGCAGTCACTTTTTAGCTCAAACGAACTACATATTTCACGGAGCTCACACGTTTCTCATCTTAACAGACAAGCATTGGATGTTAGAGGACCAGTGCTTTGTATCAATTTCCAAAGCAGAGTTCGACTAGATATGGTCCGTATGTGTATGAAACACCGTTCTTTTGTTCTCAGCAATCTCTCATTTCCTGCTGTCTTAGAGACTTTAGAAAGCAAGAGCGTGCTTCTCGCTCTAAAGCAGAGTGTGATCCATGGATGAGAACACTGCTTTGTGTTTCACATCCGAAATGGAGTTAAATCCCAGGCTCTGAGTCTTCCTACAAGCAATTCTTCGTTTCAGGTAAGGGCAGTCACTTTTCTGCTCAAAAGAACTACATCGTTCACGAAGCTCACACGTTTCTCATCTTAACTGACAAGCATTGGATGTTAGAGGGTCAGTGCTTTGTATCAGTTTCAGAAGCAGATTTGGACTACATATGGTCCATATGTGTAGGAAACACCATTCTTTTGTTCTGGGCACACTCAGATTTCCTGCTGTATTAGAGACTCTAGAAAGCTAGAGTGTGCTTCTCGCTCTAAAGCAGAGTTTGATCCATGGATGAGAACTATGCTGTGGGTTTCCCTTCAGAAATGGAGATAAATCCCAGGCTCTGAGTCTTCCTACAAGCAAGACTTCATTTCAGGTAAGGGCAGTCACTTTTCTGCTCAAACGAACTACATCGTTCACGAAGGTCACACGTTTCTCATCTTTATTGACAAGCATTGGATGTTAGAGGACCAGTGCTTTGTAGCAGTTTCAGAAGAAGAGTTGGACTAGATATGGTCCGTATGTGTAGGAAACACCGTTCTTTTGTTCTCAGCACACTCACGTTTCCTGCTGTCTTAGAGACTCTAGAAAGCAATAGCGTGCTTCTCGCTCTAAAGCAGAGTGTGATCCATGGATGAAAACTATGCTTTGTGTTTGCCTTCAGAAATGGAGTTAAATCCCAGGCTCTGAGTCTTCCTACAAGCAAGACTTCGTTTCAGGTAAGGGCAGTCACTTTTCTGCTCAAACGAACTACATCGTTCATGAAGCTCACACGTTTCTCATCTTAACTGACAAGCATTGGAATTTAGAAGGTCAGTGCTTTGTATCAGTTTCAGAAGCAGATTTGGACTAGATATGGTCCGTATGTGTAGGAAACACCGTTCTTTTGTTCTCAGCATACTCACATTTCCTGCTGTCTTAGAGACTCTAGAAAGCAGGAGCGTGCTTCTTGTTCTAAAGCAGAATGTGATCAATGGATGATTACACTGCTGTGTGTTTTACTTCAGAAATGGAGCTACATCCGAGGCTCTGAGTCTTCCTACAAGCAAGACTTCAATTCAGGTAAGGGCAGTCACT
This sequence comes from Onychomys leucogaster, assembly GCA_949786385.1. Classification (NCBI taxonomy): domain Eukaryota; kingdom Metazoa; phylum Chordata; class Mammalia; order Rodentia; family Cricetidae; genus Onychomys; species Onychomys leucogaster. The sequence goes on along the minus strand of CATKUP010000053.1, from coordinate 3,058,955 downwards.
TTTCTGCTCAAAAGAACTACATTGTTCACGAAGATCTCATGTTTCTCATCTTAACTGACAAGCATTGGATGTAAGATGGTCAGTGCTTTGTATCAGTTTCAGAAGCAGATTTGGACTACATATGGTCCATATGTGTATGAAACACCGTTCTTTTGTTCTCAGCAATCTCTAGTTTCCTGCTGTCTTAGAGACTCTAGAAAGAAGAGCATGCTTCTTGTTCAAACACAGAGTGTAATCAATGGATGAGAACACTGCTGTGTGTTTCACTTCAGAAAATGAGTTAAATCCCAGGCTCTGAGTCTTCCTACAAGCAAGACTTCGTTTCAGGTAAGGGCAGTCAGTTTTCTGCTCAAACGAACTACATCGTTCACGAAGCTCACACGTTTCTCATCTTAACTGACAAGCATTGGATGTTAGAGGGTCAGTGCTTTGTATCAGTTTCAGAAGCAGATTTGGACTACATATGGACCATATGTGTAGGAAACACCGATCTTTTGTTCTGGGCACACTCACGTTTCCTGCTGTCTTAGAGACTCTGGAAATCAAGAGCGTGCTTCTCGCTCTAAAACAGAGTGTGATCCATGGATGAGACTATGCTGTGTGTTTCACTTCAGAAATGGAGTTAAATCCCATGCTCTGTGTCTCCCTACAAGCAAGACTTCGTTTAAGGTAAGGGCAGTCACTTTTCTGCTCAAAGGAACTACATCGTTCACGAAGATCACACGTTTCTCATCTTAACTGACAAGCATTAGATTTTAGAGGACCAGTGCTTTGTATCTGTTTCAGAAGCAGAGTTGGACTAGATATGGTCCGTATGTGTAGGAAACACCGTTCTTTTGTTCTGGGCACACTCAGATTTCCTGCTGTATTAGAGACTCTAGAAAGCTAGAGAGTGCTTCTCGCTCTAAAGCAGAGTGTGATGCATGGATGAGAACTATGCTATGTGTTTGCCTTCAGAAATGGAGTTAAATCCCAGGCTCTGAGTCTTCCTACAAGCAAGACTTCGTTTCAGGTAAGGGCAGTCACTTTTCTGCTTAAACGAACTACATCGTTCACTGAGCTCACACGTTTCTCATCTTAACTGACAAGCTTTGGAAGTTAGAGTTTCAGTGCTTTGTATCAGTTTCAGAAGCAGATTTGGACGAGATATGGTCCATATGTGTAGGAAACACCGTTCTTTTGTTCTGGGCACACTCAGATTTCCTGCTGTCTTAGAGACTCTAGAAAGCAAGTGTGTGCTTCTCGCTCTAAAGCATAGTGTGATCCATGGATGAAAACTATGCTGTGTGTTTCCCTTCAGAAAAGTAGTTTAATCCCAGGCTCTATGTCTTCCTACAAGCAAGACTTCGTTTCAGGTAAGGGCAGTCACTTTTTAGCTCAAACAAACTACATATTTCACGGAGCTCACACGTTTCTCATCTTAACAGACAAGCATTGGATGTTAGAAGACCAGTGCTTTGTATCAGTTTAAGAAGCAGAGTTGGACTAGATATGGTCCGTATGTGTAGGAAACACCATTCTTTTTTTCTCAGCACACTTACATTTCCTGCTGTCTTAGAGACTTTAGAAAGCAACAGCGTGTTTCTCGCTCTAAAGCAGAGTGTGATCCATGGATGAGAACACTGCTTTGTGTTTCACATCAGAAATGCAGTTAAATCCCAGGCTCTGAGTCTTCCTACAAGCAAGACTTCTTTCAGGTAAGGGCAGTCACTTTTCTGCTAAAACGAACTACATCGTTCACTGAGCTCACACGTTTCTCATCTTAACTGACAAGCTTTGGAAGTTAGAGGGTCAGTGCTTTGTATCAGTTTCAGAATGAGATTTGGACTAGATATGGTCCATATGTGTAGGAAACACCGATCTTTTGTTCTGGGCACACTCAGATTTCCTGCTGTCTTAGAGACTCTAGAAAGCAAGAGCGTGCTTCTTGTTCTAAAGCAGAGTGTGATCAATGGATGATTACACTGCTGTGTGTTTTACTTCAGAAATGGAGTTAAATCCCAGGCTCTGAGTCTTCCTACAAGCAAGACTTCAATTCAGGTAAGGGCAGTCACTTTTCTTCTCAAACTGACTACTTCGTTCACGAAGCCCACACGTTTCTTATCTTAACTGACAAGCATTGGATGTTAGAGGGTCAGTGCTTTCTACAAGTTTCAGAAGCAGATTTGGACTACATATGGTCCATATGTGTAGGAAACACCGTTCTTTTGTTCTGGGCACACTCACGTTTCCTGCTGTCTTAGAGACTCTAGAAAGCAAGAGCGTGCTTCTCGCTCTAAAACAGAGTGTGATCCATGGAAGAGACTATGCTGTGTGTTTCACTTCAGAAATGGACTTAAATCCCATGCTCTGTGTCTCCCTACAAGCAAGACTTCTTTCAGGTAAGGGCAGTCACTTTTCTGCTAAAACGAACTACATCGTTCACTGAGCTCACACGTTTCTCATCTTAACTGACAAGCTTTGGAAGTTAGAGGGTCAGTGCTTTGTATCAGTTTTAGAAGCAGATTTGGTGTACATATGGTCCATATGTGTAGGAAACACCGTTCTTTTGTTCTGGGCACACTCAGATTACCTGCTGTATTAGAGACTCTAGAAAGCTAGAGTGTGCTTCTCGCTCCAAAGCAGAGTGTGATGCATGGATGAGAACTATGCTATGTGTTTGCCTTCAGAAATGGAGTTAAATCTCAGGCTCTGAGTCTTCCTACAAGAAAGACTTCGTTTCAGGTAAGGGCAGTCACTTTTCTGCTTAAACGAACTACATCGTTCACTGAGCTCACACGTTTCTCATCTTAACTGACAAGCATTGGAATTTAGAGGGTCAGTGCTTTGTATCAGTTTCAGAAGCAGATTTGGACGAGATATGGTCCATATGTGTAGGAAACACCGTTCTTTTGTTCTGGGCACACTCAGATTTCCTGCTGTCTTAGAGACTCTAGAAAGCAAGAGTGTGCTTCTCGCTCTAAAGCATAGTGTGATCCATGGATGAAAACTATGCTGTGTGTTTCCCTTCAGAAAAGTAGTTTAATCCCAGGCTCTATGTCTTCCTACAAGCAAGACTTCGTTTCAGGTAAGAGCAGTCACTTTTTAGCTCAAACAAACTACATATTTCACGGAGCTCACACGTTTCTCATCTTAACAGACAAGCATTGGATGTTAGAAGACCAGTGCTTTGTAACAGTTTAAGAAGCAGAGTTGGACTAGATATGGTCCGTATGTGTAGGAAACACCATTCTTTTTTTCTCAGCACACTTACGTTTCCTGCTGTCTTAGAGACTTTAGAAAGCAAGAGCGTGCTTCTCGCTCTAAAGCAGAGTGTGATCCATGGATGAGAACACTGCTTTGTGTTTCACATCAGAAATGGAGTTAAATCCCAGGCTCTGAGTCTTCCTACAAGCAAGACTTCGTTTCAGGTAAGGGCAGTCACTTTTCTGCTCAAACGAACTACATCGTTCACTGAGCTCACACGTTTCTCATCTTAACTGACAAGCTTTGGAAGTTAGAGGGTCAGTGCTTTGTATGAGTTTCAGAATGAGATTTGGACTAGATATGTTCCATATGTGTAGGAAACACCGATCTTTTGTTCTGGGCACACTCAGATTTCCTACTGTCTTAGAGACTCTAGAAAGCAAGAGCGTGCTTCTTGTTCTAAAGCAGAGTGTGATCAATGGATGATTACACTGCTGTGTGTTTTACTTCAGAAATGGAGTTAAATCCCAGGCTCTGAGTCTTCCTACAAGCAAGACTTCAATTCAGGTAAGGGCAGTCACTTTTCTTCTCAAACTAACTACATCGTTCACGAAGCCCACACGTTTCTTATCTTAACTGACAAGCATTGGATGTTAAGGGTCAGTGCTTTCTATCAGTTTCAGAAGCAGATTTGGACTACATATGGTCCATATGTGTAGGAAACACCGTTCTTTTGTTCTGGGCACACTCACGTTTCCTGCTGTCTTAGAGACTCTAGAAATCAAGAGCGTGCTTCTCGCTCTAAAACAGAGTGTGATCCATGGAAGAGACTATGCTGTGTGTTTCACTTCAGAAATGGACTTAAATCCCATGCTCTGTGTCTCCCTACAAGCAAGACTTCGTTTCAGGTAAGGGCAGTCACTTTTCTGCTCAAACGAACTACATCGTTCACTGAGCTCACACGTTTCTCATCTTAACTGACAAGCTTTGGAAGTTAGAGGGTCAGTGCTTTGTATCAGTTTTAGAAGCAGATTTGGAGTACATATGGTCCATATGTGTAGGAAACACCGTTCTTTTGTTCTGGGCACACTCAGATTACCTGCTGTATTAGAGAATCTAGAAAGCTAGAGTGTGCTTCTTGCTCCAAAGCAGAGTGTGATGCATGGATGAGAACTATGCTATGTGTTTGCCTTGAGAAATGGAGTTAAATCTCAGGCTCTGAGTCTTCCTACAAGAAAGACTTCGTTTCAGGTAAGGGCAGTCACTTTTCTGCTTAAACGAACTACACCGTTCACTGAGCTCACACGTTTCTCATCTTAACTGACAAGCATTGGAATTTAGAGGGTCAGTGCTTTGTATCAGTTTCAGAAGCAGATTTGGACGAGATATGGTCCATATGTGTAGGAAACACCGTTCTTTTGTTCTGGGCACACTCAGATTTCTTGCTGTCTTAGAGACTCTAGAAAGCAAGAGTATGCTTCTCGCTCTAAAGCATAGTGTGATCCATGGATGAAAACTATGCTGTGTGTTTCCCTTCAGAAAAGTAGTTTAATCCCAGGCTCTATGTCTTCCTACAAGCAAGACTTCGTTTCAGGTAAGGGCAGTCACTTTTTAGCTCAAACAAACTACATATTTCACGGAGCTCACACGTTTCTCATCTTAACAGACAAGCATTGGATGTTAGAAGACCAGTGCTTTGTATCAGTTTAAGAAGCAGAGTTGGACTAGATAGGGTCCGTATGTGTAGGAAACACCATTCTTTTTTTCTCAGCACACTTACGTTTCCTGCTGTCTTAGAGACTTTAGAAAGCAAGAGCGTGCTTCTCGCACTAAAGCAGAGTGTGATCCATGGATGAGAACACTGCTTTGTGTTTCACAACAGAAATGGAGTTAAATCCCAGGCTCTGAGTCTTCCTACAAGCAAGACTTCATTTCAGGTAAGGGCAGTCATTTTTCTGCTCAAACGAACTACATCGTTCACTGAGCTCACACGTTTCTCATCTTAACTGACAAGCATTGGATGTTAGAGGGTCAGTGCTTTGTATCAGTTTTAGAAGCAGATTTGGACTACATATGGTCCATATGTGTAGGAAACACCGTTCTTTTGTTCTGGGCACACTCAGATTTCCTGCTGTTTTAGAGACTCTAGAAAGCTAGAGTGTGCTTCTCGCTCTAAAGCAGAGTGTGATGCATGGATGAGAACTATGCTATGTGTTTGCCTTCAGAAATGGAGTTAAATCCCAGGCTCTGATTCTTCCTACAAGCAAGACTTCGTTTCAGGTAAGGGCAGTCACTTTTCTGCTTAAACGAACTACATCGTTCACTGAGCTCACACGTTTCTCATCTTAACTGACAAGCTTTGGAAGTTAGAGGGTCAGTGCTTTGTATCAGTTTCAGAATGAGATTTGGACTAGATATGGTCCATATGTGTAGGAAACACCGATCTTTTGTTCTGGGCACACTCAGATTTCCTGCTGTCTTAGAGACTCTAGAAAGCAAGAGCGTGCTTCTTGTTCTAAAGCAGAGTGTGATCAATGGATGATTACACTGCTGTGTGTTTGACTTCAGAAATGGAGTTAAATCCCAGGCTCTGAGTCTTCCTACAAGCAAGACTTCAATTCAGGTAAGGGCAGTCACTTTTCTTCTCAAACTGACTACTTCGTTCACGAAGCCCACACGTTTCTTATCTTAACTGACAAGCATTGGATGTTAGAGGGTCAGTGCTTTCTACAAGTTTCAGAAGCAGATTTGGACTACATATGGTCCATATGTGTAGGAAACACTGTTCTTTTGTTCTGGGCACACTCACGTTTCCTGCTGTCTTAGAGACTCTAGAAAGCAAGAGCGTGCTTCTCGCTCTAAAACAGAGTGTGATCCATGGAAGAGACTATGCTGTGTGTTTCACTTCAGAAATGGACTTAAATCCCATGCTCTGTGTCTCCCTACAAGCAAGACTTCGTTTCAGGTAAGGGCAGTCACTTTTCTGCTCAAACGAACTACATCGTTCACTGAGCTCACAAGTTTCTCATCTTAACTGACAAGCTTTGGAAGTTAGAGGGTCAGTGCTTTGTATCAGTTTTAGATGCAGATTTGGAGTACATATGGTCCATATGTGTAGGAAACACCGTTCTTTTGTTCTGGGCACACTCAGATTTCCTGCTGTATTAGAGACTCTAGAAAGCTAGAGTGTGCTGCTCGCTCCAAAGCAGAGTGTGATGCATGGATGAGAACTATGCTATGTGTTTGCCTTCAGAAATGGAGTTAAATCCCAGGCTCTGAGGCTTCCTACAAGAAAGACTTCGTTTCAGGTAAGGGCAGTCACTTTTCTGCTTAAACGAACTACATCGTTCACTGAGCTCACACGTTTCTCATCTTAACTGACAAGCATTGGAATTTAGAGGGTCAGTGCTTTGTATCAGTTTCAGAAGCAGATTTGGACGAGATATGGTCCATATGTGTAGGAAACACCGTTCTTTTGTTCTGGGCACACTCAGATTTCCTGCTGTCTTAGAGACTCTAGAAAGCAAGAGTGTGCTTCTCGCTCTAAAGCATAGTGTGATCCATGGATGAAAACTATGCTGTGTGTTTCCCTTCAGAAAAGTAGTTTAATCCCAGGCTCTATGTCTTCCTACAAGCAAGACTTCGTTTCAGGTAAGAGCAGTCACTTTTTAGCTCAAACAAACTACATATTTCACGGAGCTCACACGTTTCTCATCTTAACAGACAAGCATTGGATGTTAGAAGACCAGTGCTTTGTATCAGTTTAAGAAGCAGAGTTGGACTAGATATGGTCCGTATGTGTAGGAAACACCATTCTTTTTTTCTCAGCACACTTACGTTTCCTGCTGTCTTAGAGACTTTAGAAAGCAAGAGCGTGCTTCTCGCTCTAAAGCAGAGTGTGATCCATGGATGAGAACACTGCTTTGTGTTTCACATCAGAAATGGAGTTAAATCCCAGGCTCTGAGTCTTCCTACAAGCAAGACTTCGTTTCAGGTAAGGGCAGTCACTTTTCTGCTCAAACGAACTACATCGTTCACTGAGCTCACACGTTTCTCATCTTAACTGACAAGCTTTGGAAGTTAGAGGGTCAGTGCTTTGTATGAGTTTCAGAATGAGATTTGGACTAGATATGGTCCATATGTGTAGGAAACACCGATCTTTTGTTCTGGGCACACTCAGATTTCCTGCTGTCTTAGAGACTCTAGAAAGCAAGAGCGTGCTTCTCGCTCTAAAACAGAGTGTGATCCATGGATGAGACTATGCTGTGTGTTTCACTTCAGAAATGGAGTTAAATCCCATGCTCTGTGTCTCCCTACAAGCAAGACTTCGTTTCAGGTAAGGGCAGTCACTTTTCTGCTCTAAGGAACCACATCGTTCACGAAGATCACACGTTTCTCATCTTAACTGACAAGCATTAGATTTTAGAGGACCAGTGCTTTGTATCTGTTTCAGAAGCAGAGTTGGACTAGATATGGTCCGTATGTGTAGGAAACACCGTTCTTTTGTTCTCAGCACACTCACGTTTCCTGCTGTCTTAGAGAGTCTAGAAATCAAGAGAGTGCTTCTTGTTCTAAAGCAGAGTGTGATCAATGGATGATTACACTGCTGTGTGTTTTACTTCAGAAATGGAGTTAAATCCCAGGCTCTGAGTCTTCCTACAAGCAAGACTTCAATTCAGGTAAGGGCTGTCACTTTTCTTCTCAAACTAACTACATCGTACACGAAGCTCACACGTTTCTCATCTTAACTGACAAGCATTGGATGTTAGAGGGTCAGTGCTTTGTATCAGTTTTAGATGCAGATTTGGACTACATATGGTCCATATGTGTAAGAAACACCGTTCTTTTGTTCTGGGCACACTCAGATTTCCTGCTGTATTAGAGACTCTAGAAAGCTAGAGTGTGCTTCTCACTCTAAAGCAGAGTGTGATGCATGGATGAGAACTATGCTATGTGTTTGACTTCAGAAATGGAGTTAAATCCCAGGCTCTGAGTCTTCCTACAAGCAAGACTTCGTTTCAGGTAAGGGCAGACACTTTTCTGCTTAAACGAACTACATCGTTCACTGAGCTCACACATTTCTCATCTTAACTGACATGCATTGGAATTTAGAGGGTCAGTGCTTTGTATCAGTTTCAGAAGCAGATTTGGACGAGATATGGTCCATATGTGTAGGAAACACCGTTCTTTTGTTCCGGGCACACTCAGATTTCTTGCTGTCTTAGAGACTCTAGAAAGCAAGAGTATGCTTCTCGCTCTAAAGCATAGTGTGATCCATGGATGCAAACTATGCTGTGTGTTTCCCTTCAGAAAAGTAGTTTAATCCCAGGCTCTATGTCTTCCTACAAGCAAGACTTCGTTTCAGGTAAGGGCAGTCACTTTTTAGCTCAAACAAACTACATATTTCACGGAGCTCACACGTTTCTCATCTTAACAGACAAGCATTGGATGTTAGAAGACCAGTGCTTTGTTTCAGTTTAAGAAGCAGAGTTGGACTAGATAGGGTCCGTATGTGTAGGAAACACCATTCTTTTTTTCTCAGCACACTTACGTTTCCTGCTGTCTTAGAGACTTTTGAAAGCAAGAGCGTGCTTCTCGCACTAAAGCAGAGTGTGATCCATGGATGAGAACACTGCTTTGTGTTTCACAACAGAAATGGAGTTAAATCCCAGGCTCTGAGTCTTCCTACAAGCAAGACTTCATTTCAGGTAAGGGCAGTCATTTTTCTGCTCAAACGAACTACATCGTTCACTGAGCTCACACGTTTCTCATCTTAACTGACAAGCATTGGATGTTAGAGGGTCAGTGCTTTGTATCAGTTTTAGAAGCAGATTTGGACTACATATGGTCCATATGTGTAGGAAACACCGTTCTTTTGTTCTGGGCACACTCAGATTTCCTGCTGTTTTAGAGACTCTAGAAAGATAGAGTGTGCTTCTCGCTCTAAAGCAGAGTGTGATGCATGGATGAGAACTATGCTATGTGTTTGCCTTCAGAAATGGAGTTAAATCCCAGGCTCTGATTCTTCCTACAAGCAAGACTTCGTTTCAGGTAAGGGCAGTCACTTTTCTGCTTAAACGAACTACATCGTTCACTGAGCTCACACGTTTCTCATCTTAACTGACAAGCATTGGAATTTAGAGGGTCAGTGCTTTGTATCAGTTTCAGAAGCAGATTTGGACGAGATATGGTCCATATGTGTAGGAAACACCGTTCTTTTGTTCTGGGCACACTCAGATTTCCTGCTGTCTTAGAGACTCTAGAACGCAAGAGTGTGCTTCTCGCTCTAAAGCATAGTGTGATCCATGGATGAAAACTATGCTGTGTGTTTCCCTTCAGAAAAGTAGTTTAATCCCAGGCTCTATGTCTTCCTACAAGCAAGACTTCGTTTCAGGTAAGAGCAGTCACTTTTTAGCTCAAACAAACTACATATTTCACGGAGCTCACACGTTTCTCATCTTAACAGACAAGCATTGGATGTTAGAAGACCAGTGCTTTGTATCAGTTTAAGAAGCAGAGTTGGACTAGATATGGTCCGTATGTGTAGGAAACACCATTCTTTTTTTCTCAGCACACTTACGTTTCCTGCTGTCTTAGAGACTTTAGAAAGCAAGAGCGTGCTTCTCGCTCTAAAGCAGAGTGTGATCCATGGATGAGAACACTGCTTTGTGTTTCACATCAGAAATGGAGTTAAATCCCAGGCTCTGAGTCTTCCTACAAGCAAGACTTCGTTTCAGGTAAGGGCAGTCACTTTTCTGCTCAAACGAACTACATCGTTCACTGAGCTCACACGTTTCTCATCTTAACTGACAAGCTTTGGAAGTTAGAGGGTCAGTGCTTTGTATGAGTTTCAGAATGAGATTTGGACTAGATATGGTCCATATGTGTAGGAAACACCGATCTTTTGTTCTGGGCACACTCAGATTTCCTGCTGTCTTAGAGACTCTAGAAAGCAAGAGCGTGCTTCTCGCTCTAAAACAGAGTGTGATCCATGGATGAGACTATGCTGTGTGTTTCACTTCAGAAATGGAGTTAAATCCCATGCTCTGTGTCTCCCTACAAGCAAGACTTCGTTTCAGGTAAGGGCAGTCACTTTTCTGCTCTAAGGAACCACATCGTTCACGAAGATCACACGTTTCTCATCTTAACTGACAAGCATTAGATTTTAGAGGACCAGTGCTTTGTATCTGTTTCAGAAGCAGAGTTGGACTAGATATGGTCCGTATGTGTAGGAAACACCGTTCTTTTGTTCTCAGCACACTCACGTTTCCTGCTGTCTTAGAGAGTCTAGAAATCAAGAGAGTGCTTCTTGTTCTAAAGCAGAGTGTGATCAATGGATGATTACACTGCTGTGTGTTTTACTTCAGAAATGGAGTTAAATCCCAGGCTCTGAGTCTTCCTACAAGCAAGACTTCAATTCAGGTAAGGGCTGTCACTTTTCTTCTCAAACTAACTACATCGTACACGAAGCTCACACGTTTCTCATCTTAACTGACAAGCATTGGATGTTAGAGGGTCAGTGCTTTGTATCAGTTTTAGATGCAGATTTGGACTACATATGGTCCATATGTGTAAGAAACACCGTTCTTTTGTTCTGGGCACACTCAGATTTCCTGCTGTATTAGAGACTCTAGAAAGCTAGAGTGTGCTTCTCACTCTAAAGCAGAGTGTGATGCATGGATGAGAACTATGCTATGTGTTTGACTTCAGAAATGGAGTTAAATCCCAGGCTCTGAGTCTTCCTACAAGCAAGACTTCGTTTCAGGTAAGGGCAGACACTTTTCTGCTTAAACGAACTACATCGTTCACTGAGCTCACACATTTCTCATCTTAACTGACATGCATTGGAATTTAGAGGGTCAGTGCTTTGTATCAGTTTCAGAAGCAGATTTGGACGAGATATGGTCCATATGTGTAGGAAACACCGTTCTTTTGTTCCGGGCACACTCAGATTTCTTGCTGTCTTAGAGACTCTAGAAAGCAAGAGTATGCTTCTCGCTCTAAAGCATAGTGTGATCCATGGATGCAAACTATGCTGTGTGTTTCCCTTCAGAAAAGTAGTTTAATCCCAGGCTCTATGTCTTCCTACAAGCAAGACTTCGTTTCAGGTAAGGGCAGTCACTTTTTAGCTCAAACAAACTACATATTTCACGGAGCTCACACGTTTCTCATCTTAACAGACAAGCATTGGATGTTAGAAGACCAGTGCTTTGTTTCAGTTTAAGAAGCAGAGTTGGACTAGATAGGGTCCGTATGTGTAGGAAACACCATTCTTTTTTTCTCAGCACACTTACGTTTCCTGCTGTCTTAGAGACTTTAGAAAGCAAGAGCGTGCTTCTCGCACTAAAGCAGAGTGTGATCCATGGATGAGAACTATCCTGTGACTTTCCCTTCAGAAATGGAGTTAAATCCCAGGCTGTTTGTCTTCCTACAATTAAGCCTTCGTTTCAGGTATGGGCAGTCACTTTTCAGCTCAAAAGAACTACATCCTTCACTGAGCTCACACGTTTCTCATCTTAACAGACAACCATTGGATGTTAGAGGACCAGTGCATTCTATCAGTTTCAGAAGAAGATTTGGCTACATATAGTCGGTATGTGTAGGAAACACCGTTCTTTTCTTCTGGGCACACTCACATTTCCTGCTGTATAAGAGAATCTAGAAAGCAAGAGTTTGCTTCTCGCTCTAAAGCAGAGTGTGATCCAGGGATGAGAACTATGCTGTGTGTTTCCCTTCAGAAATGGATTTAAATCCCAGGCTCTGTGTCTTACTACAAGCAAGACCTCATTTCAGGTAAGGGCCGTCACTTTTCAGTTCAAAGGAACTACATCATTCACTAGGCTCACACATTTCACATCTTAACTGACAAGCATTGGATGTTAGAGGACCAGTGCTTGTATCACTTTCAGAAGCAGAGTGGACTAGATATGGTCCGTATGTTTAGGAAACACTGTTCTTTTGTTCTCAGCACACTCACGTTTCCTGCTGTCTTAGAGAATCTAGAAAGCAAGAGCATGCTTCTTGTTCAAAAGCAGAGTATGATCAATGGATGATTACACTGCTGTGTGTTTTACTTCAGAAATGGAGTTAAATCCCAGGCTCTGAGTCTTCCTACAAGCAAGATTTCAATTCAGGTAAGGGTAGTCAGTTTTCTGCTCAAAAGAACTACATCGTTCTCGAAGCTCACACGTTTCTCATCTTAACTGACAAGCATTGGATGTTAGATGGTCAGTGCTTTGTATCATTTTCAGAAGCAGATTTGGACTACATATGGTCCATATGTGTAGGAAACACCGTTCTTTTGTTCTGGGCACACTCAGATTTCCTGCAGTATTAGAGACTCTAGTAAGCAAGAGTGTGCTTCTCGCTCTAAAGCAGAGTGTGATCCATGGATGAGAACTATGCTGTGTGTTTCCCTTCAGAAATGGACTTAAATCCCAGGCTCTGTGTCTTACTACAAGTAAGACTTCGTTTCAGGTAAGGGCAGTCACTTTTCAGTTCAAAGGAACTACATCATTCACTAAGCTCACACATTTCACATCTTAACTGACAAGCATTGGATGTTAGAGGACCAGTGCTTGTATCACTTTCAGAAGCAGAGTGGACTAGATATGGTCCGTATGTGTAGGAAACACTGTTCGTTTGTTCTCAGCACCCTCACGATTCCTGCTGTTGTAGAGACTTTAGAAAGCAAGAGCGTGCATCTCGCTCTAAAACAGAGTGTGATCCATGGATGAGAACTATGCTGTGTGTTTTCCTTCAGAAAAGAAGTTAAATCCCAGCTCTGTGTCTTCCTACAAGCAAGACTTCCTTTCAGGTAAGGGCAGTCACTTTTCTGCTCAAACGAACTACATCTTTCACGAAGCTCACACGTTTCTCATCTTAACTGACAAGCATTGGATTATAGAGGACCAGTGCATTCTATCAGTTTCAGAAGAAGATTTGGATTACATATAGTCCTTATGTGTAGGAAACACCATTCTTTTGTTCTGGGCACACTCAGATTTCCTGCTGTATTAGAGACTCTAGAAAGCAAGAGCGTGCTTCTCGCTCTAAAGCAGAGTGTGATCCATGGATGAGAACTATGCTGTGTGTTTCACTTCAGAAATGGAGTTAAATCCCAGGCTCTGAGTCTTCCTACAAGCAAGACTTCGTTTGAGTTGTGGGCAGTCACTTTTCAGCTCAAACGAACTACATGGTTCACTGAGCTCACACGTTTCTCATCTTAACAGACAAGCATTGGATGTTAGAGGACCAGTGCTTTGTATCAGTTTCAGAAGCAGAGTTGGACTAGATATGGTCCGTATGTGTAGGAAACACCGTTCTTTTGTTCTCAGCACACTCACGTTTCCTGCAGTCTTAGAGACTCTAGAAAGCAAGAGCGTACTTCTTGTTCTAAAGCAGAGTGTTATCAATGGATGAGACAATGCTGTGTGTTTCACTTGAGAAATGGAGTTAAATCCCATGCTCTGTGTCTCCCTACAAGCAAGACTTCGTTTCAGGTAAGGGCAGTCACTTTTCTGCTCAAAGAAACTGCATCATTCACGAAGCTCACACGTTTCTCATCTTAACTGACAAAAATTGGATGTTAGAACACCAGTGCATTGTATCAGTTTCAGAAGAAGATTTGGACTACATATAGTCCGTATGAGTTGGAAACACCCTTCCTTTGTTCTGGTCACACTCAGATTTCCTGCTGTATTAGAGACTCTAGAAAGCAAGAGTGTCCTTCTCGCTCTAAAGCAGAGCGTGATCCATGGATGAGAACTATGCTGTGTGTTTCCCTTCAGAAATGGCCTTAAATCCCAGGCTCTGTGTCTTACTACAAGCAAGACTTTGTTTCAGGTAAGGGCAGTCACTTTTCAGTTCAAAGGAACTACATCATTCACTAATCTCACACGTTTCTCATCTAAACTGACAAGCATTGGATGTTAGAGGACCAGTGCTTTGTATCACTTTCAGAAGTAGAGTTGGACTAGATATGGTCCGTATGTGTAGGAAACACTGTTCTTTTGTTCTCAGCACACTCACGATTCCTGCTGTCTTAGAGACTTTAGAAAGCAAGAGCGTGCTTCTCGCTCTAAAGCAGAGTGTGATCCATGGATGAGAACTATGCTGTGTGTTTTCCTTCAGAAAAGGAGTTAAATCCCAGGCTCTGTGTCTTCCTACAAGCAAGACTTCGTTTCAGGTAAGGGCAGTCACTTTTCTGCTCTAACGAACTACATCTTTCACGAAGCTCACACGTTTCTCATCTTAACTGAAAAGCATTGGATGTTAGAGGACCAGTGCATTCTATCAGTTTCAGAAGAAGATTTGGATTACATGTAGTCCTTATGTGTAGGAAACACCGTTCTTTTGTTCTGGGCACACTCAGATTTCCTGCTGTATTAGAGAATCTAGAAAGCAAGAGTATGCTTCTCGCTCTAAAGCAGAGTGTGATCCATGGATGAGAACTATGCTGTGTGTTTCCCTTCAGAAATGGATTTAAATCCCAGGCTCTGTGTCTTACTACAAGCAAGACCTCGTTTCAGGTAAGGGCAGTCACTTTTCAGTTCAAAGGAACTACATCATTCACTAGGCTCACACGTTTCTCACTTTAACTGACAAGCATTGGATGTTAGAGGACCAATGCTTTGTATCACTTTCAGAAGCAGAGTTGGACTAGATATGGTCCGTATATGTAGGAAACACCGTTCTTTTGTTCTCAGCACACTCACGTTTCCTGCTGTCTTAGAGAATCTAGAAAGCAAGAGCATGCTTCTTGTTCGAAAGCAGAGTGTGATCAATGGATGATTACACTGCTGTGTGTTTTACTTCAGAAATGGAGTTAAATCCCAGGCTCTGAGTCTTCCTACAAGCAAGACTTCAATTCAGGTAAGGGTAGTCAGTTTTCTGCTCAAAAGAACTACATCGTTCTCGAAGCTCACACGTTTCTCATCTTAAATGACAAGCATTGGATGTTAGATGGTCAGTGCTTTGTATCAGTTTCAGAAGCAGATTTGGACTACATATGGTCCATATGTGTAGGAAACACCGTTCTTTTGTTCTGGGCACACTCAGATTTCCTGCTGTATTAGAGACTCTAGTAAGCAAGAGTGTGCTTCTCGCTCTAAAGCAGAGTGTGATCCATGGATGAGAACTATGCTGTGTGTTTCCCTTCAGAAATGGACTTAAATCCCAGGCTCTGTGTATTACTACAAGCAAGACTTCGTTTCAGGTAAGGGCAGTCACTTTTCAGTTCAAAGGAACTACATCATTCACTAAGCTCACACATTTCACATCTTAACTGACAAGCATTGGATGTTAGAGGACCAGTGCTTGTATCACTTTCAGAAGCAGAGTGGACTAGATATGGTCCGTATGTTTAGGAAACACTGTTCTTTTGTTCTCAGCACCCTCACGATTCCTGCTGTTGTAGAGACTTTAGAAAGCAAGAGCGTGCTTCTCGCTCTAAAACAGAGTGTGATCCATGGATGAGAACTATGCTGTGTGTTTTCCTTCAGAAAAGGAGTTAAATCCCAGCTCTGTGTCTTCCTACAAGCAAGACTTCGTTTCAGGTAAGGGCAGTCACTTTTCTGCTCAAACGAACTACATCTTTCACGAAGCTCACACGTTTCTCATCTTAACTGACAAGCATTGGATTTTAGAGGACCAGTGCATTCTATCAGTTTCAGAAGAAGATTTGGATTACATATAGTCCTTATGTGTAGGAAACACCATTCTTTTGTTCTGGGCACACTCAGATTTCCTGCTGTATTAGAGACTCTAGAAAGCAAGAGCGTGCTTCTCGCTCTAAAGCAGAGTGTGATGCATGGATGAGAACTATGCTGTGTGTTTCACTTCAGAAATGGAGTTAAATCCCAGGCTCTGAGTCTTCCTACAAGCAAGACTTCGTTTGAGTTGTGGGCAGTAACTTTTCAGCTCAAACGAACTACATGGTTCACTGAGCTCACACGTTTCTCATCGTAACAGACAAGCATTGGATGTTAGAGGACCAGTGCTTTGTATCAGTTTCAGAAGCAGAGTTGGACTAGATATGATCCGTATGTGTAGGAAACACCGTTCTTTTGTTCTCAGCACACTCACGTTTCCTGCATTCCTAGAGACTCTAGAAAGCAAGAGCGTACTTCTGTTCTAAAGCAGAGTGTTATCAATGGATGAGACAATGCTGTGTGTTTCACTTGAGAAATGGAGTTAAATCCCATGCTCTGAGTCTCCCTACAAGCAAGACTTCGTTTCAGGTAAGGGCAGTCACTTTTCTACTCAAAGGAACTGCATCATTCACGAAGCTCACACGTTTCTCATCTTAACTGACAAAAATTGGATGTTAGAACACCAGTGCATTGTATCAGTTTCAGAAGAAGATTTGGACTACATATAGTCCGTATGAGTTGGAAACACCCTTCCTTTGTTCTGGTCACACTCAGATTTCCTGCTGTATTAGAGACTCTAGAAAGCAAGAGTGTCCTTCTCGCTCTAAAGCAGAGCGTGATCCATGGATGAGAACTATGCTGTGTGTTTCCCTTCAGAAATGGCCTTAAATCCCAGGCTCTGTGTCTTACTACAAGCAAGACTTTGTTTCAGGTAAGGGCAGTCACTTTTCAGTTCAAAGGAACTACATCATTCACTAATCTCACACGTTTCTCATCTAAACTGACAAGCATTGGATGTTAGAGGACCAGTGCTTTGTATCACTTTCAGAAGCAGAGTTGGACTAGATATGGTCCGTATGTGTAGGAAACACTGTTCTTTTGTTCTCAGCACACTCACTATTCCTGCTGTCTTAGAGACTTTAGAAAGCAAGAGCGTGCTTCTCGCTCTAAAGCAGAGTGTGATCCATGGATGAGAACTATGCTGTGTGTTTTCCTTCAGAAAAGGAGTTAAATCCCAGGCTCTGTGTCTTCCTACAAGCAAGACTTCGTTTCAGGTAAGGGCAGTCACTTTTCTGCTCTAACGAACTACATCTTTCACGAAGCTCACACGTTTCTCATCTTAACTGAAAAGCATTGGATGTTAGAGGACCAGTGCATTCTATCAGTTTCAGAAGAAGATTTGGATTACATATAGTCCTTATGTGTAGGAAACACCGTTCTTTTGTTCTGGGCACACTCAGATTTCCTGCTGTATTAGAGAATCTAGAAAGCAAGAGTGTGCTTCTCCCTCTAAAGCAGAGTGTGATCCATGGATGAGAACTATGCTGTGTGTTTCCCTTCAGAAATGGATTTAAATCCCAGGCTCTGTGTCTTACTACAAGCAAGACCTCTTTTCAGGTAAGGGCAGTCACTTTTCAGTTCAAAGGAACTACATCATTCACTAGGCTCACACGTTTCTCATTTTAACTGACAAGCATTGGATGTTAGAGGACCAATGCTTTGTATCACTTTCAGAAGCAGAGTTGGACTAGATATGGTCCGTATATGTAGGAAACACCGTTCTTTTGTTCTCAGCACACTCACGTTTCCTGCTGTCTTAGAGAATCTAGAAAGCAAGAGCATGCTTCTTATTCGAAAGCAGAGTGTGATCAATGGATGATTACACTGCTGTGTGTTTTACTTCAGAAATGGAGTTAAATCCCAGGCTCTGAGTCTTCCTACAAGCAAGGCTTCAATTCAGGTAAGGGTAGTCAGTTTTCTGCTCAAAAGAACTACATCGTTCTCGAAGCTCACACGTTTCTCATCTTAACTGACAAGCATTGGATGTTAGATGGTCAGTGCTTTGTATCAGTTTCAGAAGCAGATTTGGACTACATATGGTCCATATGTGTAGGAAACACCGTTCTTTTGTTCTGGGCACACTCAGATTTCCTGCTGTATTAGAGACTCTAGTAAGCAAGAGTGTGCTTCTCGCTCTAAAGCAGAGTGTGATCCATGGATGAGAACTATGCTGTGTGTTTCCCTTCAGAAATGGACTTAAATCCCAGGCTCTGTGTATTACTACAAGCAAGACTTCGTTTCAGGTAAGGGCAGTCACTTTTCAGTTCAAAGGAACTACATCATTCACTAAGCTCACACATTTCACATCTTAACTGACAAGCATTGGATGTTAGAGGACCAGTGCTTGTATCACTTTCAGAAGCAGAGTGGACTAGATATGGTCCGTATGTGTAGGAAACACTGTTCTTTTGTTCTCAGCACCCTCACGATTCCTGCTGTTGTAGAGACTTTAGAAAGCAAGAGCGTGCTTCTCGCTCTAAAACAGAGTGTGATCCATGGATGAGAACTATGCTGTGTGTTTTCCTTCAGAAAAGGAGTTAAATCCCAGCTCTGTGTCTTCCTACAAGCAAGACTTCGTTTCAGGTAAGGGCAGTCACTTTTCTGCTCAAACGAACTACATCCTTCACGAAGCTCACACGTTTCTCATCTTAACTGACAAGCATTGGATTTTAGAGGACCAGTGCATTCTATCAGTTTCAGAAGAAGATTTGGATTACATATAGTCCTTATGTGTAGGAAACACCATTCTTTTGTTCTGGGCACACTCAGATTTCCTGCTGTATTAGAGACTCTAGAAAGCAAGAGCGTGCTTCTCGCTCTAAAGCAGAGTGTGATCCATGGATGAGAACTATGCTGTGTGTTTCAATTCAGAAATGGAGTTAAATCCCAGGCTCTGAGTCTTCCTACAAGCAAGACTTCGTTTGAGTTGTGGGCAGTCACTTTTCAGCTCAAACGAACTACATGGTTAACTGAGCTCACACGTTTCTCATCTTAACAGACAAGCATTGGATGTTAGAGGACCAGTGCTTTGTATCAGTTTCAGAAGCAGAGTTGGACTAGATATGGTCCGTATGTGTAGGAAACAACGTTCTTTTGTTCTCAGCACACTCACGTTTCCTGCAGTCCTAGAGACTCTAGAAAGCAAGAGCGTACTTCTTGTTCTAAAGCAGAGTGTTATCAATGGATGAGACAATGCTGTGTGTTTCACTTGAGAAATGGAGTTAAATCCCATGCTCTGAGTCTCCCTACAAGCAAGACTTCGTTTCAGGTAAGGGCAGTCACTTTTCTGCTCAAAGGAACTGCATCATTCACGAAGCTCACACGTTTCTCATCTTAACTGACAAAAATTGGATGTTAGAACACCAGTGCATTGTATCAGTTTCAGAAGAAGATTTGGACTACATATAGTCCGTATGAGTTGGAAACACCCTTCCTTTGTTCTGGTCACACTCAGATTTCCTGCTGTATTAGAGACTCTAGAAAGCAAGAGTGTCCTTCTCACTCTAAAGCAGAGCGTGATCCATGGATGAGAACTATGCTGTGTGTTTCCCTTCAGAAATGGCCTTAAATCCCAGGCTCTGTGTCTTACTACAAGCAAGACTTTGTTTCAGGTAAGGGCAGTCACTTTTCAGTTCAAAGGAACTACATCATTCACTAATCTCACACGTTTCTCATCTAAACTGACAAGCATTGGATGTTAGAGGACCAGTGCTTTGTATCACTTTCAGAAGCAGAGTTGGACTAGATATGGTCCGTATGTGTAGGAAACACTGTTCTTTTGTTCTCAGCACACTCACTATTCCTGCTGTCTTAGAGACTTTAGAAAGCAAGAGCGTGCTTCTCGCTCTAAAGCAGAGTGTGATCCATGGATGAGAACTATGCTGTGTGTTTTCCTTCAGAAAAGGAGTTAAATCCCAGGCTCTGTGTCTTCCTACAAGCAAGACTTCGTTTCAGGTAAGGGCAGTCACTTTTCTGCTCTAACGAACTACATCTTTCACGAAGCTCACACGTTTCTCATCTTAACTGAAAAGCATTGGATGTTAGAGGACCAGTGCATTCTATCAGTTTCAGAAGAAGATTTGGATTACATATAGTCCTTATGTGTAGGAAACACCATTCTTTTGTTCTGGGCACACTCAGATTTCCTGCTGTATTAGAGAATCTAGAAAGCAAGAGTGTGCTTCTCGCTCTAAAGCAGAGTGTGATCCATGGATGAGAACTATGCTGTGTGTTTCCCTTCAGAAATGGATTTAAATCCCAGGCTCTGTGTCTTACTACAAGCAAGACCTCGTTTCAGGTAAGGGCAGTCACTTTTCAGTTCAAAGGAACTACATCATTCACTAGGCTCACACGTTTCTCATTTTAACTGACAAGCATTGGATGTTAGAGGACCAATGCTTTGTATCACTTTCAGAAGCAGAGTTGGACTAGATATGGTCCGTATATGTAGGAAACACCGTTCTTTTGTTCTCAGCACACTCACGTTTCCTGCTGTCTTAGAGAATCTAGAAAGCAAGAGCATGCTTCTTGTTCGAAAGCAGAGTGTGATCAATGGATGATTACACTGCTGTGTGTTTTACTTCAGAAATGGAGTTAAATCCCAGGCTCTGAGTCTTCCTACAAGCAAGACTTCAATTCAGGTAAGGGTAGTCAGTTTTCTGCTCAAAAGAACTACATCGTTCTCGAAGCTCACACGTTTCTCATCTTAAATGACAAGCATTGGATGTTAGATGGTCAGTGCTTTGTATCAGTTTCAGAAGCAGATTTGGACTACATATGGTCCATATGTGTAGGAAACACCGTTCTTTTGTTCTGGGCACACTCAGATTTCCTGCTGTATTAGAGACTCTAGTAAGCAAGAGTGTGCTTCTCGCTCTAAAGCAGAGTGTGATCCATGGATGAGAACTATGCTGTGTGTTTCCCTTCAGAAATGGACTTAAATCCCAGGCTCTGTGTATTACTACAAGCAAGACTTCGTTTCAGGTAAGGGCAGTCACTTTTCAGTTCAAAGGAACTACATCATTCACTAAGCTCACACATTTCACATCTTAACTGACAAGCATTGGATGTTAGAGGACCAGTGCTTGTATCACTTTCAGAAGCAGAGTGGACTAGATATGGTCCGTATGTTTAGGAAACACTGTTCTTTTGTTCTCAGCACCCTCACGATTCCTGCTGTTGTAGAGACTTTAGAAAGCAAGAGCGTGCTTCTCGCTCTAAAACAGAGTGTGATCCATGGATGAGAACTATGCTGTGTGTTTTCCTTCAGAAAAGGAGTTAAATCCCAGCTCTGTGTCTTCCTACAAGCAAGACTTCGTTTCAGGTAAGGGCAGTCACTTTTCTGCTCAAACGAACTACATCTTTCACGAAGCTCACACGTTTCTCATCTTAACTGACAAGCATTGGATTTTAGAGGACCAGTGCATTCTATCAGTTTCAGAAGAAGATTTGGATTACATATAGTCCTTATGTGTAGGAAACACCATTCTTTTGTTCTGGGCACACTCAGATTTCCTGCTGTATTAGAGACTCTAGAAAGCAAGAGCGTGCTTCTCGCTCTAAAGCAGAGTGTGATGCATGGATGAGAACTATGCTGTGTGTTTCACTTCAGAAATGGAGTTAAATCCCAGGCTCTGAGTCTTCCTACAAGCAAGACTTCGTTTGAGTTGTGGGCAGTAACTTTTCAGCTCAAACGAACTACATGGTTCACTGAGCTCACACGTTTCTCATCGTAACAGACAAGCATTGGATGTTAGAGGACCAGTGCTTTGTATCAGTTTCAGAAGCAGAGTTGGACTAGATATGATCCGTATGTGTAGGAAACACCGTTCTTTTGTTCTCAGCACACTCACGTTTCCTGCATTCCTAGAGACTCTAGAAAGCAAGAGCGTACTTCTGTTCTAAAGCAGAGTGTTATCAATGGATGAGACAATGCTGTGTGTTTCACTTGAGAAATGGAGTTAAATCCCATGCTCTGAGTCTCCCTACAAGCAAGACTTCGTTTCAGGTAAGGGCAGTCACTTTTCTACTCAAAGGAACTGCATCATTCACGAAGCTCACACGTTTCTCATCTTAACTGACAAAAATTGGATGTTAGAACACCAGTGCATTGTATCAGTTTCAGAAGAAGATTTGGACTACATATAGTCCGTATGAGTTGGAAACACCCTTCCTTTGTTCTGGTCACACTCAGATTTCCTGCTGTATTAGAGACTCTAGAAAGCAAGAGTGTCCTTCTCGCTCTAAAGCAGAGCGTGATCCATGGATGAGAACTATGCTGTGTGTTTCCCTTCAGAAATGGCCTTAAATCCCAGGCTCTGTGTCTTACTACAAGCAAGACTTTGTTTCAGGTAAGGGCAGTCACTTTTCAGTTCAAAGGAACTACATCATTCACTAATCTCACACGTTTCTCATCTAAACTGACAAGCATTGGATGTTAGAGGACCAGTGCTTTGTATCACTTTCAGAAGCAGAGTTGGACTAGATATGGTCCGTATGTGTAGGAAACACTGTTCTTTTGTTCTCAGCACACTCACTATTCCTGCTGTCTTAGAGACTTTAGAAAGCAAGAGCGTGCTTCTCGCTCTAAAGCAGAGTGTGATCCATGGATGAGAACTATGCTGTGTGTTTTCCTTCAGAAAAGGAGTTAAATCCCAGGCTCTGTGTCTTCCTACAAGCAAGACTTCGTTTCAGGTAAGGGCAGTCACTTTTCTGCTCTAAAGAACTACATCTTTCACGAAGCTCACACGTTTCTCATCTTAACTGAAAAGCATTGGATGTTAGAGGACCAGTGCATTCTATCAGTTTCAGAAGAAGATTTGGATTACATATAGTCCTTATGTGTAGGAAACACCGTTCTTTTGTTCTGGGCACACTCAGATTTCCTGCTGTATTAGAGAATCTAGAAAGCAAGAGTGTGCTTCTCCCTCTAAAGCAGAGTGTGATCCATGGATGAGAACTATGCTGTGTGTTTCCCTTCAGAAATGGATTTAAATCCCAGGCTCTGTGTCTTACTACAAGCAAGACCTCGTTTCAGGTAAGGGCAGTCACTTTTCATTTCAAAGGAACTACATCATTCACTAGGCTCACACGTTTCTCATTTTAACTGACAAGCATTGGATGTTAGAGGACCAATGCTTTGTATCACTTTCAGAAGCAGAGTTGGACTAGATATGGTCCGTATATGTAGGAAACACCGTTCTTTTGTTCTCAGCACACTCACGTTTCCTGCTGTCTTAGAGAATCTAGAAAGCAAGAGCATGCTTCTTGTTCGAAAGCAGAGTGTGATCAATGGATGATTACACTGCTGTGTGTTTTACTTCAGAAATGGAGTTAAATCCCAGGCTCTGAGTCTTCCTACAAGCAAGGCTTCAATTCAGGTAAGGGTAGTCAGTTTTCTGCTCAAAAGAACTACATCGTTCTCGAAGCTCACACGTTTCTCATCTTAACTGACAAGCATTGGATGTTAGATGGTCAGTGCTTTGTATCAGTTTCAGAAGCAGATTTGGACTACATATGGTCCATATGTGTAGGAAACACCGTTCTTTTGTTCTGGGCACACTCAGATTTCCTGCTGTATTAGAGACTCTAGTAAGCAAGAGTGTGCTTCTCGCTCTAAAGCAGAGTGTGATCCATGGATGAGAACTATGCTGTGTGTTTCCCTTCAGAAATGGACTTAAATCCCAGGCTCTGTGTATTACTACAAGCAAGACTTCGTTTCAGGTAAGGGCAGTCACTTTTCAGTTCAAAGGAACTACATCATTCACTAAGCTCACACATTTCACATCTTAACTGACAAGCATTGGATGTTAGAGGACCAGTGCTTGTATCACTTTCAGAAGCAGAGTGGACTAGATATGGTCCGTATGTGTAGGAAACACTGTTCTTTTGTTCTCAGCACCCTCACGATTCCTGCTGTTGTAGAGACTTTAGAAAGCAAGAGCGTGCTTCTCGCTCTAAAACAGAGTGTGATCCATGGATGAGAACTATGCTGTGTGTTTTCCTTCAGAAAAGGAGTTAAATCCCAGCTCTGTGTCTTCCTACAAGCAAGACTTCGTTTCAGGTAAGGGCAGTCACTTTTCTGCTCAAACGAACTACATCCTTCACGAAGCTCACACGTTTCTCATCTTAACTGACAAGCATTGGATTTTAGAGGACCAGTGCATTCTATCAGTTTCAGAAGAAGATTTGGATTACATATAGTCCTTATGTGTAGGAAACACCATTCTTTTGTTCTGGGCACACTCAGATTTCCTGCTGTATTAGAGACTCTAGAAAGCAAGAGCGTGCTTCTCGCTCTAAAGCAGAGTGTGATCCATGGATGAGAACTATGCTGTGTGTTTCAATTCAGAAATGGAGTTAAATCCCAGGCTCTGAGTCTTCCTACAAGCAAGACTTCGTTTGAGTTGTGGGCAGTCACTTTTCAGCTCAAACGAACTACATGGTTAACTGAGCTCACACGTTTCTCATCTTAACAGACAAGCATTGGATGTTAGAGGACCAGTGCTTTGTATCAGTTTCAGAAGCAGAGTTGGACTAGATATGGTCCGTATGTGTAGGAAACAACGTTCTTTTGTTCTCAGCACACTCACGTTTCCTGCAGTCCTAGAGACTCTAGAAAGCAAGAGCGTACTTCTTGTTCTAAAGCAGAGTGTTATCAATGGATGAGACAATGCTGTGTGTTTCACTTGAGAAATGGAGTTAAATCCCATGCTCTGAGTCTCCCTACAAGCAAGACTTCGTTTCAGGTAAGGGCAGTCACTTTTCTGCTCAAAGGAACTGCATCATTCACGAAGCTCACACGTTTCTCATCTTAACTGACAAAAATTGGATGTTAGAACACCAGTGCATTGTATCAGTTTCAGAAGAAGATTTGGACTACATATAGTCCGTATGAGTTGGAAACACCCTTCCTTTGTTCTGGTCACACTCAGATTTCCTGCTGTATTAGAGACTCTAGAAAGCAAGAGTGTCCTTCTCGCTCTAAAGCAGAGCGTGATCCATGGATGAGAACTATGCTGTGTGTTTCCCTTCAGAAATGGCCTTAAATCCCAGGCTCTGTGTCTTACTACAAGCAAGACTTTGTTTCAGGTAAGGGCAGTCACTTTTCAGTTCAAAGGAACTACATCATTCACTAATCTCACACGTTTCTCATCTAAACTGACAAGCATTGGATGTTAGAGGACCAGTGCTTTGTATCACTTTCAGAAGCAGAGTTGGACTAGATATGGTCCGTATGTGTAGGAAACACTGTTCTTTTGTTCTCAGCACACTCACTATTCCTGCTGTCTTAGAGACTTTAGAAAGCAAGAGCGTGCTTCTCGCTCTAAAGCAGAGTGTGATCCATGGATGAGAACTATGCTGTGTGTTTTCCTTCAGAAAAGGAGTTAAATCCCAGGCTCTGTGTCTTCCTACAAGCAAGACTTCGTTTCAGGTAAGGGCAGTCACTTTTCTGCTCTAACGAACTACATCTTTCACGAAGCTCACACGTTTCTCATCTTAACTGAAAAGCATTGGATGTTAGAGGACCAGTGCATTCTATCAGTTTCAGAAGAAGATTTGGATTACATATAGTCCTTATGTGTAGGAAACACCGTTCTTTTGTTCTGGGCACACTCAGATTTCCTGCTGTATTAGAGAATCTAGAAAGCAAGAGTGTGCTTCTCGCTCTAAAGCAGAGTGTGATCCATGGATGAGAACTATGCTGTGTGTTTCCCTTCAGAAATGGATTTAAATCCCAGGCTCTGTGTCTTACTACAAGCAAGACCTCGTTTCAGGTAAGGGCAGTCACTTTTCAGTTCAAAGGAACTACATCATTCACTAGGCTCACACGTTTCTCATTTTAACTGACAAGCATTGGATGTTAGAGGACCAATGCTTTGTATCACTTTCAGAAGCAGAGTTGGACTAGATATGGTCCGTATATGTAGGAAACACCGTTCTTTTGTTCTCAGCACACTCACGTTTCCTGCTGTCTTAGAGAATCTAGAAAGCAAGAGCATGCTTCTTGTTCGAAAGCAGAGTGTGATCAATGGATGATTACACTGCTGTGTGTTTTACTTCAGAAATGGAGTTAAATCCCAGGCTCTGAGTCTTCCTACAAGCAAGACTTCAATTCAGGTAAGGGTAGTCAGTTTTCTGCTCAAAAGAACTACATCGTTCTCGAAGCTCACACGTTTCTCATCTTAACTGATAAGCATTGGATGTTAGATGGTCAGTGCTTTGTATCAGTTTCAGAAGCAGATTTGGACTACATATGGTCCATATGTGTAGGAAACACCGTTCTTTTGTTCTGGGCACACTCAGATTTCCTGCTGTATTAGAGACTCTAGTAAGCAAGAGTGTGCTTCTCGCTCTAAAGCAGAGTGTGATCCATGGATGAGAACTATGCTGTGTGTTTCCCTTCAGAAATGGACTTAAATCCCAGGCTCTGTGTCTTACTACAAGTAAGACTTCGTTTCAGGTAAGGGCAGTCACTTTTCAGTTCAAAGGAACTACATCATTCAGTAAGCTCACACATTTCACATCTTAACTGACAAGCATTGGATGTTAGAGGACCAGTGCTTGTATCACTTTCAGAAGCAGAGTGGACTAGATATGGTCCATATGTGTAGGAAACACTGTTCTTTTGTTCTCAGCACCCTCACGATTCCTGCTGTTGTAGAGACTTTAGAAAGCAAGAGCGTGCTTCTCGCTCTAAAACAGAGTGTGATCCATGGATGAGAACTATGCTGTGTGTTTTCCTTCAGAAAAGGAGTTAAATCCCAGCTCTGTGTCTTCCTACAAGCAAGACTTCGTTTCAGGTAAGGGCAGTCACTTTTCTGCTCAAACGAACTACATCTTTCACGAAGCTCACACGTTTCTCATCTTAACTGACAAGCATTGGATTTTAGAGGACCAGTGCATTCTATCAGTTTCAGAAGAAGATTTGGATTACATATAGTCCTTATGTGTAGGAAACACCATTCTTTTGTTCTGGGCACACTCAGATTTCCTGCTGTATTAGAGACTCTAGAAAGCAAGAGCGTGCTTCTCGCTCGAAAGCAGAGTGTGATCCAAGGATGAGAACTATGCTGTGTGTTTCACTTCAGAAATGGAGTTAAATCCCAGGCTCTGAGTCTTCCTACAAGCAAGACTTCGTTTGAGTTGTGGGCAGTCACTTTTCAGCTCAAACGAACTACATGGTTCACTGAGCTCACACGTTTCTCATCTTAACAGACAAGCATTGGATGTTAGAGGACCAGTGCTTTGTATCAGTTTCAGAAGCAGAGTTGGACTAGATATGGTCCGTATGTGTAGGAAACACCGTTCTTTTGTTCTCCGCACACTCACGTTTCCTGCAGTCCTAGAGACTCTAGAAAGCAAGAGCGTACTTCTTGTTCTAAAGCAGAGTGTTATCAATGGATGAGACAATGCTGTGTGTTTCACTTGAGAAATGGAGTTAAATCCCATGCTCTGAGTCTCCCTACAAGCAAGACTTCGTTTCAGGTAAGGGCAGTCACTTTTCTGCTCAAAGGAACTGCATCATTCACGAAGCTCACACGTTTCTCATCTTAACTGACAAAAATTGGATGTTAGAACACCAGTGCATTGTATCAGTTTCAGAAGAAGATTTGGACTACATATAGTCCGTATGAGTTGGAAACACCCTTCTTTTTTCTGGTCACACTCAGATTTCCTGTTGTATTAGAGACTCTAGAAAGCAAGAGTGTCCTTCTCGCTCTAAAGCACAGCGTGATCCATGGATGAGAACTATGCTGTGTGTTTCCCTTCAGAAATGGCCTTAAATCCCAGGCTCTGTGTCTTACTACAAGCAAGACTTTGTTTCAGGTAAGGGCAGTCACTTTTCAGTTCAAAGGAACTACATCATTCACTAATCTCACACGTTTCTCATCTAAACTGACAAGCATTGGATGTTAGAGGACCAGTGCTTTGTATCACTTTCAGAAGCAGAGTTGGACTAGATATGGTCCGTATGTGTAGGAAACACTGTTCTTTTGTTCTCAGCACACTCACTATTCCTGCTGTCTTAGAGACTTTAGAAAGCAAGAGCGTGCTTCTCGCTCTAAAGCAGAGTGTGATCCATGGATGAGAACTATGCTGTGTGTTTTCCTTCAGAAAAGGAGTTAAATCCCAGGCTCTGTGTCTTCCTACAAGCAAGACTTCGTTTCAGGTAAGGGCAGTCACTTTTCTGCTCTAACGAACTACATCTTTCACGAAGCTCACACGTTTCTCATCTTAACTGAAAAGCATTGAATGTTAGAGGACCAGTGCATTCTATCAGTTTCAGAAGAAGATTTGGATTACATATACCTTATGTGTAGGAAACACCGTTCTTTTGTTCTGGGCACACTCAGATTTCCTGCTGTATTAGAGAATCTAGAAAGCAAGAGTGTGCTTCTCGCTCTAAAGCAGAGTGTGATCCATGGATGAGAACTATGCTGTGTGTTTCCCTTCAGAAATGGATTTAAATCCCAGGCTCTGTGTCTTACTACAAGCAAGACCTCGTTTCAGGTAAGGGCAGTCACTTTTCAGTTCAAAGGAACTACATCATTCACTAGGCTCACACGTTTCTCATTTTAACTGACAAGCATTGGATGTTAGAGGACCAATGCTTTGTATCACTTTCAGAAGCAGAGTTGGACTAGATATGGTCCGTATATGTAGGAAACACCGTTCTTTTGTTCTCAGCACACTCACGTTTCCTGATGTCTTAGAGAATCTAGAAAGCAAGAGCATGCTTCTTGTTCGAAAGCAGAGTGTGATCAATGGATGATTACACTGCTGTGTGTTTTACTTCAGAAATGGAGTTAAATCCCAGGCTCTGAGTCTTCCTACAAGCAAGACTTCAATTCAGGTAAGGGTAGTCAGTTTTCTGCTCAAAAGAACTACATCGTTCTCGAAGCTCACACGTTTCTCATCTTAACTGACAAGCATTGGATGTTAGATGGTCAGTGCTTTGTATCAGTTTCAGAAGCAGATTTGGACTACATATGGTCCATATGTGTAGGAAACACCGTTCTTTTGTTCTGGGCACACTCAGATTTCCTGCTGTATTAGAGACTCTAGTAAGCAAGAGTGTGCTTCTTGCTCTAAAGCAGAGTGTGATCCATGGATGAGAACTATGCTGTATGTTTCCCTTCAGAAAAGGAGTTAAATCTCAGGCTCTGAGTCTTCCTACAAGCAAGAATTCGTTTCAGGTAAGGGCAGTCACTTTTAAGCTCAAAGGAACTACATCGTTAACTGAGCTCACACGTTTCTCATCTTAACAGACAAGCATTGGATGTTAGAGGACCAGTGCTTTGTATCAGTTTCAGAAGCAGAGTTGGACTATATAATGTCCGTAATTGTAGGAAACACCGTTCTTTTGTTCTCAGCACACTCACCTTTCCTGCTGTCTTATAGACTCTAGAAAGCAAGAGCGTGCTTCTTGTTCTAAAGCAGAGTGCGATCAATGGATGATTACACTGCTGTGTGTTAAACTTCAGAAATGGAGTTAAATCCCAGGCTCTGAGTCTTCCTACAAGCAAGACTTCAATTCAGGTAAGGGCAGTCACTTTTCTTCTAAACATTGTTCACGAAGCTCACACGTTTCTCATCTTAACTGACAAGCATTGGATGTTAGATGGTCAGTGCTTTGTATCAGTTTCAGAAGCAGATTTGGACTACATATGGTCCATATGTGTAGGAAACACCGTTCTTTTGTTCTGGGCACACTCAGATTTCCTGCTGTATTAGAGGCTCTAGTAAGCAAGAGTGTGCTTCTCGCTCTAAAGCAGAGTGTGATCAATGGATGAGAACTATGCTGTGTGTTTCCCTTCAGAAATGGACTAAAATCCCAGGCTCTGTGCCTTACTACAAGCAAGACTTCATTTCAGGTAAGGGCAGTCACTTTTCAGTTCAAAGGAACTACATCATTCACAAAGCTCACACGTTTCTCATCTTAAGTGACAAGCATTGGATGTTAGAGGACCAGTGCTTTGTATCACGTTCAGAAGCAGAGTTCGACTAGATATGGTCCGTATGTGTAGGAACACCGTTCTTTTGTTCTCAGCACACTCACGGTTCCTGCTGTCTTAGAGACTTTAGAAAGAAAGAGCATGCTTCTCGCTCTAAAGCAGAGTGTGAACCATGGATGAGAACTATGCTGTATGTTTCCGTTCAGAAATGGAGTTAAATCCCAGACTCTGTGTCTTCCTACAGGCAAGACTTCGTTTCAGGTAAGGGCAATCACTTTATAGCTCAAACGAACAACATCATTCACGAAGCTCACACGTTTCTCATCTTAACAGACAAGCATTGGATTTTATTGGACCAGTGTTTTGTATCAGTTTAAGATGCAGAGTTGGACTATATAATGTCCGTAAGGGTAGGAAACACCGTTCTTTTGTTCTCAGCACACTCACATTTCCTGCTGTCTTAGAGAATCTAGAAAGCAAGAGCGTGCTTCTTGTTCTAAAGAAGAGTTTGATCAATGGATGATTACACGGCTGTGTGTTTTACTTCAGAAATGGAGTTAAATCTCAGGCTCTGAGTCTTCCTACAAGCAAGACTTCAATTCAGGTAAGGGCAGTCACTTTTCTGCTCAAACGAACTACACCGTTCACGAGGCTCACACGTTTCTCATCTTAACTGACAAGCATTGGATGTAAGATGGTCAGTGCTTTCTATCAGTTTCAGAAGCAGATTTGGACTACATATGGTCCATATGTGTAGGAAACACCGTTCTTTTGTTCTGGGCACACTCAGATTACGTGCTGTATTAGAGACTCTAGAAAGCTAGAGTGTGCTTCTCGCTCTAAAGCAGAGTGTGATCCATGGATGAGATCT
The DNA here is from genome assembly GCA_949786385.1 of Onychomys leucogaster. Lineage (NCBI taxonomy): Eukaryota > Metazoa > Chordata > Mammalia > Rodentia > Cricetidae > Onychomys > Onychomys leucogaster. The sequence continues at coordinate 3,028,227 of CATKUP010000053.1, read as the reverse complement.
ATGCTGTGTGTTTCCCTTCAGAAATGGAGTTAAATCCCAGGCTCTGAGTCTTCCTACAAGCAAGACTTCGTTTCAGGTAAGGGCAGTCAGTTTTCTGCTCAAACGAACTATATCGTTCACGAAGCTCACACGTTTCTCATCTTAATTGACAAGCATTGGATGGTAGAGGACCAGTGCTTTGTATCAGTTTCAGATGCAGAGTTGGACTATATCATGTCCGTAAGGGTAGGAAACACCGTTCTTTTGTTCTCAGCACACTCACGTTTCCTGCTGTCTTAGAGTGTCTAGAAAGCAAGAGCGTGCTTCTTGTTCTAAAGCAGAGTGTGATCAATGGATGAGAACGCTGCTGTGTGTTTCACTTCAGAAATGGAGTAAAATCCCAGGCTCTGAGTCTTCCTACAAGCAAGACTTCGTTTCAGGTTAGGGCAGTCACTTTTCAGCTCAAACGAACTACATCGTTCATGAAGCTCACACGTTTCTCATCTTAACTGACAAGCATTGGATGTTAGAGGACCACTGCTTTGTATCAGTTTCAGAAAAAGAGTTGGACTAGATATGGTCCGTATGTGTAGGAAACACCGTTCTTTTGTTCTCAGCACACTCACGTTTCCTGCTGTCTTAGAGACTTTAGAAAGCAAGAGCGTGATTCTCGCTCTAAAGCAGAGTGTGATCCATGGATGGACACTATGCTGTGTGTTTCCCTTCAGAAAAGTAGTTAAATCCCAGGATCTATGTCTTCCTACAAGCAAGACTTCATTTCATGTAAGGGCAGTCACTTTTCAGCTCCAACGAACTACAGCGTTCTCTGAGCTCACACGTTTCTCATCTTAACTGACAAGCATCGGATGTTAGAGGGTGAGTGCTTTGTATCAGTTTCAGAAGCAGATTTTGACAACATATGGTCCATATGTGTAGGAAACACCGTTCGTTTGTTCTGGGCACACTCAGATTTCCTTCTGTATTAGAGACTCTAGTAAGCTAGAGTGTGCTTCTCGCTCTAAAGCAGAGTGTGATCCATGGATGAGAAATATGCTGTGGGTTTCTCCTTCAGAAATGGACTTAAATCCCAGGCTCTGTGTCTTACTACAAGCAAGAATTCGTTTCAGGTAAGGGCAGTCACTTTTCAGTTCAAAGGAACTACATCATTCACAAAGCTTACACGTTTCTCATCTTAACTGACAAGCATTGGATGTTAGAGGACCAGTGCATTGTATCAGTTTCAGAAGCAAATTTGGACTAGATATGGTCTGTATGTGTAGGAAACACCGTTCTTTTGTTCTGGGCACACTCATATTACCTGCTGTATTAGAGACTCTAGAAAGCTAGAGTGTGCTTCTCGCTCTAAAGCAGAGTGTGATCCATGGATGAGAACTATGCTGTGTGTTTCCCTTCAGAAATGGACTTAAATCCCAGGCTCTGTGTCTTACTACAAGCAAGAATTCGTTTCAGGTTAGGGCAGTCACTTTTCACCTCAAACGAACTACATCGTTCACGAAGCTCACACGTTTCTCATCTTAACTGACAAGCATTGGATGGTAGAGTACCAGTGCTTTGTATCAGTTTCAGAAGCAGTGTTGGACTTGATATGGTCTGTATGTGTAGGAAACACCGTTCTTTTGTTCTCAGCGCACTCACGTTTCCTGCTGTCTTAGAGACTCTAGAAAGCTAGAGTGTGCTTCTCGCTCTAAAGCAGAGTGTGATCAATGGATGAGAACACTGCTGTGTGTTTCACTTCAGAAATGGAGTTATATCCCAGGCTCAGAGTCTCCCTACATGCAAGAATTCGTTTCAGGTAAGGGCAGTCACTTTTCAGCTCAAACGAACTACATCCTTCACTGAGCTCACACGTTTCTCATCTTAACTGACAAGCCTTGGATGTTAGAGTACCAGTGCTTTGTATCTGTTTCAGAAGCAGAGTTGGACTAGATATGGTCCGTAAGTGTAGGAAACACCGTTCTTTTGTTCTTAGCACACTCACGTTTCCTGCTGTCTTAGAGACTTTAGAAAGCAAGAGCGTGCTTCTCGTTCTAAAGCAGAGTGTGATCCACGGATGAAAACTATGCTGTGTGTTTCCCTTCAGAAAAGTAGTTAAATCCCACGATCTATGTCTTCCTACAAGCAAGACTTCGTTTCATGTAAGTGCAGTCACTTTTCAGCTCAAACGAACTACATCGTTCACTGAGCTCACACGTTTCTCATCTTAACAGACAAGCATTGGATATTAGAGGACCAGTGCTTTGTATCAGTTTCAGAAGCAGAGTTGGACTAGATATGGTCTGTATGTGTAGGAAACACCGTTCTTTTGTTCTGGGCACATTCATATTTCCTGCTGTATTAGAGAATCTAGAAAGCAAGAGCGTGCTTCTTGCTCTAAAGCAGAGTGTGATCCATGGATGAAAACTATGCTGTGTGTTTCCCTTCAGAAATGGAGTTAAATCCCAGGCTCTGTGTCTTCCTACAGTCAAGACTTCGTTTCATGTAAGGGCAGTCACTTTTCAGCTCAAACGAACTACATCGTTCTTGAATCTCAAACGTTTCTCATCTTTACTGACAAGCATCGGATGTTAGAGGACCATTGCTTTGTATCAGTTTCAGAAGCGGAGTTGGACTAGATATGGTCCGTATGTGTAGGAAACACCGTTCTTTTGTTCTCAGCACACTCATGTTTCCTGCTGTCTTAGAGATTTTAGAAAGCTAGAGCGTGCTTCTTTCTCTAAAGCAGAGTGTGATCCATGGATGAGAACTGTGTTGTGTGTTTCCCTTCAGAAATGGAGTTAAATCTCAGGCACTGTGTCTTCCTACAAGCAAGACTTCGTTTCAGGTACGGGCAGTCACTTTTCAGCTAAAAAGAACTACATTGTTCACGAAGCTCACACGTTCCTCATCTTAACTGAGAAGCATTGGATGTTAGAGGACCAGTGCTTTGTATCACTTTCAGAAGCAGAGTTGGACTAGATATGATCCGTATGTGTAGGAAACACCATTCATTTGTTCTCAGCACACTCAAGTTTCCTGCTGTCTTAGAGACTCTAGAAAGCTAGAGGTTGCTTCTTGCTCTAAAGCAGAGTGTGATCCATGGATGAGAACTGGGTTGTGTGTTTCACTTCAGAAATGGAGTGAAATCCCAGGCTCTGTGTCCTCCTACAAGCAGGACTTCGTTTCAGGTAAGGGCATTTACTTTACAGCTCAAACGATCTATATTGTTCACGAAGCTCACACGTTTCTCATCTTAACTGAGGAGCATTGGATGTTAGAGGCCCTTTTCTTTGTATCAATTTCAGGCAGAGTTGAAGTAGATATGGTCCGTATGTGTAGGAAACACTGTTCTTTTCTTCTGAACACACTCACGTCTCCTGCTGTATTAGAGACTCTAGAAAGCAAGAGCGTGCTTCTTGCTCTAAAGCACAGTGTGATCAATGGATAAGAAATCTGTTGTGTGTTTCACTTCAGAAATGGAGTTAAATCCCAGACTCTGAGTCTTCCTACAAGCAAGAATTCCATTCAGGTAAGGGAAATTAATTTACAGCTCAAACGAACTACATCGTTCACGAGGCTCACACATTTCTCATCTTAACTGAGAAGCATTGGATGTTAGAGGACCTTTGCTTTCTATCAATTTCAAGCAGAGTTGAACTAGACATGGTCCGTATGTATAGGAAAAACGGTTCTTTTCTTCTGAGCACACTCACGTTTCCTGCAGTTTTAGAGATTCTAGAAAGCAAGAGCTTGCTTCTTGCTCTAAAGCAGAGTGTGATCCATGGATGAGAACTGTGTTGTGTGTTTCCCTTCAGAAATGGAGTTAAATCCCAGGCTCTGTGTCTTCCTACATGCAATACTTCGTTTCAGGTAAGGGCAGTCACTTTTCAGCTCAAGCGAACTACATCATTCAGCAAGCTCACACGTTTCTCATCTTAACTGAGAAGCATCAGATGTTAGAGGACCAGTGCTTTGTATCAGTTTCAGAAGCAGAGTTGGACTAGATATGATCCGTATGTGTAGGAAACACCGTACTTTTGTTCTCATCACCCTCATGTTTCCTGCTGTCTTAGAGATTCTAGAAAGCAAGAGCGTGCTTCTTGTTGTAAAGCAGAGTATGAACAATGGATGAGAACTGTGCTGTGTGTTTCCATTCAGAAATGGAGTGAAATCCCCGGCTCTGTGTCCTCCTACAAGCAAGACTTCGGTTCAGGTAAACGCAGTCACATTTCAACTCTAACGAAGCTACATCTTTCACGAAGCTCACTCGTTTCTCGCTCTTAACAGAAAACCATTGGATGTTAGCAGACCTGTGGTTTGTATCAGTTTTCGAAGCAGAGTTGAACTAGATATGGTCTGTATGTGTAGGAAAAACCATTCTTTTGTTCTTAAAACACTCACGTTTCCTATTGTATTAGAGACACTTGAAAGCAACGGCGTGCTTCTTGCTCTAAAGCAAGGTGTGTTTCATGGATGAGAACTGTGCTGTGTGTTTCCCTTCAGAAATGGAGTTAAATCACAGTCTCTGTGTCCTCCACAAGCAAGAATTCGTTTCAGGTAAACACAGTCACTTTTCGGCACAAACAAAGCTACATCGTTTACGACGCTCACACGTTTCCCGCATTTAATTGAAAAGCATCGCATGTTAGAGGATCTATGGCTTGTATCAGTTTCCGAAGCATAGTTGAACTAGATATGGTCCGTATGTCTAGAAAACATCGTTCTTTTGTTCTTAGCACACTCACGTTTCTTGCTGTATTTGAGACTCTAGAAAGCCAGAACGTGCTTCTTGCTCTAAAGCAGAATGTGTTTCATGGATGAGAACTGTGCTGTGTGTTTCCCTTCAGAAATGGAGTGAAATCCCAGGCTCTGTGTTCTCCTACAAGCAAAAATTCGTTTCAGGTATACACAGTCACTTTTCATCTCTAACGAAGCTACATCTTTCACGAAGCTCACACGTTTCTTGTTCTTAACAGAAAAGCATTGGATATTAGCAGACCTGTGGTTTGTATCCATTTTTGAAGCAGAGTTGAACTAGATATGGTCCGTATGTGGAGGAAAAACCGTTATTTTGTTCTTAAAACACTCATGTTTCCTATTGTATTAGAGACACTTGAAAGCAAGGGCCTGCTTCTTGCTATAAAGCAAGGTGTGATTCATGGATGAGAACTGTGCTGTATGTTTCCCTTCAGAAATGGACTTAAATCCCAGGCTCTGTGTCTTCCTACAAGCAAGACTTTGTTTCAGGTAAGGGCAGTCACTTTTCAGCTCAAACGAACTACATCGTTCTTGAATCTCAAACGTATCTCATCTTTACTGACAAGCATCGGATGTTAGAGGACCATTGCTTTGTATCAGTTTCAGAAGCGGAGTTGGACTAGATATGATCCGTATGTGTAGGAAACACCGTTCTTTTGTTCTCAGCACACTCATGTTTCCTGCTGTCTTAGAGATTTTAGAAAGCTAGAGCGTGCTTCTTTCTCTAAAGCAGAGTGTGATCCATGGATGAGAACTGTGTTGTGTGTTTCCCTTCAGAAATGGAGTTAAATCTCAGGCACTGTGTCTTCCTACAAGCAAGACTTCGTTTCAGGTAAGGGCAGTCACTTTTCAGCAAAAAGAACTACATTGTTCACGAAGCTCACACGTTCCTCATCTTAACTGACAAGCATTGGATGTTAGAGGACCAGTGCTTTGTATCACTTTCAGAAGCAGAGTTGGACTAGATATGATCCGTATGTGTAGGAAACACCATTCATTTGTTCTCAGCACACTCAAGTTTCCTGCTGTCTTAGAGACTCTAGAAAGCTAGAGGTTGCTTCTTGCTCTAAAGCAGAGTGTGATCCATGGATGAGAACTGGGTTGTGTGTTTCACTTCAGAAATGGAGTGAAATCCCAGGCTCTGTGTCCTCCTACAAGCAGGACTTCGTTTCAGGTAAGGGCATTTACTTTACAGCTCAAACGATCTATATTGTTCACGAAGCTCACACGTTTCTCATCTTAACTGAGGAGCATTGGATGTTAGAGGCCCTTTTCTTTGTATCAATTTCAGGCAGAGTTGAAGTAGATATGGTCCGTATGTATAGGAAACACTGTTCTTTTCTTCTGAACACACTCACGTCTCCTGCAGTATTAGAGACTCTAGAAAGCAAGAGCGTGCTTCTTGCTCTAAAGCACAGTGTGATCAATGGATGAGAAATCTGTTGTGTGTTTCACTTCAGAAATGGAGTTAAATCCCAGACTCTGAGTCTTCCTACAAGCAAGAATTCCATTCAGGTAAGGGAAATTAATTTACAGCTCAAACGAACTACATCGTTCACGAGGCTCACACATTTCTCATCTTAACTGAGAAGCATTGGATGTTAGAGGACCTTTGCTTTGTATCAATTTCAAGCAGAGTTGAACTAGACATGGTCCGTATGTATAGGAAAAACGGTTCTTTTCTTCTGAGCACACTCACGTTTCCTGCAGTTTTAGAGATTCTAGAAAGCAAGAGCTTGCTTCTTGCTCTAAAGCAGAGTGTGATCCATGGATGAGTACTGTGTTGTGTGTTTCCCTTCAGAAATGGAGTTAAATCCCAGGCTCTGTGTCTTCCTACATGCAATACTTCGTTTCAGGTAAGGGCAGTCACTTTTCAGCTCAAGTGAACTACATCATTCAGCAAGCTCACACGTTTCTCATCTTAACTGAGAAGCATCAGATGTTAGAGAACCAGTGCTTTGTATCAGTTTCAGAAGAAGAGTTGGACTAGATATGATCCGTATGTGTAGGAAACACCGTACATTTGTTCTCATCACCCTCATGTTTCCTGCTGTCTTAGAGATTCTAGAAAGCAAGAGCGTGCTTCTTGTTGTAAAGCAGAGTATGAACAATGGATGAGAACTGTGCTGTGTGTTTCCATTCAGAAATGGAGTGAAATCCCCGGCTCTGTGTCCTCCTACAAGCAAGACTTCGTTTCAGGTAAGAGCAGTCACTTTTCTGCTCAAAGGAACTACATCGTTCACAAAGCTCACAAGTTTCTCATCTTAGCTGACAAGCATTGGATGTTAGAGGACCAGTGCATTCTATCAGTTTCAGAAGCAGATTTGGACTACATATACTCTGTATGTGTAGGAAACACCGTTCTTCTGTTATGGGCACACTCAGATTTCCTGCTGTCTCAGAGACTCTAGAAAGCAAGAGTGTGCTTCTTGCTCTAAAGCAGAGTGTGATCCATGGATGAGACCTATGCTGTGTGTTTCCCTTCAGAAATGGAGTTAAATCCCAGGCTCTGAGTCTTCCTACAAGCAAGACTTCGTTTCAGGTAAGGGCAGTCACTTTTCTGCTCAAACGAACTACAACGTTCACGAAGCTCACACGTTTCTCATCTTAACTGACAAGCATTGGATGTTAGAGGACCAGTGCTTTGTATCAGTTTCAGAAGAAGAGTTGGACTAGATATGGTCCGTATGTGTAGGAAACACCGTTCTTTTTATCTCAGCAAACTCACGTTTCCTGCTGTCTTAGAGACTCTAGAAAGCAAGAGCATGCTTCTTGTTCTAAAGCAGAGTGTGATCAATGGATGAGACAATTCTGTGTGTTTCACTTCAGAAATGGAGTTAAATCCCATGCTCTGAGTCTCCCTACAAGCAAGACTTCGTTTCAGGTAAAGGCAGTCACTTTTATGCTCAAAGGAACTACATCGTTCACGAAGCTCACACGTTTCTCATCTTAACTGACAAGCATTGGATGTTAGAGGACCAGTGCATTGTATCAGTTTCAGAAGAAGATTTGGACTACATATAGTCAGTATGTGTAAGAAACACCGTTCTTTTGTTCTGGCACACTCAGATTTCCTGCTGTATTAGAGACTCTAGAAAGCAAGAGTGTGCTTCTCGCTCTAAAGCAGAGTGTGATCCATGGATGAGAACACTGCTGTGTGTTTCACTTCAGAAATGGAGTTAAATCCCAGGCTCTGTGTCTTCCTAGAAGCAAGACTTCGTTTCAGGTAAGGGCAGTCACTTTTCAGCTCAAACGAACTACATCGTTCAATGAGCTCACACGTTAATCAATCTAACAGACAAGCATTGGATCTTAGAGAACCAGTGCTTTGTATCAGTTTCTGAAGCAGAGTTGGACTAGATATGGTCCGTATGTGTAGGAAACATCGTTCTTTTGTTCTCAGCACACTCACGTTTCCTGCTGTCTTAGAGACTCTAGAAAGCAAGAGCGTGCTCCTTGCTCTAAAGCAGAGTGTGTTCCATGGATGAGAACTATGCTGTGTGTTTCATTTAGAAATGGAGTTAAATCCCAGGCTCTGAGTCTTTCTACAAGCAAGACTTCGTTTCAGGTAAGGGCAGTCACTTTTCAGCTCAAACGAACTACATCCTTCACTGAGCTCACACGTTTCTCATCTTAACTGACAAGCATTGGATGTTAGAGGGTCAGTGCTTTGTATCAGTTTCAGAAGCAGATATGGACTAGATATGGTCCATATGTGTACTAAACACCATTCTATTGCTCTGGGCACACTCAGATTTCCTGCTATCTTAGAGACTCTAGAAAGCAAGAGTGTGCTTCTCGCTCTAAAGCAGAGTGTGATCCATGGATGAAAACTATGCTGTGTCTTTCCCTTCGGAAAAGTAGTTAAATCCCAGGCACTATGTCTTCCTACAAGCAAGACTTCGTTTCAGGTAAGGGCAGTCACTTTTCAGCTCAAACGAACTACATCTTTCACGGAGCTCACACGTTTCTCATCTTAACAGACAAGCATTGGATGTTAGAGGAACAGTGCTTTGTATCAGTTTCAGAAGCAGAGTTCGACTAGATATGGTCTGTATGTGTAGGAAACACCGTTCTTTTGTTCTCAGCACACTCAGGTTTCCTGCTGTCTTAGAGACTCTAGAAAGCAAGAGCGTGCTTCTTGTTCTAAATCAGAGTGTGATCAATGGATGAGACAATGCTGTGTGTTTCCCTTCAGAAATGGACTTAAATCCCAAGCTCTGTGTCTTCCTAATGTCAAGACTTCGTTTCAGGTAAGGGCAGTCACTTTTCAGCTGAAACGAACTACATCGTTCACTGAGCTCACACGTTTCTCATCTTAACAGACAAGCATTGGATGTTAGAGGACCAGTGCTTTGTATCAGTTTAAGAATCAGATTTGGACTAGATATGGTCCGTATGTGTAGGAAACAAAATTCTTTTGTTCTGGGCACACTCAGATTTCCTGCTGTCTTAGAGACTCTAGAAAGCAAGTGTGTGCTTCTTGCTCTAAAGCAGAGTGTGATCCATGGATGAGAACTATGCTGTGTGTTTCACGTCAGATATGGAGTTAAATCCCAGGCTCTGAGTCTTCCTACAAGCAAGACTTCGTTTCAGGTAAGGGCAGTCAATTTTCTGCTCAAATGAACTACATCGTTCACTGAGCTCACAGGTTTCTCATCTTAACAGACAAGCATTGGATGTTAGGGGACCATTGCTTTATATCAGTTTAAGAAGCAGAGTTGGACTAGATATGGTCCGTATGTGTAGGAAACACCGTTCTTTTGTTCTCAGCACACTCACGTTTCCTGCTGTATTAGAGACTCTAGAAAGCAAGAGCGTGCTTCTTGCTCTACAGCAGAGTGTGATCCATGGATGAAAACTATGCTGTGTGTTTGCCTTCAGAAATGGAGTTAAATCCCAGGCTCTGTGTCTTCCTACAGGCAAGACTTCGTTTCAGGTGTGGGCAGTCACTTTTCAGCTCAAAGGAACTACATCGTTCACGAAGGTCACACGTTTCTCATCTTAACAGACAAGCATTGGATGTTAGAAGACCAGTGCTTTGTATCAGTTTCAGAAGCAGAGTTGGACTATATAATGTCCGTATGTGTAGGAAACAGCGTTCTTTTGTTCTCAGCACACTCACATTTCCTGCTGTCTTAGAGACTCTAGAAAGCAAGAGCGTGCCTCTTGTTCTAAAGCAGTGTGATCAATGGATGATTACACTGCTGTGTGTTTCACTTCAGAAATAGAGTTATATCCCAAGCTCTGAGTCTTCCTACAAGCAAGACTTCGTTTCAGGTAAGGGCAGTCACTTTTCTGCTCAAACGAACTACATTGTTCACTAAGCTCACACGTTTCTCATCTTAACTGACAAGCATTGGATGTTAGAGGATCAGTGCTTTGTGTCAGTTTCAGAAGCAGATTTGGACTACATATGGTCCGTATGTGTAGGAAACACCATTCTTTTGTTCTGGACACACTCAGATTTTCTTTTGTATTAGAGACTCTAGAAAGCAAGAGCATGCTTCACGCTCTAACAGAGTGTGATCTATGGATGAGAACTATGCTGTTTGTTTCCCTTCAGAAATATAGATAAATCCCAGGCTCTGTGTCATACTACAAGCAAGACTACGTTTCAGGTAAGGGCAGTCACTTTCAGCTCCAACAATCTACATCATTCACAAAGCTCACACGTTTCTCATCTTAACTGACAAGCATTGGATGTTAGAGGACCAGTGCTTTGTATCAGTTTCAGAAGCAGAGTTGGACTACATATGGTCCATATGTGTAGGAAACACTGTTCTTTAGTTCTGGGAACACTCAGATTTCCTGCTGTATTAGAGACTCTAGAAAGCAAGAGTGTGCTTCTTGCTCTAAAGCAGAGTGTGATCCATGGATGAGAACTATGCTGTGTGTTTCACTTCAGATATGGAGTTAAATCCCAGGCTCTGAGTCTTCCTACAAGCAAGACTTCGTTTCAGGTAAAGGCAGTCAATTTTGTGCTCAAACGAACTACATCGTTCATGATGCTCACACGTTTCTCATCATAACTGACAAGCATTGGATGTTAGAGGACCAGTGCTTTGTATCATTTTCAGACGCAGATTTGGACTACATATGGTCCATATGTGTAGAAAACACCGATCTTTTGTTCTGGGCACACTCACGTTTCCTGCTGTCTTAGAGACTCTAGAAAGCAAGAGCCTGCTTCTCGCTCTAAAGCAGAGTGTGATCCATGGATGAGAACTATGCTGTGTGTTTGCCTTCAGAAATGGAGTTAAATCCCAGGCTCTGAGTCTTCCTACAAGCAAGACTTCGTTTCAGGTAAGGACAGTCACTTTTCAGCTCAAATGAACTACATCGTTCAATGAGCTCACACATTTCTCATCTTAACAGACAAGCATTGGATGTTAGGGGACCATTGCTTTATATCAGTTTTAGAAGCAGAGTTGGTCTAGATATGGTCCGTATGTGTAGGAAACACCGTTCTTTTGTTCTCAGCACACTCACGTTTCCTGCTGTATTAGAGACTCTAGAAAGCAAGAGCGTGCTTCTTGCTCTACAGCAGAGTGTGATCCATGGATGAGAACTATGCTGTGTGTTTGCCTTCAGAAATGGAGTTAAATCCCAGGCTCTGTGTCTTCCTACAGGCAAGACTTCGTTTCAGGTGTGGGCAGTCACTTTTCAGCTCAAACGAACTACATCGTTCACGAAGGTCACACGTTTCTCATCTTTACTGACAAGCATTGGATGTTAGAGGACCAGTGCTTTGTATCAGTTTCAGAAGCAGAGTTGGACTATATAATGTCCATATGTGTAGGAAACAGCGTTCTTTTGTTCTCAGCCCACTCACGTTTCCTGCTGTCTTAGAGACTCTAGAAAGCAAGAGCATGCTTCTTGTTCTAAAGCAGAGTGTGATCAATGGATGATTACACTGCTGTGTGTTTGACTTCAGAAATGGAGTTAAATCCCAGGCTCTGAGTCTTCCTACAAGCAAGACTTCAATTCAGGTAAGGGCAGTCACTTTTTTGCTCAAACGAACTACATCGTTCACGAAGCTCACACGTTTCTCATCTTAACTGACAAGCATTGGATGTTAGAGGACCAGTTCTTTGTATCAGTTTAAGAAGCAGATTTGGAATAGATATGGTCCGTATGTGTAGGAAAAACGTTCTTTTGTTCTGGGCACAATCAGATTTCCTGCTGTATTAGAGACTCTAGAAAGCAAGACCGTGCTTCTTGCTCTACAGCAGAGTGTGATGCATGGATGAGAACTATGAAGTGTGTTTGCCTTCAGAAATGGAGTTAAATCCCAGGCTCTGTGTCTTCCTACAAGCAAGACTTCGTTTCATGTGTGGGCAGTCACTTTACACCTCAAAAGAACTACATCGTTTACGAAGGTCACACGTTTCTCATCTTAACAGACAAGCATTGAATGTTAGAGGACCAGTGCTTTGTATCAGTTTCAGAGGAAGAGTTGGACTAGATATGGTCCGTATGTGTAGGAAACACCGTTCTTTGTTCGGAGCACACTCACATTTCCTGCTGTCTTAGACACTCTAGAAAGCAATAGCATGCTTATTGTTCTAAAGCAGAGTGTGATCAATGGATGAGACAATGGTGTGTGTTTTATGTCAGAAATGGAGTTAAATCCCATGCTCTGAGTCTCCCTACAAGCAAGACTTCGTTTCAGGTAAGGGCAGTCACTTTTCTGCTCAAAGGAACTACATCGTTCACAAAGCTCACACGTTTCTCATCTTAACTGACAAGCATTGGATGTTAGAGGACCAGTGCATTCTATCAGTTTCAGAAGCAGATTTGGACTACATATACTCTGTATGTGTAGGAAACACCGTTCTTTTGTTCTGGGCACACTCAGATTTCCTGCTGTCTCAGAGACTCTAGAAAGCAAGAGTGTGCTTCTTGCTCTAAAGCAGAGTGTGATCCACGGATGAGACCTATGCTATGTGTTTCCCTTCAGAAATGGAGTTAAATCCCAGGCTCTGAGTCTTCCTACAAGCAAGACTTCGTTTCAGGTAAGGGCTGTCACTTTTCTGCTCAAACGAACTACAACGTTCACGAAGCTCACACGTTTCTCATCTTAACTGACAAGCATTGGATGTTAGAGGACCAGTGCTTTGTAGCAGTTTCAGAAGAAGAGTTGGACTAGATATGGTCCGTATGTGTAGGAAACACCGTTCTTTTGTTCTCAGCAAACTCACGTTTCCTGCTGTCTTAGAGACTCTAGAAAGCAAGAGCATGGTTCTTGTTCTAAAGCAGAGTGTGATCAATGGATGAGACAATGCTGTGTGTTTCACTTCAGAAATGGAGTTAAATCCCATGCTCTGAGTCTCCCTACAAGCAAGACTTCGTTTCAGGTAAAGGCAGTCACTTTTATGCTCAAAGGAACTACATCGTTCACGAAGCTCCCACGTTTCTCATCTTAACTGACAAGCATTGGATGTTAGAGGACCAGTGCTTTGTATCACTTTCAGAAGAAGATTTGGACTACATATAGTCAGTATGTGTAGGAAACACCTTTCTTTTGTTCTGGGCACACTCAGATTTCCTGCTGTATTAGAGACTCTAGAAAGCAAGAGTGTGCTTCTCGCTCTAAAGTAGAGTGTGATCCATGGATGAGAACTATGCTGTGTGTTTCACGTCAGATATGGAGTTAAATCCCAGGCTCGGAGTCTTCCTACAAGCAAGACTTCGTTTCAGGTAAGGGCAGTCAATTTTCTGCTCAAAAGAACTACATCTTTCACTGAGCTCACAGGTTTCTCATCTTAACAGACAAGCATTGGATGTTAGGGGACCATTGCTTTATATCAGTTTAAGAAGCAGAGTTGGACTAGATATGGTCCGTATGTGTAGGAAACACCGTTCTTTTGTTCTCAGCACACTCACGTTTCCTGCTGTATTAGAGACTCTAGAAAGCAAGAGCGTGCTTCTTGCTCTACAGCAGAGTGTGATCCATGGATGAGAACTATGCTGTGTGTTTGCCTTCAGAAATGGAGTTAAATCCCAGGCTCTGTGTCTTCCTACAGGCAAGACTTCGTTTCAGGTGTGGGCAGTCACTTTTCAGCTCAAAGGAACTACATCGTTCACGAAGGTCACACGTTTCTCATCTTAACAGACGAGCATTGGATTTTAGAGGACCAGTGCTTTTTTTCAGTTTCAGAAGCAGAGTTGGACTATATAATGTCCGTATGTGTAGGAAACAGCCTTCTTTTGTTCTCAGCACACTCACGTTTCCTGCTGTCTTAGAGACTCTAGAAAGCAAGAGCATGCTTCTTGTTCTAAAGCAGAGTGTGATCAATGGATGATTACACTGCTGTGTGTTTCACTTCAGAAATAGAGTTATATCCCAATCTCTGAGTCTTCCTACAAGCAAGACTTCGTTTCAGGTAAGGGCAGTCACTTTTCTGCTCAAATGAACTACATTGTTCACTAAGCTCACACGTTTCTCATCTTAACTGACAAGCATTGGATGTTAGAGGGTCAGTGCTTTGTGTCAGTTTCAGAAGCAGATTTGGACTACATATGGTCCGTATGTGTAGGAAACACCATTCTTTTGTTCTGGACACACTCAGATTTTCTTTTGTATTAGAGACTCTAGAAAGCAAGAGCATGCTTCACGCTCTAACAGAGTGTGATCTATGGATGAGAACTATGCTGTGTGTTTCCCTTCAGAAATGGAGGTAAATCCCAGGCTCTGTGTCTTACTACAAGCAAGACTACGTTTCAGGTAAGGGCAGTCACTTTCAGCTCCAACAATCTACATCATTCACAAAGCTCACACGTTTCTCATCTTAACTGACAAGCATTGGATGTTAGAGGACCAGTGCTTTGTATCAGTTTCAGAAGCAGAGTTGGACTACATATGGTCCATATGTTTAGGAAACACCGTTCTTTAGTTGTGGGAACACTCAGATTTCCTGCTGTATTAGAGACTCTAGAAAGCAAGAGTGTGCTTCTTGCTCTAAAGCAGAGTGTGATCCATGGATGAGAACTATGCTGTGTGTTTCACTTCAGATATGGAGTTAAATCCCAGGCTCTGAGTCTTCCTACAAGAAAGACTTCGTTTCAGGTAAAGGCAGTCAATTTTGTGCTCAAACGAACTACATCGTTCACAATGCTCACACGTTTCCAATCATAACTGACAAGCATTGGATGTTAGAGGACCAGTGCTTTGTATCATTTTCAGACGCAGATTTGGACTACATATGGTCCATATGTGTAGAAAACACCGATCTTTTTTCTGGGCACACTCACATTTCCTGCTGTCTTAGAGACTCTAGAAAGCAAGAGCCTGCTTCTCGCTCTAAAGCAGAGTGTGATCCATGGATGAGAACTATGCTGTGTGTTTGACTTCAGAAATGCAGTTAAATCCCAGGCTCTGAGTCTTCCTAAAAGCAAGACTTCGTTTCAGGTAAGGACAGTCACTTTTCAGCTCAAATGAACTACATCGTTCAATGAGCTCACACATTTCTCATCTTAACAGACAAGCATTGGATGTTAGGGGACCATTGCTTTATATCAGTTTTAGAAGCAGAGTTGGTCTAGATATGGTCCGTATGTGTAGGAAACACCGTTCTTTTGTTCTCAGCACACTCACGTTTCCTGCTGTATTAGAGACTCTAGAAAGCAAGAGCGTGCTTCTTGCTCTACAGCAGAGTGTGATCCATGGATGAGAACTATGCTGTGTGTTTGCCTTCAGAAATGGAGTTAAATCCCAGGCTCTGTGTCTTCCTACAGGCAAGACTTCGTTTCAGGTGTGGGCAGTCACTTTTCAGCTCAAACGAACTACATCGTTCACGAAGGTCACACGTTTCTCATCTTTACTGACAAGCATTGGATGTTAGAGGACCAGTGCTTTGTATCAGTTTCAGAAGCAGAGTTGGACTATATAATGTCCATATGTGTAGGAAACAGCGTTCTTTTGTTCTCAGCACACTCACGTTTCCTGCTGTCTTAGAGACTCTAGAAAGCAAGAGCATGCTTCTTGTTCTAAAGCAGAGTGTGATCAATGGATGATTACACTGCTGTGTGTTTCACTTCAGAAATGGAGTTAAATCCCAAGCTCTGAGTCTTCCTACAAGCAAGACTTCGTTTAAGGTAAGGGCAGTCACTTTTCTGCTCAAACGAACTACATTGTTCACTAAGCTCACACGTTTCTCATCTTAACTGACAAGCATTGGATGTTAGAGGGTCAGTGCTTTGTGTCAGTTTCAGAAGCAGATGTGGACTACATATGGTCCGTATGTGTAGGAAACACCGATCTCTTGTTCTGGGCACACTCACGTTTCCTGCTGTCTTAGAGACTCTGGAAAGCAAGAGCGTGCTTCTCACTCTAAAGCAGAGTGTGATCCATGGATGAGAACTATGCTGTGTGTTTCCCTTCAGAAATGGAGTTAAATCCCAGGCTCTGCATCTTCCTACAAGCAAGAATTCGTTTCGGGTATGGGCAGTCACTTTTCAGCTCGAACGAACTACATCGTTCACTGAGCTCACACGTTTCTCATCTTAACAGACAAGCATTGGATGTTAGAGGACCAGTGCTTTGTATCAGTTTAAAAAGCAGAGTTGGACTAGTTTGGTCCGTATGTGTAGGAAACACCGTTCTTTTGTTCTCAGCACACTCACGTTTCCTGCTGTCTTAGAGTGTCTAGAAAGCAAGAGCGTGCTTCTTGTTCTAAAGCAGAGTGTGATCAATGGATGATTACACTGCTGTGTGTTTGACTTCAGAAATGGAGTTAAATCCCAGGCTCTGAGTCTTCCTACAAGCAAGACTTCAATTCAGGTAAGGGCAGTCACTTTTTTGCTCAAACGAACTACATCGTTCACGAAGCTCACACGTTTCTCATCTTAACTGACAAGCATTGGATGTTAGAGGACCAGTTCTTTGTATCAGTTTAAGAAGCAGATTTGGAATAGATATGGTCCGTATGTGTAGGAAAAACGTTCTTTTGTTCTGGGCACAATCAGATTTCCTGCTGTATTAGAGACTCTAGAAAGCAAGACCGTGCTTCTTGCTCTACAGCAGAGTGTGATGCATGGATGAGAACTATGAAGTGTGTTTGCCTTCAGAAATGGAGTTAAATCCCAGTCTCTGTGTCTTCCTACAGGCAAGACTTCGTTTCAGGTGTGGGCAGTCACTTTACACCTCAAACGAACTACATCGTTCACGAAGGTCACACGTTTCTCATCTTAACAGACAAGCATTGAATGTTAGAGGACCAGTGCTTTGTATCAGTTTCAGAAGAAGGGTTGGACTAGATATGGTCCGTATGTGTAGGAAACACCGTTCTTTTGTTCGGAGCACACTCATATTTCCTGCTGTCTTAGACACTCTAGAAAGCAATAGCATGCTTATTGTTCTAAACCAGAGTGTGATCAATGGATGAGACAATGGTGTGTGTTTTATGTCAGAAATGGAGTTAAATCCCATGCTCTGAGTCTCCCTACAAGCAAGACTTCGTTTCAGGTAAGGGCAGTCACTTTTCTGCTCAAAGGAACTACATCGTTCACAAAGCTCACACGTTTCTCATCTTAACTGACAAGCATTGGATGTTAGAGGACCAGTGCATTCTATCAGTTTCAGAAGCAGATTTGGACTACATATACTCTGTATGTGTAGGAAACACCGTTCTTTTGTTCTGGGCACACTCAGATTTCCTGCTGTCTCAGAGACTCTAGAAAGCAAGAGTGTGCTTCTTGCTCTAAAGCAGAGTGTGATCCACGGATGAGACCTATGCTATGTGTTTCCCTTCAGAAATGGAGTTAAATCCCAGGCTCTGAGTCTTCCTACAAGCAAGACTTCGTTTCAGGTAAGGGCTGTCACTTTTCTGCTCAAACGAACTACAACGTTCACAAAGCTCACACGTTTCTCATCTTAACTGACAAGCATTGGATGTTAGAGGACCAGTGCTTTGTATCACTTTCAGAAGAAGATTTGGACTACATATAGTCAGTATGTGTAGGAAACACCGTTCTTTTGTTCTGGCCACACTCAGATTTCCTGCTGTATTAGAGACTCTAGAAAGCAAGAGTGTGCTTCTCGCTCTAAAGCAGAGTGTGATCCATGGATGAGAACTATGCTGTGTGTTTCCGTTCAGAAATTTAGTTAAATCCCAGGCTCTGTGTCTTCCTAGAAGCAAGACTTCATTTCAGGTAAGGGCAGTCACTTTTCAGCTCAAACGAACTACATCGTTCACTGAGCTCACACGTTAATCATCCTAACAGACAAGCATTGGATCTTAGAGAAGCAGTGATTTTTATCAGTTTCAAAAGCAGAGTTGGACTATATAATGTCCATATGTGTAGGAAACACCGTTCTTTTGTTCTCAGCACACTCACGTTTCCTGCTGTCTTAGAGTGTCTAGAAAGCAAGAGCGTGCTTCTTGTTCTAAAGCAGAGTGTGATCAATGGATGATTACACTGCTGTGTGTTTGACTTCAGAAATGGAGTTAAATCCCAGGCTCTGAGTCTTCCTACAAGCAAGACTTCAATTCAGGTAAGGGCAGTCACTTTTCTGCTCAAAGAAACTACATTGATCACGAAGCTCACACGTTTCTCATCTTAACTGACAAGCATTGGATGTTAGAGGACCAGTGATTTGTATCAGTTTAAGAAGCAGAATTGGACTAGATATGGTCCGTATGTGTAGGAAACAACATTCTTTTGTTCTGGGCACACTCAGATTTCCTGCTGTCTTAGAGACTCTAGAAAGCAAGAGTGTGCTTCTTGCTCTAAAGCAGAGTGTGATCCATGGATGAGAACTATGCTGTGTGTTTCACGTCAGATATGGAGTTAAATCCCAGGCTCTGAGTCTTCCTACAAGCAAGACTTCGTTTCAGGTAAGGGCAGTCAATTTTCTGCTCAAACGAACTACATCGTTCACTGAGCTCACAGGTTTCTCATATTAACAGACAAGCATTGGATGTTAGGGGACCATTGCTTTATATCAGTTTAAGAAGCAGAGTTGGACTAGATATGGTCCGTATGTGTAGGAAACACCGTTCTTTTATTCTCAGCACACTCACGTTTCCTGCTGTATTAGAGACTCTAGAAAGCAAGAGCGTGCTTCTTGCTCTACAGCAGAGTGTGATCCATGGATGAGAACTATGCTGTGTGTTTGCCTTCAGAAATGGAGTTAAATCCCAGGCTCTGTGTCTTCCTACAGGCAAGACTTCGTTTCAGGTGTGGGCAGTCACTTTTCAGCTCAAAGGAACTACATCGTTCACGAAGGTCACACGTTTCTCATCTTAACAGACAAGCATTGGATGTTAGAAGACCAGTGCTTTGTATCAGTTTCAGAAGCAGAGTTGGACTATATAATGTCCGTATGTGTAGGAAACAGCGTTCTTTTGTTCTCAGCACACTCACGTTTCCTGCTGTCTTAGAGACTCTAGAAAGCAAGAGCATGCTTCTTGTTCTAAAGCAGAGTGTGATCAATGGATGATTACACTGCTGTGTGTTTCACTTCAGAAATAGAGTTATATCCCAAGCTCTGAGTCTTCCTACAAGCAAGACTTCGTTTCAGGTAAGGGCAGTCACTTTTCTGCTCAAACGAACTACATTGTTCACTAAGCTCACACGTTTCTCATCTTAACTGACAAGCATTGGATGTTAGAGGGTCAGTGCTTTGTGTCAGTTTCAGAAGCAGATTTGGACTACATATGGTCCGTATGTGTAGGAAACACCATTCTTTTGTTTCGGACACACTCAGATTTTCTTTTGTATTAGAGACTCTAGAAAGCAAGAGCATGCTTCACGCTCTAACAGAGTGTGATCTATGGATGAGAACTATGCTGTGTGTTTCCCTTCAGAAATGGAGATAAATCCCAGGCTCTGTGTCTTACTACAAGCAAGACTACGTTTCAGGTAAGGGCAGTCACTTTCAGCTCCAACAATCTACATCATTCACAAAGCTCACACGTTTCTCATCTTAACTGACAAGCATTGGATGTTAGAGGACCAGTGCTTTGTATCAGTTTCAGAACCAGAGTTGGACTATATAATGTCCATATGTGTAGGAAACAGCGTTCTTTTGTTCTCAGCACACTCACGTTTCCTGCTGTCTTAGAGACTCTAGAAAGCAAGAGCATGCTTCTTGTTCTAAAGCAGAGTGTGATCAATGGATGATTACACTGCTGTGTGTTTCACTTCAGAAATAGAGTTAAATCCCAAGCTCTGAGTCTTCCTACAAGCAAGACTTCGTTTAAGGTAAGGGCAGTCACTTTTCTGCTCAAACGAACTACATTGTTCACTAAGCTCACACGTTTCTCATCTTAACTGACAAGCATTGGATGTTAGAGGGTCAGTGCTTTGTGTCAGTTTCAGAAGCAGATGTGGACTACATATGGTCCGTATGTGTAGGAAACACCGATCTCTTGTTCTGGGCACACTCACGTTTCCTGCTGTCTTAGAGACTCTGGAAAGCAAGAGCGTGCTTCTCACTCTAAAGCAGAGTGTGATCCATGGATGAGAACTATGCTGTGTGTTTCCCTTCAGAAATGGAGTTAAATCCCAGGCTCTGCGTCTTCCTACAAGCAAGAATTCGTTTCGGGTATGGGCAGTCACTTTTCAGCTCGAACGAACTACATCGTTCACTGAGCTCACACGTTTCTCATCTTAACAGACAAGCATTGGATGTTAGAGGACCAGTGCTTTGTATCAGTTTAAAAAGCAGAGTTGGACTAGTTTGGTCCGTATGTGTAGGAAACACCGTTCTTTTGTTCTCAGCACACTCACGTTTCCTGCTGTCTTAGAGTGTCTAGAAAGCAAGAGCGTGCTTCTTGTTCTAAAGCAGAGTGTGATCAATGGATGATTACACTGCTGTGTGTTTGACTTCAGAAATGGAGTTAAATCCCAGGCTCTGAGTCTTCCTACAAGCAAGACTTCAATTCAGGTAAGGGCAGTCACTTTTTTGCTCAAACGAACTACATCGTTCACGAAGCTCACACGTTTCTCATCTTAACTGACAAGCATTGGATGTTAGAAGACCAGTTCTTTGTATCAGTTTAAGAAGCAGATTTGGAATAGATATGGTCCGTATGTGTAGGAAAAACGTTCTTTTGTTCTGGGCACAATCAGATTTCCTGCTGTATTAGAGACTCTAGAAAGCAAGACCGTGCTTCTTGCTCTACAGCAGAGTGTGATCCATGGATGAGAACTATGAAGTGTGTTTGCCTTCAGAAATGGAGTTAAATCCCAGGCTCTGTGTCTTCCTACAGGCAAGACTTCGTTTCAGGTGTGGGCAGTCACTTTTCAGCTCAAACGAACTACATCGTTCACGAAGGTCACACGTTTCTCATCTTAACAGACAAGCATTGAATGTTAGAGGACCAGTGCTTTGTATCAGTTTCAGAAGAAGAGTTGGACTAGATATGGTCCGTATGTGTAGGAAACACCGTTCTTTTGTTCGGAGCACACTCACATTTCCTGCTGTCTTAGACTCTCTAGAAAGCAATAGCATGCTTATTGTTCTAAAGCAGAGTGTGATCAATGGATGAGACAATGGTGTGTGTTTTATGTCAGAAATGGAGTTAAATCCCATGCTCTGAGTCTCCCTACAAGAAAGACTTCGTTTCAGGTAAGGGCAGTCACTTTTCTGCTCAAAGGAACTACATCGTTCACAAAGCTCACACGTTTCTCATCTTAACTGACAAGCATTGGATGTTAGAGGACCAGTGCATTCTATCAGTTTCAGAAGCAGATTTGGACTACATATACTCTGTATGTGTAGGAAACACTGTTCTTTTGTTCTGGGCACACTCAGATTTCCTGCTCTCTCAGAGCCTCTAGAAAGCAAGAGTGTGCTTCTTGCTCTAAAGCAGAGTGTGATCCACGGATGAGACCTATGCTATGTGTTTCCCTTCAGAAATGGAGTTAAATCCCAGGCTCTGTGTCTTCCTACAAGCAAGACTTCGTTTCAGGTAAGGGCTGTCACTTTTCTGCTCAAACGAACTACAACGTTCACGAAGCTCACACGTTTCTCATCTTAACTGACAAGCATTGGATGTTAGAGGACCAGTGCTTTGTAGCAGTTTCAGCAGAAGAGTTGGACTAGATATGGTCCGTATGTGTAGGAAACACCGTTCTTTTGTTCTCAGCAAACTCACGTTTCCTGCTGTCTTAGAGACTCTAGAAAGCAAGAGCATGGTTCTTGTTCTAAAGCAGAGTGTGATCAATGGATGAGACAATGCTGTGTGTTTCACTTCAGAAATGGAGTTAAATCCCATGCTCTGAGTCTCCCTACAAGCAAGACTTCGTTTCAGGTAAAGGCAGTCACTTTTATGCTCAAAGGAACTACATCGTTCACGAAGCTCACACGTTTCTCATCTTAACTGACAAGCATTGGATGTTAGAGGACCAGTGCTTTGTATCACTTTCAGAAGAAGATTTGGACTACATATAGTCAGTATGTGTAGGAAACCCCGTTCTTTTGTTCTGGGCACACTCAGATTTCCTGCTGTATTAGAGACTCTAGAAAGCAAGAGTGTGCTTCTCGCTCTAAAGCAGAGTGTGATCCATGGATGAGAACTATGCTGTGTGTTTCCGTTCAGAAATTTAGTTAAATCCCAGGCTCTGTGTCTTCCTAGAAGCAAGACTTCATTTCAGGTAAGGGCAGTCACTTTTCAGCTCAAACGAACTACATCGTTCACTGAGCTCACACGTTAATCATCCTAACAGACAAGCATTGGATCTTAGAGAAGCAGTGATTTTTATCAGTTTCAAAAGCAGAGTTCGACTATATAATGTCCATATGTGTAGGAAACACCGTTCTTTTGTTCTCAGCACACTCACGTTTCCTGCTGTCTTAGAGTGTCTAGAAAGCAAGAGCGTGCTTCTTGTTCTAAAGCAGAGTGTGATCAATGGATGATTACACTGCTGTGTGTTTGACTTCAGAAATGGAGTTAAATCCCAGGCTCTGAGTCTTCCTACAAGCAAGACTTCAATTCAGGTAAGGGCAGTCACTTTTCTGCTCAAAGAAACTACATTGATCACGAAGCTCACACGTTTCTCATCTTAACTGACAAGCATTGGATGTTAGAGGACCAGTGATTTGTATCAGTTTAAGAAGCAGATTTGGACTAGATATGGTCCGTATGTGTAGGAAACAACATTCTTTTGTTCTGGGCACACTCAGATTTCCTGCTGTCTTAGAGACTCTAGAAAGCAAGAGTGTGCTTCTTGCTCTAAAGCAGAGTGTGATCCATGGATGAGAACTATGCTGTGTGTTTCACGTCAGACATGGAGTGAAATCCCAGGCTCTGAGTCTTCCTACAAGCAAGACTTCGTTTCAGGTAAGGGCAGTCAATTTTCTGCTCAAACGAACTACATCGTTCACTGAGCTCACAGGTTTCTCATCCTTACTGACAAGCATTGGATGTTAGAGGACCAGTGCTTTGTATCAGTTTCAGAACCAGAGTTGGACTATATAATGTCCATATGTGTAGGAAACATTGTTCTTTTGTTCTCAGCACACTCACGTTTCCTGCTGTCTTAGAGACTCTAGAAAGCAAGAGCATGCTTCTTGTTCTAAAGCAGAGTGTGATCAATGGATGATTACAGTGCTGTGTGTTTCACTTCAGAAATAGAGTTAAATCCCAAGCTCTGAGTCTTCCTACAAGCAAGACTTCGTTTAAGGTAAGGGCAGTCACTTTTCTGCTCAAACGAACTACATTGTTCACTAAGCTCACACGTTTCTCATCTTAACTGACAAGCATTGGATGTTAGAGGGTCAGTGCTTTGTGTCAGTTTCAGAAGCAGATGTGGACTACATATGGTCCGTATGTGTAGGAAACACCGATCTCTTGTTCTGGGCACACTCACGTTTCCTGCTGTCTTAGAGACTCTGGAAAGCAAGAGCGTGCTTCTCACTCTAAAGCAGAGTGTGATCCATGGATGAGAACTATGCTGTGTGTTTCCCTTCAGAAATGGAGTTAAATCCCAGGCTCTGCGTCTTCCTACAAGCAAGAATTCGTTTCGGGTATGGGCAGTCACTTTTCAGCTCGAACGAACTACATCGTTCACTGAGCTCACACGTTTCTCATCTTAACAGACAAGCATTGGATGTTAGAGGACCAGTGCTTTGTATCAGTTTAAAAAGCAGAGTTGGACTAGTTTGGTCCGTATGTGTAGGAAACACCGTTCTTTTGTTCTCAGCACACTCACGTTTCCTGCTGTCTTAGAGTGTCTAGAAAGCAAGAGCGTGCTTCTTGTTCTAAAGCAGAGTGTGATCAATGGATGATTACACTGCTGTGTGTTTGACTTCAGAAATGGAGTTAAATCCCAGGCTCTGAGTCTTCCTACAAGCAAGACTTCAATTCAGGTAAGGGCAGTCACTTTTTTGCTCAAACGAACTACATCGTTCACGAAGCTCACACGTTTCTCATCTTAACTGACAAGCATTGGATGTTAGAAGACCAGATCTTTGTATCAGTTTAAGAAGCAGATTTGGAATAGATATGGTCCGTATGTGTAGGAAAAACGTTCTTTTGTTCTGGGCACAATCAGATTTCCTGCTGTATTAGAGACTCTAGAAAGCAAGACCGTGCTTCTTGCTCTACAGCAGAGTGTGATCCATGGATGAGAACTATGAAGTGTGTTTGCCTTCAGAAATGGAGTTAAATCCCAGGCTCTGTGTCTTCCTACAAGCAAGACTTCGTTTCAGGTAAGGGCAGTCACTTTTCTGCTCAAACGAACTACATTGTTCACTAAGCTCACACGTTTCTCATCTTAACTGACAAGCATTGGATGTTATAGGGTCAGTGCTTTGTGTCAGTTTCAGAAGCAGATTTGGACTACATATGGTCAGTATGTGTAGGAAACACCATTCTTTTGTTCTGGACACACTCAGATTTCCTTTTTATTAGAGACTCTAGAAAGCAAGAGCATGCTTCACGCTCTAACAGAGTGTGATCTATGGATGAGAACTATGCTGTGTGTTTCCCTTCAGAAATGGAGTTAAATCCCAGGCTCTGAGTCTTCCTACAAGCAAGACTTCGTTTCAGGTAAAGGCAGTCAATTTTGTGCTCAAACGAACTACATCGTTCACGATGCTCACACGTTTCTCATCATAACTGACAAGCATTGGATGTTAGAGGACCAGTGCTTTGTATCATTTTCAGACGCAGATTTGGACTACATATGGTCCATATGTGTAGAAAACACCGATCTTTTGTTCTGGGCACACTCACGTTTCCTGCTGTCTTAGAGACTCTAGAAAGCAAGAGCCTGCTTCTCGCTCTAAAGCAGAGTGTGATCCATGGATGAGAACTATGCTGTGTGTTTGCCTTCAGAAATGGAGTTAAATCCCAGGCTCTGAGTCTTCCTACAAGCAAGACTTCGTTTCAGGTAAGGACAGTCACTTTTCAGCTCAAATGAACTACATCGTTCAATGAGCTCACACATTTCTCATCTTAACAGACAAGCATTGGATGTTAGGGGACCATTGCTTTATATCAGTTTTAGAAGCAGAGTTGGTCTAGATATGGTCCGTATGTGTAGGGAACACCGTTCTTTTGTTCTCAGCACACTCACGTTTCCTGCTGTATTAGAGACTCTAGAAAGCAAGAGCGTGCTTCTTGCTCTACAGCAGAGTGTGATCCATGGATGAGAACTATGCTGTGTGTTTGCCTTCAGAAATGGAGTTAAATCCCAGGCTCTGTGTCTTACTACAGGCAAGACTTCGTTTCAGGTGTGGGCAGTCACTTTTCTGCTCAAACGAACTACATTGTTCACTAAGCTCACACGTTTCTCATCTTAACTGAGAAGCATTGGATGTTAGAGGGTCAGTGCTTTGTGTCAGTTTCAGAAGCAGATGTGGACTACATATGGTCCGTATGTGTAGGAAACACCGATCTCTTGTTCTGGGCACACTCACGTTTCCTGCTGTCTTAGAGACTCTGGAAAGCAAGAGCGTGCTTCTCACTCTAAAGCAGAGTGTGATCCATGGATGAGAACTATGCTGTGTGTTTCCCTTCAGAAATGGAGTTAAATCCCAGGCTCTGCGTCTTCCTACAAGCAAGAATTCATTTCGGGTATGGGCAGTCACTTTTCAGCTCGAACGAACTACATCGTTCACGAAGGTCACACGTTTCTCATCTTTACTGACAAGCATTGGATTTTAGAGGACCAGTGCTTTGTATCAGTTTCAGAAGCAGAGTTGGACTATATAATGTCCATATGTGTAGGAAACAGCGTTCTTTTGTTCTCAGCACACTCACGTTTCCTGCTGTCTTAGAGACTCTAGAAAGCAAGAGCATGCTTCTTGTTCTAAAGCAGAGTGTGACCAATGGATGATTACACTGCTGTGTGTTTCACTTCAGAAATGGAGTTAAATCCCAAGCTCTGAGTCTTCCTACAAGCAAGACTTCGTTTAAGGTAAGGGCAGTCACTTTTCTGCTCAAACGAACTACATTGTTCACTAAGCTCACACGTTTCTCATCTTAACTGACAAGCATTGGATGTTAGAGGGTCAGTGCTTTGTGTCAGTTTCAGAAGCAGATGTGGACTACATATGGTCCGTATGTGTAGGAAACACCGATCTCTTGTTCTGGGCACACTCACGTTTCCTGCTGTCTTAGAGACTCTGGAAAGCAAGAGCGTGCTTCTCACTCTAAAGCAGAGTGTGATCCATGGATGAGAACTATGCTGTGTGTTTCCCTTCAGAAATGGAGTTAAATCCCAGGCTCTGCGTCTTCCTACAAGCAAGAATTCATTTCGGGTATGGGCAGTCACTTTTCAGCTCGAACGAACTACATCGTTCACTGAGCTCACACTTTTCTCATCTTAACAGACAAGCATTGGATGTTAGAGGACCAGTGCTTTGTATCAGTTTAAAAAGCAGAGTTGGACTAGTTTGGTCCGTATGTGTAGGAAACACCGTTCTTTTGTTCTCAGCACACTCACGTTTCCTGCTGTCTTAGAGTGTCTAGAAAGCAAGAGCGTGCTTCTTGTTCTAAAGCAGAGTGTGATCAATGGATGATTACACTGCTGTGTGTTTGACTTCAGAAATGGAGTTAAATCCCAGGCTCTGAGTCTTCCTACAAGCAAGACTTCAATTCAGGTAAGGGCAGTCACTTTTTTGCTCAAACGAACTACATCGTTCACGAAGCTCACACGTTTCTCATCTTAACTGACAAGCATTGGATGTTAGAGGACCAGTTCTTTGTATCAGTTTAAGAAGCAGATTTGGAATAGATATGGTCCGTATGTGTAGGAAAAACGTTCTTTTGTTCTGGGCACAATCAGATTTCCTGCTGTATTAGAGACTCTAGAAAGCAAGACCGTGCTTCTTGCTCTACAGCAGAGTGTGATCCATGGATGAGAACTATGAAGTGTGTTTGCCTTCAGAAATGGAGTTAAATCCCAGGCTCTGTGTCTTCCTACAGGCAAGACTTCGTTTCAGGTGTGGGCAGTCACTTTTCAGCTCAAACGAACTACATCGTTCACGAAGGTCACACGTTTCTCATCTTAACAGACAAGCATTGAATGTTAGAGGACCAGTGCTTTGTATCAGTTTCAGAAGAAGAGTTGGACTAGATATGGTCCGTATGTGTAGGAAACACCGTTCTTTTGTTCGGAGCACACTCACATTTCCTGCTGTCTTAGACACTCTAGAAAGCAATAGCATGCTTATTGTTCTAAAGCAGAGTGTGATCAATGGATGAGACAATGGTGTGTGTTTTATGTCAGAAATGGAGTTAAATCCCATGCTCTGAGTCTCCCTACAAGCAAGACTTCGTTTCAGGTAAGGGCAGTCACTTTTCTGCTCAAAGGAACTACATCGTTCACAAAGCTCACACGTTTCTCATCTTAACTGACAAGCATTGGATGTTAGAGGACCAGTGCATTCTATCAGTTTCAGAAGCAGATTTGGACTACATATACTCTGTATGTGTAGGAAACACCGTTCTTTTGTTCTGGGCACACTCAGATTTCCTGCTGTCTCAGAGACTCTAGAAAGCAAGAGTGTGCTTCTTGCTCTAAAGCAGAGTGTGATTCACGGATGAGACCTATGCTATGTGTTTCCCTTCAGAAATGGAGTTAAATCCCAGGCTCTGAGTCTTCCTACAAGCAAGACTTCGTTTCAGGTAAGGGCTGTCACTTTTCTGCTCAAACGAACTACAACGTTCACGAAGCTCACACGTTTCTCATCTTAACTGACAAGCATTGGATGTTAGAGGACCAGTGCTTTGTAGCAGTTTCAGAAGAAGAGTTGGACTAGATATGGTCCGTATGTGTAGGAAACACCGTTCTTTTGTTCTCAGCAAACTCACGTTTCCTGCTGTCTTAGAGACTCTAGAAAGCAAGAGCATGGTTCTTGTTCTAAAGCAGAGTGTGATCAATGGATGAGACAATGCTGTGTGTTTCACTTCAGAAATGGAGTTAAATCCCATGCTCTGAGTCTCCCTACAAGCAAGACTTCGTTTCAGGTAAAGGCAGTCACTTTTATGCTCAAAGGAACTACATCGTTCACGAAGCTCACACGTTTCTCAT
>CATKUP010000051.1:3000000-3214000 GCA_949786385.1 Onychomys leucogaster | reverse complement strand
AAAAAGATCTGTGTTTCCGATTCATACGGATCATATGTAGTTCAACTCTGCTTATGAAACTGATACAAACCACAGCGCATGTTACATAAATCCTCTTTAATTAATAGTGAGAATCGTATAGGGTTCGTGAACTGTGAAAAATTATTTGAGCCCGAAATTCACTGGGTTAACCAGAAATGAACTCTTACTTGTAAGAAGACACAGATCCTGGGGTTTCACTGCGTTTCTGAAGGGAAATTCAGACCAGAGTTCTCATCCCTGAAACACACTCTGTTTTAACGAAAGTAGCAAGCTCTTCTTTCCAGGGTCTAAAATACAGCAAGAACTATGAACATGCCCTGAAAAAAAGTACTGTGTTTCCTACTCATACGGACCATATGTAGTTCAACTCTGCTTATGAAACTGATACAAACCACAGCTCCTCTTACATAAATGCTCTTTAGTTAATAGTGAGAATCATGTTGGTTTCGTGAACTGCGAAATATCATTTAGCCCAAAATTAATTGGGTTTACCAGAAATGAACTCTTGCTTCTAGGAAGACACTGATCCTGGGGTTTAACTCCATGTCTGAAGGCAAATTCAGACAAGAGTTCTCATCCCTGAAAAACACTCTGTTTTAAGGCAAGAATCATCCTCTTCTTTCCAGCGTCTCCAATATAGTAAGAAACATGAGCATGCCCGGATAGAAAGAACTGTGTTTCCTACTCATACAGACCATATGTAGTTCAAATCTCCTCATGAAACTGATACAAAGCATAGCTCCTCTTACATAAATCCTCTTTAGTTAATACTGAGAATAGCGTAGGTTTGTGAACTGCGAAAAATCATTTGAGCCCAAAATTCACTGGGTTTACCAGAAATGAACTCTTGCTTGTAGGAAGACACAGATCCTGGGGTTTAACTCCGTTTCTGAAGGCATATTCAGACCATATTTCTCATCCCTGAAAAACACTCTGTTTTAAGGCATGTATCATCCGCTTCTTTCCAGGGTCTCCAATACACTAAGAACCAGGAGCCTGGCCTGAAAAAAAGAACTGTGTTTCCTACTCATACAGACCATATGTAGTTCACCTGTGCTTATAAAACTGATAAAAACCACAGCTCGGCTTACATAAATGCTCTTTATTTAACAGTGAGAATCATGTTGGGTTCATGAACTGAGAAAAATCATTTGAGCCCAAAAATCACTGGGTTTATCAGAAATGAACTCTTGCTTGTAGGAAAAGACAGATCCTGGTGTTTAACTATATTTCTTAAGGGGAATTCAGACCAGAGTTCTCATCCATGAAACACACCCTGTTTTACTGCAAGAAGAAAGCTCTTCTTTCCAGCGTCTCCAATTCAGCAAGAACCATGATCATTCCCAGAAAAAAAGAACTGTGTTTCCTACTCATACGGACCATATGTAGTTCAACTCTGCTTATGAAAGTGATACAAACCACAGTTCCTCTTACATAAAAGCTCTTTAGTTAATAGTGAGAATCGCGTTGGGTTCGTGAACTGTGAAAAATGATTAGAACCCAAAATTCACTGCGTTAACCGGAAATGAACACTTGCTTTTAGGAAGACACAGATCCTGGGGTTTCAGTCCGTTTCTGAAGGGAAATTCAGACCAGAGTTCTCATCCATGAAACACACTCTGTTTTAACGCAAGTAGCAAGCTCTTCTTTCCAGGGTCTAAAATACAGCAAGAACTATGAGCATGCCCTGAAAAAAAGAACTGTGTATCCTATTCATTCGGACCATATGTAGTTCAACTCTGCTTACGAAACTGATACAGACCACACCTCCTCTTAGATAAATGGTCTTTAGTTAATAATGATAATCGAGTTGGTTCTAGAACTGTGTAAATTCATTTGAGCCGAAAAATCATTTGCTTTACCAGAAATGAACTCTTGCTGGTAGGAAGACACAGATCCTTGGGTTTAACTCCGTTTCTGAAGGCAAATTCAGACCAGAGTTCTCATCCCTGAAACACACTCTGTTTTAAGGCATGAATCATCCTCCTCTTTCCACGGTCTCCAAAACATTAAGAACAATGAGCATGCAAAGAAAAAATGAACAGTGTTTCCTACTCATACGGACCATATGTAGTCCAACTCTGCTTATGAAAGTAATACAGACCTAGCTCCTCTTACATAAATGCTCTTAAGTTAATAGTGAGAATCATGTTGGGTTTGTAAACTGTGAAAAATCATTTGAGCCCAATGAGCATTGGGTTTACCAGAAATGAACTCTTGCTTGTAGGAAGACCCTGATCCTGGGGTTTAACTCCATTTCTGAATTGAAATTCAGACCAGAGTTCTCATCCATGAAACACACTCTGTTTTACTGCAAGAAGCAAGCTCTTCTTTCCAGGGTCTAAAATACAGCAAGAACTATGAGCATGCCCTGAAAAAAAGAACTGTGTTTCCTACTCATACGGATCATATGTAGTTCAACTCTGCTTATGAAACTGATACAAAACACAGCTCCTCTTACATAAATGCTCTTTAGTTAATAGTGAGAATCATGTTGGTTTCGTGAACTGCGAAAAATCATTAAGCCCAAAATTCATTGGGTTTACCAGAAATGAACTCTTGCTTGTAGGAAGACACTGATCCTGGGGTTTAACTCTGCGTCTGAAGACAAATTCAGACCAGAGTTCTCATCCCTGGAAAACACTCTGTTTTAAGGCAAGAATCATCTTCTTCTTTCCAGAGTCTCCAATATAGTAAGAAACATGAGCATGCCCGGATAGAAAGAACTGTGTTTCCTACTCATACAGACCATATGTAGTTCAAATCTCCTCATGAAACTGATACAAACCATAGCTCCTATTACATAAATCCTCTTTAGTTAATACTGAGAATAGCGTAGGGTATGTGAACTGCAAAAAATCATTTGAGCCCAAAATTCACTGGGTTTACCAGAAATGAACTCTTGCTTGTAGGAAGACACAGATACTGGGGTTTAACTCCATTTTGGAAGGGAAATTCAGACCAGAGTTCTCATCCATGAAACTCTCTCTGTTTTAACGAAGAAGCAAGCTCTTCTTTCCAGAGTCTAAAATACAGCAAGAACCATGATAATGGTCTGAAAAAAAGAACTGTGTTTCCTATTCATAAGGACCATATGTAGTTCAACTCTGCTTATGAAACTGATACAGACCACACCTCCTCTTAGATAAATGCTCTTTAGTTAATAGTGATAATCGAGGTGGATTCTAGAACTGTGTAAAGTCATTTGAGCCGAAAAATCATGTGCTTTACCAGAAATGAACTCTTGCTGGTAGGAAGACACAGATCCTTGGGTTTAACTCCGTTTCTGAAGGGAAATTCAGACCAGAGTTCACATCCCTGAAACACACTCTGTTTTAAGGCACGAATCATCCTCTTCTTTGCACGGTCTCCAATACATTAAGAACCATGAGGATGCCAAGAAAAAAGGAACAGTGTTTCCTACTCATACGGACCATATGTAGTCCAACGCTGCTTATGAAAGTAATACAGACCACAGCTCCTCTTACATAATTGCTCTTTAGTTAATAGTGAAAAGCGCGTTGGGTTTGTGAACTGTGAAAAAATATCTGAATCCAAAATTCACTGCGTTAAACAGAAATGAACTCTTGCTTTTAGGAAGACATAGATACTGTGGTTTCACTCCGTTTCTTACGGGAAATTCAGAGCAGAGTTCTCATCACTGAAAAACACTCTGTTTTAAGGCAAGAATCATCCTCTTCTTTCCAGCGTATCCAATATAGTAAGAAACATTAGCATGCCCGGATAGAAAGAACTGTGTTTCCTACTCATACAGACCATATATAGTTCAACTCTCCTTATGAAACTGATACAAACAACATTTCCTCTTACATAAATGCTCTTTAGTTAATAGTGAGAATAGTGTTGCGTTAGTGAGCTGCGAAAAATCATTTGAGCCCAAAATTCACTGGTTTACCAGAAATGAACTCTTGATTGTAGGAAGACACAGATACTGGGGTTTACCTCCGTTTCTGAAGGGAAATGCAGACCAGAGTTCTCACCCATGAAACACACCCTGTTTTAATGCAAGAAGCAAGCTCTTCTTTCAAGCGTCTCCAATACAGCAAGAACCATGAGCATTCCCAGATAAAAAGAACTGATTTTCCTACTCATACGGACCATATGTAGTTCAACTCTCTTATGAAACTGATACAAACCACAGCTCCTCTTACATAAATGCTCTTTAGTTAATAGTGAGAATCATGTTGGTTTCGTGAACTGCGAAAAATCATGTAGCCCAAAATTCATTGGGTTTACCAGAAATGAACGCTTGCTTCTAGGAAGACACTGATCATGGGGTTTAACTCTTCGTCTGAAGGCAAATTCATACCAGAGTTCTCATCCCTGAAAAACTCTCTGTTTTAAGGCAAGAATCATCCTCTTCTTTCCAGCGTCTCCAATATAGTAAGAAACATGAGCATGCCCGGATAGAAAGAACTGTGTTTCCTACTCATACGGACCATATGTAGTTCAACTCTCCATATGAAACTGATACAAACCATAGCTCCTCTTACATAAATCCTCTTTAGTTAATACTGAGAATAGTGTAGGGTTCGTGAACTGCGAAAAATCATTTGAGCCCAAAATTCACTGGGTTTACCAGAATTGAATTCTTGCTTGTAGGAAGACACAGATCCTGGGGTTTAACTCCATTTCGGAAGGGAAATTCAGACCAGAGCTCTCATCCCTGAAACTCACTCTGTTTTAACGAAGAAGCAAGTGCTTCCTTCAAGAGTCTAAAATACAGCAAGAACCATGAGCATGGTCTGAAAAAAAGAACTGTGTTTCCTATTCATACGGACCATATGTATTCCAACTCTGCTTATGAAAGTAATACAGACTACAGCTCCTCTTACATAATTGCTCTTTAGTTAATAGTGATAATCGCGTTGGGTTCTAGAACTGTGTAAAATCATTTGAGCCCAAAATTCACTGGTTTACCAAAAATGAACTCTTGATTGTAGGAAGACACAGATGCTGGGGTTTACCTCCGTTTCTGAAGGGAAATTCAGACCAGAGTTCTCATCCATGAAACACACCCTGTTTTAATGCAAGAAGCAAGCTCTTCTTTCCTGCGTCTCCAAAACAGCAAGAACCATAAGCATTCCCAGAAAAACAGAATACATTTTCCTACTCATACGGACCATATCTAGTTCAACTCTGCTTATGAAACTGAAACAAACCACAGCTCCTCTTACATAAATTCTCTTTAGTTAACAGTGAGTGTCATGTTGGGTTCGTAAACTGTGAAAAATCATATGAGCCCAAAATTCATTGGGTTTGCCAGAAATGAAATCTTGCTTGTACGAAGACACTGAACCTGGGGTTTAACTCCATTTCGGAAGGCAAATTCAGACCAGATTTCTCATCGCTGAGAAACACTCTGTTTTAAGGCATGTATCATCCTCTTCTTTCCAGCTTCTCCAATACAGTAAGAACCATGAGCCTGGCCTGAAAAAAAGAACTGTGTTTCCTACTCATACGGACCATATCTAGTTCATCTCTGCTAATGAAACTGATACAAAACACAGCTCCTCTTACATAAATGCTCTTTAATAAATAGTGAGAAGCGCGTTGGGTTCGTGAACTGTGAAAAAATATTTGAACCCAAAATTCACTGCGTTAAACAGAAATGAATTCTTGCTTTTAGGAAGAAGAAGATCCTGGGGCTACACTCCGTTTCTGAAGGGAAATTCAGACCAGAGTTCTCATCACTGAAACACACTCTGTTTTAACGCAAGTAGCAAGCTCTTCTTTCCAGGGTCTAAAATACTGCAAGCACTATGAGCATGCCCTGAAAAAAAGAACTGTGTTTCCTATTCATACGGACCATATGTAGTTCAACTCTGCTTATGAAACTGATACAGACCACACTTCCTCTTAGGTAAATGCTGTTTAGTTAATAGTGATAATCGAGTTTGGTTCTAGAACTGTGTAAAGTCATTTGAGCCGAAAAATCATGTGCTTTCCAGAAATGAACTCCTGCTGGCAGGGAGACACAGATCCGTGGGTTTAACTCCGTTTCTGACGGGAAATTCAGACCAGAGTTCTCATCCCTGAAACACACTCTGTTTTAAGGCATGAATCATCCTCTTCTTTCCACGGTCTCCAATACATTAAGAACCATGAGCCTGGCCTGAAAAAAAGAACTGTGTTTCCTACTCATACGGACCATATCTAGTTCAACTCTGTTAAGGAAACTGATACAAAACACAGCTCCTCTTACATAAATGCTCTTTCGTAAATAGTGAGAAGCACGTTTGGTTCGTGAACTGTGTAAAAATATTTGAACCCAAAATTTACTGCGTTTAACAGAAATGAACTCTTGCTTTTAGGTAGACAGATCCTGGGGTTTCGCTCCGTTTCAGAAGAGAAATTCAGACCAGAGTTCTCATCCATGGAACACACTCTGTTTTAAGGCATGCATCATCCTCTTCTTTTCAAGGTCTCCAATACATTAAGAACTATGAGCATGCCAAGAAAAAAGGAACAGTATTTCCTACTCATACAGACCATATGTAGTCCAACTCTGCTAATGAAAGTAATACAGACCACAGCTCCTCTTACATAATTGCTCTTTAGTTAATAGTGAGAATCATGTTGGGTTCGTAAACTCCGAAAAATCATTTGAGCCCAAAATTCACTGGGTTTACCAGAAATGTACTCTTGCTTGAAGGAAGACAATGATCCTGGGGTTGAACTCCATTTCTGAAGGCAAATTCAGTCCAGATTTCTCATCCCTGATAAACACTCTGTTTTAAGGCATGGATCATCCTCTTCTTTCCAGGGTCTCCAATAATGTAAGAATCATGATCCTGGCCTGAAAAAAAGTACTGTGCTTCCTACTCATACGGACCATATCTAGTTCAACTCTGCTTATGAAACTGATACAAACCACAGCTCCTCTTACATAAATGCTCTTTATTTAATACTGAGAATCATGTTGGTTTCGTGAACTGCGAAAAATCATTTAGCCCAAAATTCATTGGGTTTACCAGAAATGAACTCTTGCTTCTAGGAAGACACTGATCCTGGGGTTTAACTCCGCG
Organism: Onychomys leucogaster; assembly: GCA_949786385.1. NCBI lineage: Eukaryota > Metazoa > Chordata > Mammalia > Rodentia > Cricetidae > Onychomys > Onychomys leucogaster. The sequence goes on along the minus strand of CATKUP010000051.1, from coordinate 3,206,930 downwards.
TCTGAAGGCAAAATCACACCAGTGTTCTCATCCCTGAAAAACACTCTGTTTTAAGGCAAAAATCATCTTCTTCTTTCCAGCGTCTCCTATACAGTAAGAAACATGAGCATGCCCAGAAAGAAAGAACTATGTTTCCTACTCATACAGACCATATGTAGTTCAACTCTCCTTATGAAACTGATACAAACCACATCTCCTCTTACATAAATGCTCTTTAGTTAATAGTGAGAATAGCGTAGGGATCGTGAACTGCGAAAAATCATTTGAGCCCAAAATTCACTGGGTTTAGCAGAAATGAACTCTTGCTTGTAGGAAGACACAGATCCTGGGGTTTGACTCCATTTTGGAACGGAAATTCAGACCAGAGTTCTCATCCCTGAAACTCACTCTGTTTTAACGAAGAAGCAAGCTCTTCTTTCAAGAGTGTAAAATACAGCAAGAACCATGAGCATGGTCTGAAAAAAAGAAATGTGTTTCCTATTCAAACGGACCATATGTAGTTCAACTCTGCTTATGAAACTGATACAGACCACACCTCCTCTTAGATAAATGCTCTTTAGTTAACAGTGATAATCGAGTTGGGTTCTAGAACTGTGTAAAGTCATTTGAGCCGAAAAATCATGTGCGTTACCAGAAATGAACTCTTGCTGGTAGGAAGACACAGATCCTTGGGTTTAACTCCGTTTCTGAAGGGAAATTCAGACCACAGTTCTCATCCCTGAAACACACTCTGTTTTAAGGCATGTATCATCCTCTTCTTTCCACGGTCTCCAATACATTTAGAACCATGAGCATGCCAAGAAAAAAGGAACAGTGTTTCCTACTCATATGGACCATATGTAGTCCAACTCTGCTTATGAAAGTAATAGAGACCACAGCTCCTCTTACATAAATGCTCTTTAGTTAATAGTGAAAATCGCGTTGGGTTCTAGAACTGTGTAAAATCATTTGAGCCCAAAATTCACTGATTTACCAGAAATGAACTCTTGATTGTAGGAAGACACAGATCCTGGGGTTTAACTCCGTTTCTGAAGGGAAATTCAGACCAGAGTTCTCATCCATAAAACAAACCCAGTTTTAATGCTAGAAGCAAGCTATTCTTTCCAGGGACTCCAATACAGCAAGAACCATAGGCATTCCCAGAAAAAATGAACTGATTTTCCTACTCATACGAACCATATCTAGTTCAACTCTGCTTAGGAAACAGATACAAACCACAGCTCCTCTTACATAAATGCTCTTTAGTTAATACTGAGAATCATGTTGGTTTCGTGAACTGCGAAAAAATCATTTAGCCCAAAATTCATTGGGTTTACCAGAAATGAACTCTTGCTTGTAGGAAGACACAGATCCTGGGGTTTGACTCCATTTCGGAAGGGAAATTCAGACCAGAGTTCTCATCCCTGAAACTCACTCTGTTTTAACGAAGAAGCAAGCTCTTCTTTCAAGAGTGTAAAATACAGCAAGAACCATGAGCATGGTCTGAAAAAAAGAACTGTGTTTCCTATTCAAACAGACCATATGTACTTCAACTCTGCTTATAAAACTGAAACAGGCCACACCTCCTCTTAGATAAATGCTCTTTAGTTAATAGAGATAATCGAGTTGGGTTCTAGAACTGTGTGAAGTCATTTGAGCCCAAAAATCATGATCTTTACCAGAAATGAACTCTTGCTGGTAGGAAGACACAGATCCTTGGGTTTAACTCCGTTTCTGAAGGGAAATTCAGACCACAGTTCTCATCCCTGAAACACACTCTGTTTTAAGGCATGAATCATCCTCTTCTTTCCACGTTCTCCAATACATTAAGAACCATGAGCATGCCAAAAAAAAGGAACAGTGTTTCCTACTCATACGGACCATATGTAGTCCAACTCTGCTTATGAAAGTAATAGAGACCACAGCTCTTCTTACATAAATGCTCTTTAGTTAATAGTGATAATCGCGTTGGGTTCTAGAACTGTGTAAAATCATTCGAGCCCAAAATTCACTGGTTTATGAGAAATGAACTCTTGATTATAAGAAGACACAGATCCTGGGGTTTACCTCCGTTTCTGAAGGGAAATTCAGACCAGAGTTCTCATCCATGAAACACACCGTGTTTTAATGCTAGAAGCAATCTCTTCTTTCCAGCGACTCCAATACTGCAAGAACCATGAGCATCCCCAGAAAAAATGAACTGATTTTCCTACTCATACAAACCATATCTAGTTAAACTCTGCTTATGAAACAGATACAAACCACAGCTCCTCTTACATAAATGCTCTTTAGTTAATACTGAGAATCATGTTGGTTTCGTGAACTGTGAAAAAATCATTTAGCCCAAAATTCATTGGGTTTACCAGAAATGAACTCTTGCTTGTAGGAAGACACAGATCCTGGGGTTTGACTCCATTTCGGAAGGGAAATTCAGACCAGAGTTCTCATCCCTGAAACTCACTCTGTTATAACGAAGAAGCAAGCTCTTCTTTCAAGAGTGTAAAATACAGCAAGAACCATGAGCATGGTCTGAAAAAAAGAACTGTGATTCCTATTCAAACAGACCATATGTAGTTCAACTCTGCTTATAAAACTGTAACAGACCACACCTCCTCTTAGATAAATGCTCTTTAGTTAATAGAGATAATCGAGTTGGGTTCTAGAACTGTGTGAAGTCATTTGAGCCCAAAAATCATGATCTTTACCAGAAATGAACTCTTGCTGGTAGGAAGACACAGATCCTTGGGTTTAACTCCGTTTCTGAAGGGAAATTCAGACCACAGTTCTCATCCCTGAAACACACTCTGTTTTAAGGCATGAATCATCATGTTCTTTCCACGGCCTCCAATACATTAAGAACCATGAGCATGCCAAAAAAAAGGAACACTGTTTCCTACTCATACGGACCATATGTAGTCCAACTCTGCTTATGAAAGTAATAGAGACCACAGCTCTTCTTACATAAATGCTCTTTAGTTAATAGTGATAATCGCGTTGGGTTCTAGAACTATGTAAAATCATTTGAGCCCAAAATTCACTGGTTTATGAGAAATGAACTCTTGATTATAGGAAGACACAGATCCTGGGGTTTACCTCCGTTTCTGAAGGGAAATTCAGACCAGAGTTCTCATCCATGAAACACACCGTGTTTTAATGCTAGAAGCAAGCTCTTCTTTCCAGCGACTCCAATACTGCAAGAACCATGAGCATTCCCAGAAAAATAGAACTGATTTTCCTACTCATACAGACCATATCTAGTTCAACTCTGTTTATGAAACTGATACAAACCACAGCTCCTCTTATATAAATGCTCTTTAGGTAATAGTGAGAATCATGTTGGGTTCATAAACTGCGAAAAATCATTTGAGCCCAAAATTCACTGGTTTTACCAGAAATGAACTCTTGCTTGTATGAAGACACTGAACCTGGGGTTTAATTCCGTTTCTGAAGGGAAATTAAGACCAGAGTTCTCATCCCTGAAACAAACTCTGTTTTAACGCAAGTAGCAAGCTCTTCTTTCCAGGGTCTAAAATACAGCAAGAACGATGACAAGCCCTGAAAAAAAGAACTGTGTTTCCTACTCATACGGACCATATGTAGTTCAACTCTGCTTATGAAACTGATACAAACCACAGCTCCTCTTACATAAATGCTCATAGTTAATACTGAGAATCATGTTGGTTTCGTGAACTGCGAAAAATCATTTAGCCCAAAATTCATTGGGTTTACCAGAAATGAACTCTTGCTTCTAAAAGACACTGATCCTGGGGTTTAAATCCGCGTCTGAAGGCAAACTGAGACCAGAGTTCTCATCCCTGAAAAACACTATGTTTTAAGGCAAGAAACATCCTCTTCTTTCCAGCATCTCCAATATAGTAAGAAACATGAGCATGCCCAGAAAGAAAGAACTGTGTTTCCTACTCATACAGACCATATGTAGTTCAACTCTCCTTATGAAACTGATACAAACCACATCTCCTCTTACATAAATGCTCTTTAGTTAATAGTGAGAATAGCGTAGGGTTCTTGAACTGCGAAAAATCATTTGAGCCCTAAATTCACTGGGTTTAGCAGAAATGAACTCTTGCTTGTAGGAAGACCCAGATCCTGGTGTTTGACTCCATTTCGGAAGGGAAATTCAGACCAGAGTTCTCGTCCCTGAAACTAACTCTGTTTTAACGAAGTAGCAAGCTCTTCTTTCCAGAGTCTAAAATACAGCAAGAACCATGAGCATGGTCTGAAAAAAAGAACTATGTTTCCTATTCATACGGACCATATGTAGTTCAACTCTGCTTAAGAAACTGATACAGACCACATCTCCTCTTAGATAAATGCTCTTTAGTTAATGGTGATAATCGAGTTGGGTTCTAGAACTGTGTAAAGTCATTTGAGCCCAAAAATCATGTGCTTCACCAGAAATTAACTCTTGCTGGTAGGAAGACACAGATCCTTGTGTTTAACTCCGTTTCTGAAGGGAAATTCAGACCAGAGTTCTCATCCCTGAAAAACACTGTGTTTTAAGGCATGAATCATCCTCTTCTTTCCTCAGTCTACAATACATTAAGAACCATGAGCATGCCAAGAAAAAAGGAACAGTGTTTCCTACTCATACGGACCATATATAGTCCAACTCTGCTTATGAAAGTAATACAGACCACAGCTCCTCTTACATAAATGCTCTTTAGTTAATAGCGAGAATCATGTTGGGTTCGTAAACTGCGAAAAATCATTTGAGCCCAAAATTCACTGGGATTACCAGAAATGAACTCTTGCTTGTAGCAAGACACTGATCCTGGGGTTTAATTCCGTTTCTGAAGGGAAATTCAGACCAGAGTTCTCATCCCTGAAAATAACTCTGTTTTAAGGCAAGAATCATCCTCTTCTTTCCAGCCTCTCCAATATAGTAAGAAACATAAGCATGCCCAGAATAAAAGAACTGTGTTTCCTACTCATACAGACCATATGTAGTTCCACTCTGCTTATGAAACTGATACAAACCACAGCTCATCTTACGTAAATCCTAATTAGTTAATAGTGAGAATCGCGTAGGGTTCGTGAACTGTGAAAAATCATTTGAGCCCAAAATTCACTGGGTTTACCAGAAATGAACACTTGCTTGTAAGATGATACAGATCCTGGGGTTTCACTCCGTTTCTGAAGGGAAATTCAGACCAGAGTTCTCAACCCTGAAACACACTCTGTTTTAACGCAAGTAGCAAGCTCTTCTTTCCAGGGTCTAAAATACAGCAAGAACCATTACCATGCCCTGAAAAACAGAACTGTTTTTCCTACACATATGGACAATATGTAGTTCAACTCTGCTTATGAAACTGATACAAACCACAGCTCCTCTTGCATAAATGCTCTTTAGTTAATACTGAGAATCATGTTGGTTTTGTGAACTGCGAAAAATGATTTGGCCCAAAATTCATTGGGTTTACCAGAAATGAACTCTTGCTTCTAAAAGACACTGATCCTGGGGTTTAAATCTGCGTCTGAAGGCAAACTCAGACCAGAGTTCTCATCCCTGAAAAACACTATGTTTTAAGGCAAGAAACATCCTCTTCTTTCCAGCATCTCCAATATAGTAAGAAACATGAGCATGCCCAGAAAGAAAGAACTATGTTTCCTACTCATACAGACCATTAGTAGTTCAACTCTCCTTATGAAACTGATGCAAACCATATCTCCTCTTACATAAATGCTCTTTAGTTAATAGTGAGAATCATGTTGGGTTCGTAAACTGCGAAAAATCATTTGAGCCCAAAATTCACTGGGTTTACCAGAAATGAACTCTTGCTTGTAGGAAGATACTGAACCTGGGGTTTAATTCCGTTTCTGAAGGGAAATTCAGACCAGAGTTCTCATCCCTGAAAAAAACTCTGTTTTAAGGCAAGAATCATCCTCTTCTTTCCAGCCTCTCCAATATAGTAAGAAACATGAGCATGCCCAGAATAAAAGAACTGTGTTTCCTACCCATAAAGACCATATGTAGTTCAACTCTGCTTATGAAACTGACAGAAACCACAGTTCATCTTACATAAATCCTCTTTAGTTAATAGTGAGAATTCGTAGGGTTCGTGAACTGCGAAAAATGATTTGGCCCAAAATTCATTGGGTTTACCAGAAATGAACTCTTGCTTCTAAAAGACACTGATCCTGGTGTTTAAATCTGCGTCTGAAGGCAACTCAGACCAGAGTTCTCATCCCTGAAAAACACTATGTTTTAAGGCAAGAAACATCCTCTTCTTTCCAGCATCTCCAATATAGTAAGAAACATGAGCATGCCCAGAAAGAAAGAACTATGTTTCCTACTCATACAGACCATTAGTAGTTCAACTCTCCTTATGAAACTGATGCAAACCATATCTCCTCTTACATAAATGCTCTTTAGTTAATAGTGAGAATCATGTTGGGTTCGTAAACTGCGAAAAATCATTTGAGCCCAAAATTCACTGGGTTTACCAGAAATGAACTCTTGCTTGTAGGAAGATACTGAACCTGGGGTTTAATTCCGTTTCTGAAGGGAAATTCAGACCAGAGATCTCATCCCTGAAAAAAACTCTGTTTTACGGCAAGAATCATCCTCTTCTTTCCAGCCTCTCCAATATAGTAAGAAACATGAGCATGCCCAGAATAAAAGAACTGTGTTTCCTACCCATAAAGACCATATGTAGTTCAACTCTGCTTATGAAACTGACAGAAACCACAGTTCATCTTACATAAATCCTCTTTAGTTAATAGTGAGAATTTGTAGGGTTCGTGAACTGTGAAAAATCATTTGAGCCCCAAATTCACTGGGTTTACCAGAAATGAACTCTTGCTTGTAGGAAGACACTGATCCTGGGGTTTATTTCTGTTTCTGAAGGGAAATTCAGACCAGAGTTCTCATCCCTGAAAATAACTCTGTTTTAAGGCAAGAATCATCCTCTTCTTTCCAGTGTCTCCAATATAGTAAGAAACATGAGCATGCCCAGAAAGAAAGAACTATGTTTCCTACTCATACAGACCATATGTAGTTCAACTCTCCTTATGAAACTGATACAAACCACATCTCCTCTTACATAAATGCTCTTAAGTTAATAGTGAGAATAGCGTAGGGTTCGTGAACTGCGAAAAATCATTTGAGCCCAAAATTCACTGGGTTTACCAGAAATGAACTCTTGCTTGTAGGAAGACACAGATCCTGGGGTTTGACTCCATTTCGGAAGGGAAATTCAGACCAGAGTTCTCATCCCTGAAACACACTCTGTTTTAAGGCATGAATCATCCTCTTCTTTCCTCGGTCTACAATACATTAAGAACCATGAGCATGTCAAGAAAAAAGGAACAGTGTTTCCTACTCATAGGGACCATATATAGTCCAACACTGCTTATGAAAGTAATACAGACCACAGCTCCTCTTACATAAATGCTCTTTAGTTAATAGCGAGAATCATGTTGGGTTCGTAAACTGCGAAAAATCATTTGAGCCCAAAATTCACTGGGATTACCAGAAATGAACTCTTGCTTGTAGGAAGACACTGATCCTGGGGTTTAATTCCGTTTCTGAAGGGAAATTCAGACCAGAGTTCTCATCCCTGAAAATAACTCTGTTTTAAGGCAAGAATCATCCTCTTCTTTCCAGCCTCTCCAATATAGTAAGAAACATAAGCATGCCCAGAATAAAAGAACTGTGTTTCCTACTCATACAGACCATATGTAGTTCCACTCTGCTTATGAAACTGATACAAACCACAGCTCATCTTACGTAAATCCTAATTAGTTAATAGTGAGAATCGCGTAGGGTTCGTGAACTGTGAAAAATCATTTGAGCACAAAATTCACTGGGTTTACCAGAAATGAACACTTGCTTTTAAGAAGATACAGATCCTGGGGTTTCACTCCGTTTCTGAAGGGAAATTCAGACCAGAGTTCTCAACCTTGAAACACACTCTCTTTTAACGCAAGTAGCAAGCTCTTTTCCAGGGTCTAAAATACAGCAAGAACCATTACCATGCCCTGAAAAACAGAACTGTTTTTCCTACACATATGGACAATATATAGTTCAACTCTGCTTATGAAACTGATACAAACCACAGCTCCTCTTACATAAATGCTCTTTAGTTAATACTGAGAATCATGTTGGTTTCGTGAATTGCGAAAAATGATTTTGCCCAAAATTCATTGGGTTTACCAGAAATGAACTCTTGCTTCTAGGAAGACACTGATCCTGGGGATTAAATCCGCGTCTGAAGGCAAACTCAGACCAGAGTTCTCATCCCTGAAAAACACTATGTTTTAAGGCAAGAATCATCCTCTTCTTTCCAGCATCTCCAATATAGTAAGAAACATGAGCATGCCCAGAAAGAAAGAACTATGTTTGCTACTCATACAGACCATTAGTAGTTCAACTCTCCTAATGAAAATGATGCAAACCACATCTCCTCTTACATAAATGCTCTTTAGTTAATAGTGAGAATTCGTATGGTTCGTGAACTGTGAAAAATCATTTGAGCCCAAAATTCACTGGGTTTACCAGAAATGAACTCTTGCTTGTAGGAAGACACTGATCCTGGGGTTTATTTCCGTTTCTGAAGGGAAATCAGACCAGAGTTCTCATCCCTGAAAAAAACTCTGTTTTAAGGCAAGAATCATCCTCTTCTTTCCAGCCTCTCCAATATAGTAAGAAACATGAGCATGCCCAGAATAAAAGAACTGTGTTTCCTACCCATAAAGACCATATGTAGTTCAACTCTCCTTATGAAACTGATACAAACCACATGTCCTCTTACATAAATGCTCTTTAGTTAATAGTGAGAATAGCTTAGGGTTCGTGAACTGCGAAAAATCATTTGAGCCCAAAATTCACTGGGTTTACCAGAAATGAACTCTTGCTTGTAGGAAGACACAGATCCTGGTGTTTGACTCCATTTCGGAAGGGAAATTCAGACCAGAGTTCTTATCCCTGAAACTAACTCTGTTTTAACGAAGTAGCAAGCTCTTCTTTCCAGAGTCTAAAATACAGCAAGAACCATCAGCATGGTCTGAAAAAAAGAACTGTTTTTCCTATTCATACGGACCATATGTAGTTCAACTCTGCTTAAGAAACTGATACAGACCACACCTCCTCTTAGATAAATGCTCTTTAGTTAATAGTGATAATTGAGTTGGGTTCTAGAACTGTGTAAAGTCATTTGAGCCCAAAAATCATGTCCTTTACCAGAAATGAACTCTTGCTGGCAGGAAGACACAGATCCTTGGGTTTAACTCCGTTTCTGAAGGGAAATTCAGACCACAGTTCTCATCCCTGAAACACACTCTGTTTTAAGGCATGAATCATCCTCTTCTTTCCACGGTCTCCAATACATTAAGAACCATGAGCATGCCAACACAAAAGGAGCAGTGTTTCCTCCTCATACGGACCATATGTAGTCCAACTATGCTTATGAAAGTAATAAAGACCAAGCTCCTCTTACATAAATTCTCTTTAGTTAATAGTGATAATCGCGTTGGGTTCTAGAACAGTGTAAAATCATTTGAGCCCAAAATCCACTGGTTTACCAGAAATGAACTCTTGATTGTAGGAAGACACTGATCCTGGGGTTTACCTCCGTTTCTGAAGGGAAATTCAGACCAGAGTTCTCATCCCTGAAACACATTCTGTTTTATCGCAAGTAGCAAGCTCTTCTTTCCAGGGTCTAAAATACAGCAAGAACCATGAGCATACCCTGAATAAAAGTACTGTGTTTCCTACTCATACGGACCATATGTAGTTCAACTCTGCTTATGAAACTGATACAAACCACAGCTCCTCTTACATAAATGCTCTTTAGTTAATACTGAGAATCATGGTGGTTTTGAGAACTGCAAAAAATCATTTCGCCCAAAATTCATTGGGTTTACTAGAAATGAACTCTTGCTTCTAGGAAGACACTGATCCTGGGGTTTAACTCCGTGTCTGAAGGCAAATTCAGACCAGTGTTCTCATCCCTGAAAAACACTATGTTTTAAGGCAAGAGTCATCTTCATCTTTCCAGCGTCTCCAATATAGTAAGAAACATGAGCATGCCCAGAAAGAAAGAACTATGTTTCCTACTCATACAGACCATATGTAGTTCAACTCTCCTTATGAAACTGATACAAACCACATCTCGTCTTACATAAATGCTCTTTAGTTAATAGTGAGAATAGAGTAGGGTTCGTGAACTGCGAAAAATCATTTGAGCTCAAAATTCACTGGGTTTACCAGAAATGAACTCTTGCTTGTAGGAAGACACAGATCCTGGGGTTTGACTCCATTTCGGAAGGGAAATTCAGACCAGAGTTCTCATCCCTGAAACACACTCTGTTTTAAGGCATGAATCATCCTCTTCTTTCCTCGGTCTACAATACATTAAGAACCATGAGCATGCCAAGAAAAAAGGAACAGTGTTTCCTACTCATAGGGACCATATATAGTCCAACACTGCTTATGAAAGTAATAGAGACCACAGCTCCTCTTACATAAATGCTCTTTAGTTAATAGCGAGAATCATGTTGGGTTCGTAAACTGCGAAAAATCATTTGAGCCCAAAATTCACTGGGATTACCAGAAATGAACTCTTGCTTGTAGGAAGACACTGATCCTGGGGTTTAATTCCGTTTCTGAAGGGAAATTCAGACCAGAGTTCTCATCCCTGAAAATAACTCTGTTTTAAGGCAAGAATCATCCTCTTCTTTCCAGCCTCTCCAATATAGTAAGAAACATAAGCATGCCCAGAATAAAAGAACTGTGTTTCCTACTCATACAGACCATATGTAGTTCCACTCTGCTTATGAAACTGATACAAACCACAGCTCATCTTACGTAAATCCTAATTAGTTAATAGTGAGAATCGCGTAGGGTTCGTGAACTGTGAAAAATCATTTGAGCACAAAATTCACTGGGTTTACCAGAAATGAACACTTGCTTGTAATAAGATACAGATCCTGGGGTTTCACTCCGTTTCTGAAGGGAAATTCAGACCAGAGTTCTCAACCTTGAAACACACTCTCTTTTAACGCAAGTAGCAAGCTCTTCTTTCCAGGGTCTAAAATACAGCAAGAACCATTACCATGCCCTGAAAAACAGAACTGTTTTTCCTACACATATGGACAATATGTAGTTCAACTCTGCTTATGAAACTGATACAAACCACAGCTCCTCTTACATAAATGCTCTTTAGTTAATACTGAGAATCATGTTGGTTTCGTGAACTGCGAAAAATGATTTTGCCCAAAATTCATTGGGTTTACCAGAAATGAACTCTTGCTTCTAGGAAGACACTGATCCTGGGGTTTAAATCCGCGTCTGAAGGCAAACTCAGACCAGAGTTCTCATCCCTGAAAAACACTATGTTTTAAGGCAAGAATCATCCTCTTCTTTCCAGCATCTCCAATATAGTAAGAAACATGAGCATGCCCAGAAAGAAAGAACTATGTTTCCTACTCATACAAACCATTAGTAGTTCAACTCTCCTAATGAAAATGATGCAAACCACATCTCCTCTTACATAAATGCTCTTTAGTTAATAGTGAGAATTCGTATGGTTCGTGAACTGTGAAAAATCATTTGAGCCCAAAATTCACTGGGTTTACCAGAAATGAACTCTTGCTTGTAGGAAGACACTGATCCTGGGGTTTATTTCCGTTTCTGAAGGGAAATTCAGACCAGAGTTCTCATCCCTGAAAATAACTCTGTTTTAAGGCAAGAATCATCCTCTTCTTTCCAGTGTCTCCAATATAGTAAGAAACATGAGCATGCCCAGAAAGAAAGAACTATGTTTCCTACACATAAAGACCATATGTAGTTCAACTCTCCTTATGAAACTGATACAAACCACATCTCCTCTTACATAAATGCTCTTTAGTTAATAGTGAGAATAGCTTAGGGTTCGTGAACTGCGAAAAATCATTTGAGCCCAAAATTCACTGGGTTTACCAGAAATGAACTCTTGCTTGTAGGAAGACACAGATCCTCGGATTTGACTCCATTTCGGAAGGGAAATTCAGACCAGAGTTCTCATCCCTGAAACTAACTCTGTTTTAACGAAGTAGCAAGCTCTTCTTTCCAGAGTCTAAAATACAGCAAGAACCATCAGCATGGTCTGAAGAAAAGAACTGTGATTCCTATTCGTACGGACCATATGTAGTTCAACTCTGCTTAAGAAACTGATACAGACCACACCTCCTCTTAGATAAATGCTCTTTAGTTAATAGTGATAATTGAGTTGGGTTCTAGAACTGTGTAAAGTCATTTGAGCCCAAAAATCATGTCCTTTACCAGAAATGAACTCTTGCTGGCAGGAAGACAGAGATCCTTGGGTTTAACTCCGTTTCTGAAGGGAAATTCAGACCACAGTTCTCATCCCTGAAACACACTCTGTTTTAAGGCATGAATCATCCTCTTCTTTCCACAGTCTCCAATACATTAAGAACCATGAGCATGCCAACACAAAATGAGCAGTGTTTCCTACTCATACGGACCATATGTAGTCCAACTCTGCTTATGAAAGTAATACAGACCACAGCTCCTCTTACATAAATTCTCTTTAGTTAATAGTGATAATCGCGTTGGGTTCTAGAACAGTGTAAAATCATTTGAGCCCAAAATTCACTGGTTTACCAGAAATGAACTCTTGATTGTAGGAAGACACTGATCCTGGGGTTTACCTCCGTTTCTGAAGGGAAATTCAGACCAGAGTTCTCATCCCTGAAACACACTCTGTTTTATCGCAAGTAGCAAGCTCTTCTTTCCAGGGTCTAAAATACAGCAAGAACCATGAGCATACCCTGAAAAAAAGTACTGTGTTTCCTACTCATACGGACCATATGTAGTTCAACTCTGCTTATGAAACTGATACAAACCACAGCTCCTCTTACATAAATGCTCTTTAGTTAATACTGAGAATCATGGTGGTTTCGAGAATTGCAAAAAATCATTTCGCCCAAAATTCATTGGGTTTACTAGAAATGAACTCTTGCTTCTAGGAAGACACTGATCCTGGGGTTTAACTCCGTGTCTGAAGGCAAATTCAGACCAGTGTTCTCATCCCTGAAAAACACTATGTTTTAAGGCAAGAATCATCTTCATCTTTCCAGCGTCTCCAATATAGTAAGAAACATGAGCATGCCCAGAAAGAAAGAACTATGTTTCCTACTCATACAGACCATATGTAGTTCAACTCTCCTTATGAAACTGATACAAACCACATCTCGGCTTACATAAATGCTCTTTAGTTAATAGTGAGAATAGCGTAGGGTTCGTGAACTGCGAAAAATCATTTGAGCCCAAAATTCACTGGGATTACCAGAAATGAACTCTTGCTTGTAGGAAGACACTGATCCTGGGGTTTAATTCCGTTTCTGAAGGGAAATTCAGACCAGAGGTCTCATCCCTGAAAATAACTCTGTTTTAAGGCAAGAATCATCCTCTTCCTTCCAGCCTCTCCAATATAGTAAGAAACATAAGCATGCCCAGAATAAAAGAACTGTGTTTCCTACTCATACAGACCATATGTAGTTCAACTCTGCTTATGAAACTGATACAAACCACAGCTCATCTTACGTAAATCCTAATTAGTTAATAGTGAGAATCGCGTAGGGTTCGTGAACTGCGAAAAATCATTTGAGCCCAAAATTCACTGGGTTTACCAGAAATTAACTCTTGCTTGTAGGAAGACACAGATCCTGGGGTTTGACTCCATTTCGGAAGGTAAATTCAGACCAGAGTTCTCATCCCTGAAACACACTCTGTTTTAACGCAAGTAGCAAGCTCTTCTTTCCAGGGTCTAAAATACAACAAGAACCATGACCATGCCCTGAAAAAAAGAACTGTGTTTCCTGCTCATATGGACCATATGTAGTTCAACTCTGCTTATGAAACTGATACAAACCACAGCTCCTCTTACATAAATGCTCTTTAGTTAATACTGAGAAATAAGTTGGTTTCATGAACTGCGAAAAATTATTTAGCCCAAAATTCACTGGGTTTACCATAAATGAACTCTTGCTTGTAGGAAGACACTGATCCTGGGGTTTAATTCCGCGTCTGAAGGCAAATTCAGACCAGAGTTCTCATCCCTGAAAAACACTCTGTTTTAAGGCAAGAATCATCCTCTTCTTTCCAGCCGCTCCAATATAGTAAGAAACATGAGCATGCCCAGAATAAAAGAACTGTGTTTACTACGCATACAGACCATATGCAGTTCAACTCTGCTTATGAATCTGACAGAAACCACAGCTCATCTTACATAAATCCTCTTTAGGTAATAGTGAGAATTCATAGGGTTCGTGAACTGTGAAAAATCATTTGAGCCCAAAATTCACTGGGTTTACCAGAAATGAACTCTTGCTTGTAAGAAGACACACATCCTGGGGTTTCATTCCGTTTCTGAAGGGAAATTCTGACCAGAGTTCTCATCCCTGAAACACACTCTGTTTTATCGCAAGTAGCAAGCTCTTCTTTCCAGGGTCTAAAATACAGCAAGAACCATGAGCATGCCCTGAAAAAAAAGAACTGTGTTTCCTACTCATACAGACCATATGTAGTTCAACTCTGCTTATGAAACTGATACAAACCACAGCTCCTCTTATATAAATGCTCTTTAGTTAATACTGAGAATCATGTTGGTTTCGTGAACTGCGAAAAATTATTTAGCCCAAAATTCATTGGGTTTACCAGAAATGAACTCTTGCTTCTAGGAAGACACTGATCCTGGGGTTTAACTCCGAGTCTGAAGGCAAATTCAGACCTGTGTTCTCATTCCTGAAGAACACTCTGTTTTAAGGCAAGAATCACCCTCTTCTTTCCAGCGTCTCCAATATAGTAAGAAACATGAGCATGCCCAGAAAGAAAGAACTATGTTTCCTACTCATACAGACCATATGTAGTTCAACTCTCCTTATGAAACTGATACAAACCACATCTCCTCTTACATAAATGCTCTTAAGTTAATAGTGAGAATAGCGTAGGGTTCGTGAACTGCGAAAAATCATTTGAGCCCAAAATTCACTGGGTTTACCAGAAATGAACTCTTGCTTGTAGGAAGACACAGATCCTGGTGTTTGACTCTATTTCGGAAGGAAATTCAGACCAGAGTTCTCATCCCTTAAACACACTCTGTTTTAACGAAGAAGCAAGCTCTTCTTTCAAGAGTCTAAAATACAGCAAGAACCATGAGCCTGGTCTGAAAAAAGAACTGTGTTTCCTATTCATACGGACCATATGTAGTTCAACTCGGCTTATGAAACTGATACAGACGACACCTCCTCTTAGATAAATGCTCTTTAGTTAATAGTGATAATCGAGTTGGGTTCTAGAACTGTGTAAAGTCATTTGAGCCCAAAAATCATGTCCTTTACCAGAAATGAACTCTTGCTGGTAGGAAGACACAGATCCTGGGTTTAACTCCGTTTCTGAAGGGAAATTCAGACCACAGTTCTCATCCCTGAAACACACTCTGTTTTAAGGCATGAATCATCCTCTTCTTTCCACGGTCTCCAATACATTAAAAACCATGAGCATGCCAAGAAAAAAGGAACAGTGTTTCCTACTCATACGGACCATATGTAGTCCAACTCTGCTTATGAAAGCTTTTGTGACCACAGCTCCTCTTACATAAATGCTCTTTAGTTAATAGTGATAATCGCGTTGGGTTCTAGAACTGTGTAAAATCATTTGTGCCCAAAATTCACTGGTTTACCAGAAATGAACTCTTGATTGTAGGAAGACACAGATCCTGGGGTTTAACTCCGTTTCTGAAGGGAAATTCAGACCAGAGTTCTCATCCATGAAATACACCCTGTTTTAATGCTAGAAGCAAGCTCTTCTTTCCAGCGACTCCAATACAGCAAGAACCATGAGAATTCCCAGAAAAACAGAACTGATTTTCCTACTCATACGGACCATATGTAGTACAACTCTGCATATGAAACTGATACAAACCACAGCTCCTCTTACATAAATGCTTTTTAGTTAATAGTGAGAATCATGTTGGGTTCGTAAACTGCGAAAAATCATTTGAGCCAAAAATTCACTGGGTTTACCAGAAATGAACTCTTGCTTCTAGGAAGACACTGATCCTGGTGTTTAATTCCGTTTATTAAGGGAAATTCAGACCAGAGTTCTCATCCCTGAAAATAACTCTGTTTTAAGGCAAGAATCATCCTCTTCTTTCCAGCCTCTCCACTTTAGTAAGAAACATAAGCATGCCCAGAATAAAAGAACTGTGTTTCCTACTCATACAGACCATATGTAGTTCAACTCTGCTTATGAAACTGATACAAACCACAGCTCATCTTACGTAAATCCTAATTAGTTAATAGTGAGAATCGCGTAGGGTTCGTGAACTGTGAAAAATTATTTGAGCCCAAAATTCACTGGGCTTACCAGAAATGAACACTTGCTTGTAAGAAGACACATATCCTGTGGTTTCACTCCGTTTCTGAAGGGAAATTCAGACCAGAGTTCTCAACCCTGGAACACACTCTGTTTTAAACCAAGTAGCAAGCTCTTCTTTCCAGGGTCTGAAATACAGCAAGAAACATGACCATGCCCTGAAAAACAGAACTGATTTTCCTACTCATATGGACCATATGTAGTTCAACTCTGCTTAAGAAACTGATACAGACCACACCTCCTCTTAGATAAATGCTCTTTAGTTAATAGTGATAATTGAGTTGGGTTCTAGAACTGTGTAAAGTCATTTGAGCCCAAAAATCATGTCCTTTACCAGAAATGAACTCTTGCTGGCAGGAAGACACAGATCCTTGGGTTTAACTCCGTTTCTGAAGGGAAATTCAGACCAGAGTTCTCATCCCTGAAACACACTCTGTTTTAAGGCATGAATCATCCTCTTCTTTCCACGGTCTCCAATACATTAAGAACCATGAGCATGCCAACAAAAAAGGAGCAGTGTTTCCTACTCATACGGACCATATGTAGTCCAACTCTGCTTATGAAAGTAATACAGACCACAGCTCCTCTTACATAAATTCTCTTTCGTTAATAGTGATAATCGCGTTGGGTTCTAGAACAGTGTAAAATCATTTGAGCCCAAAATTCACTGGTTTACCAGAAATGAACTCTTGATTGTAGGAAGACACTGATCCTGGGGTTTACCTCCGTTTCTGAAGGGAAATTCAGACCAGAGTTCTCATCCCTGAAACACACTCTGTTTTATCGCAAGTAGCAAGCTCTTCTTTCCAGAGTCTAAAATACAGCAAGAACAATGAGCATACCCTGAAAAAAAGTACTGTGTTTCCTACTCATACGGACCATATGTAGTTCAACTCTGCTTATGAAACTGATACAAACCACAGCTCCTCTTACATAAATGCTCTTTAGTTAATACTGAGAATCATGGTGGTTTCGAGAACTGCAAAAAATCATTTCGCCCAAAATTCATTGGGTTTACTAGAAATGAACTCTTGCTTCTAGGAAGACACTGATCCTGGGGTTTAACTCCGTGTCTGAAGGCAAATTCAGACCAGTGTTCTCATCCCTGAAAAACACTATGTTTTAAGGCAAGAATCATCTTCATCTTTCCAGCGTCTCCAATATAGTAAGAAACATGAGCATGCCCAGAAAGAAAGAACTATGTTTCCTACTCATACAGACCATATGTAGTTCAACTCTCCTTATGAAACTGATACAAAACACAGCTCCTCTTACATAAATGCTCTTTAGTTAATAGTGAGAATAGCGTAGGGTTCGTGAACTGCGAAAAATCATTTGAGCCCAAAATTCACTGGGATTACCAGAAATGAACTCTTGCTTGTAGGAAGACACTGATCCTGGGGTTTAATTCCGTTTCTGAAGGGAAATTCAGACCAGAGGTCTCATCCCTGAAAATAACTCTGTTTTAAGGCAAGAATCATCCTCTTCCTTCCAGCCTCTCCAATATAGTAAGAAACAGAAGCATGCCCAGAATAAAAGAACTGTGTTTCCTACTCATACAGACCATATGTAGTTCAACTCTGCTTATGAAACTGATACAAACCACAGCTCATCTTACGTAAATCCTAATTAGTTAATAGTGAGAATAGCGTAGGGTTCGTGAACTGCGAAAAATCATTTGAGCCCAAAATTCACTGGGTTTACCAGAAATGAACTCTTGCTTGTAGGAAGACACAGATCCTGGGGTTTGACTCCATTTCGGAAGGTAAATTCAGACCAGAGTTCTCATCCCTGAAACACACTCTGTTTTAACGCAAGTAGCAAGCTCTTCTTTCCAGGGTCTAAAATACAACAAGAACCATGACCATGCCCTGAAAAAAAGAACTGTGTTTTCTGCTCATACGGACCATATGTAGTTCAACTCTGATTATGAAACTGATACAAACCACAGCTTCTCTTACATAAATGCTCTTTAGTTAATACTGAGAAATAAGTTGGTTTCGTGAACTGCGAAAAATTATTTAGCCCAAAATTCATTCGGTTTACCATAAATGAACTCTTGCTTTTAGGAAGACACTGATCCTGGGGTTTAATTCTGCGTCTGAAGGCAAATTCAGACCAGAGTTCTCATCCCTGAAAAACACTCTGTTTTAAGGCACGTATCATCCTCTTCTTTCCAGCGTCTCCAATATAGTAAGAACCATGAGCATGTCCAGAAAGAACTGTGTTTCCTACACATACAGACCTTATGTAGTTCAATTCTCCTTATGAAACTGATACAAACTCTAGCTCCTCTTACATAAATCCTCTTTAGTTAATAGTGAGAATAGTGTATGGTTCGTGAACTGTGAAAAATCATTTGAGCCCAAAATTCACTGGGTTGACCAGAAATGAATTCTTGCTTGTAGGAAGACACAGATCCTGGGGTTTAACACCATTTCGGAAGGAAAATTCAGACCAGAGTTCTCATCCCTGAAACTCACTCTGTTTTAACGAAGAAGCAAGCTCTTCTTTCAAGAGTCTAAAATACAGCAAGAACAATGATAAGGGTCTGAAAAAAAGAACTGTGTTTCCTATTCATACGGACCATATGTAGTTGAACTCTGCTTATGAAACTGATACAGACACCATCTCCTTTTACATAAATGCTCTTTATTTAATAATGAGAATAGTGTTGGGTTTGTGAAGTGCGAAAAATCATTTGAGCCCAAAATTTTCTGGTTTACCAGAAATGAACTCTTAATTGTAGCAAGACACAGATCCTGGGGTTTACCTCCGTTTCTGAAGGGAAATTCAGACCAGAGTTCTAATCCATGAAACACACCCTGCTTTAATGCAAGAAGCAAGCTCTTCTTTCCAGCATCTCCAATACAGCAAGAATAATAATCATAACCAGAAAAAAAGAACCGATTTTCCTACTCATACATACCATATGTAGTAAAACTCTGCTTAAGAAACTGATACAAACTACAGCTCCTCTTACATAAATGCTCATTAGTTAATACTGAGAATCATGTGGGTTTCTGAACTGCGAAAAATCATTTGAGCCCAAAATTCACTGGTTTACCAGAAATGAACTCTTGATTGTAGGAAGACACAGATCCTGGGGTTTACCTCCGTTTCTGAAGGGAAATTCAGACCAGAGGTCTCATCCATGAAACACACCGTGTTTTAATGCAAGAAACAAGCTCTTCTTTCCAGCGTCTCCAATTCAGCAAGAACCATGAGCATTCCCAGAAAAAAAGAACTGTGTTTCCTACTCATCTGGACCATATCTAGTACAACTCTGCTTATGAAACTGATACAAACCAAAGCAACTCTTACATAAATGCTCTTTAGTTAATAGTGAGAATCATGTTGGATTCGTGAACTGCGAAAAATCATTTGAGCCCAAAATTCATTGGGATTACCATAAATGAACTCTTGCTTGGACGAAGACACTGATCCTGGGGTTTAACTCCGCATCTGAAGGCAAATTCAGACCAGGGTTCTCATCCCTGAAAAACACTCTGTTTTAAGGCAAGAATCATCCTCTTCTTTCTGATGTCTCCAATACAGTAAGAAACATGAGCATGCCCGGACAAAATGAGCTGTACTTCCTAGTCATACAGACCATATGTAGTTCAACTCTCCTTATGAAACTGATACAATCCATAGCTCCTCTTACATAAATCCTCTTTAGTTAATACTGAGAATAGCGTATGGTAGGTGAACTGCGAAAAATCATTTGAGTCCAAAATTCACTGGGTTTACCAGAAATGAACTCTTGCTTGTAGGAAGACACAGATCCTGGGGTTTAACTCCATTTCGGAAGCGAAATTCAGACCAGAGTTCTCATCCCTGAAACACTCTCTTTTAACAAAGAAGCAAGCTCTTCTTTCCAGAATCTAAAATACAGCAAGAACCATGAGCATGGAATGAAAAAAAGAACTGTGTTTCCTATTCATATGGACCATAAGTAGTTCAACTCTGCTTATGAAACTGATATAGACCACACCTCCTCTTAGATAAATGCTCTTTAGTTAATAGTGATAATCGCATTGGGTTCTAGAACAGTGTAAAGTCTTTTGAGCAGAAAAATCTTGTGGTTAACTAGAAATGAACTCTTGCTGGTAGGAAGACAGCTCCTTGGGTTTAACTCCGTTTCTGAAGGCAAATTCAGACCAGAGTTCTCATCCCTGAAACACACTCTGTTTTAATGAAGAAGCAAGCTCTTCTTTCAAGAGTCTAAAATACAGAAAGAACCATGAGCATGGTATGAAAAAAAGAAGTGTGTTTGCTATTCATATGGACCATATGTAGTTCAACTATGCTTATGAAACTGATACAGACAACAACTCCTCTTACATAAATGTTCTTTAGTTAATAGTGAGAATCATGTTGGGTTCGTGAACTGGGAAAAATCATTTGAGCCCAACATTCACTGGGTTTACCAGAAATGAACTCTTGCTTGTAGGAAGACACAGATCCTGGGGTTTAACTCCGTTTCTGAAGGCAAATTCAGACCAGAATTCTTATCCCTGAAAAACACTCTGTTTTAAGGCATGAATCATCTTCTTCTTTCCACGGTCTCCAATACATTAAGAACCATGAGCATGCCAAGAAAAAAAGAACTGTGTTTCCTACTCATACGGACCATATGTAGTTCAACTCTGCTTATGACACTGATACAAAACACAGCTCCTCTTGAATAAATGCTCTTTAGTTAATAGTGTGAATCATGTTGGTTTCGTGAACTGCGAAAAATCATTTAGCCCAAAATTCACTGGGTTTACCAGAAATGAACTCTTGCTTCTAGGAAGACACTGATATTGGGGTTTAACTCTGTGTCTGAAGACAAATTCAGACCAGAGTTCTCTCCCTCAAAAACACTCTGTTTTAAGGCAAGAATCATCCTCTTCTTTCCAGCGTCTCCAATATAGTATAAACATGAGAATGCCCGGAAAGAAAGAACTGAGTTTCCTACTCATAAAGACCATATGTATTTCAACTCTGCTTATGAAACTGATACAAACCACAGCTACTCTTACATAAATCCTCTTTAGTTAATAGTGAGAATAGCGTAGGGTTCGTCAACTGCGAAAAATCATTTGCGCCCAAAATTAACTGGGTTTACTAGAAATGAACTCTTGCTTGTAGGAAGACACAGATCATGGGGTTTACTCCGTTTGTTAAGGGAAATTCAGACCAGAGTGCTCATCCATAAAACACACTCTGTTATAACGCAAGAAGGAAGCTCTTCTTTCCAGAGTCTATAATACAGCAAGAACCATGAGCATGCCCTGAAAAAAAGAACTGTGTTTCCTACTCATACGGACCATATGTACTTCAACTCTGCTCATGAAACTGATACAAACCACAGCTCCTCTTAAATAAATGCTCTTTACTTAATAGTGAGAATCGCGTAGCGTTCGTGAACTGTGAAAAATCATTTAAGCCTAAAATCACTGGGGTTACCAGAAATGAACTCTTGCTTGTAGGAAGACACAGATCCTGGGGTTTAACCCTGTTTCTGAAGGGAAATTCAGACCAGAGTGCTCATCCCTAAAACACACTACGTTATAACGCAAGAAGGATGCTCTTCTTTCCAGAGTCTAAAATACAGCAAGAACCATGAGCATGACCTGAAAAAAAGAACTGTGTTTCCTACTCATAAGAACCATATGTACTTCACCTTTGCTTATGAAACTGATACAAACCATAGCTTCTCTTAAATAAATGCTCTTTACTTAATAGTGAGAATCGCGTTGGGTTCGTGAACTGCGAAAAATAATTTGAGCCCAAAATTCAGGGGGTTAACCAGAAATGAACTCTTGCTTGTAGGAAGACACAGATCTTGAGGTTTACTCCATTTGTTAAGGGAAATTCAGACCAGAGTGCTCATCCATAAAACACACTTTCTTATAACAGAAGAAGGAAGCTCTTCTTTCCAGAGTCTAAAATACAGCAAGAACAATGAGCATGCCCTGAAAAAAAGAACTGTGTTTCCTACTCACACGGACCATATGTAGTTCAACTCTGCTTACGAAACTGATACAAACCACAGCTCCTCTTAAATAAATGCTCTTTACTTAATAGTGAGAATCGTGTTGGATTCGTGAACTTCGAAAAATCATTTGTGCCCAAAATTCACCGGGTTAACCAGAAATGAACTCTTGCTTGTAGGAAGACACAGTTCCTGGGGTTTACTCCATTTTTGAAGGGAAGTTCAGACCAGAGTTCTCATCCCTGAAACACTCTCTGTTTTAACGCAAGAAACAAGCTCTTCTTTCCAGAGTCTAAAATACAGCAAGAACCATGAGCATGCCCTGAAAAAAAGAACTGTGTTTCCTATTCATACGGACCATATGTACCAAAACTCTGCTCATGAAACTGATACAGACCACACCTCCTTTTACATTAATGCTCTTTAGTTCATAGTGATAATAGCGTAGGGTTCGTGAACTGTGAAAAATCATTCAACCTAAAATCACTGGGTTTACCAGAAATGAACTCTTGCTTGTAGGAAGACACAGTTCCTGGGCTTTACTCCATTTTTGAAGGGAAATTCAGACCAGAGTTCTCATCCCTGAAACACACTCTGTTTTAACGCAAGAAGCAAGCTCTTCTTTCCAGATTCTAAAATTCAGCAAGAACTATGAGCATGGCATGAATAAAAGAACTCTGTTTCCTACACATACGGACCTTATGTATTTCAACTCTGCTTATGAAACTGATACAGACCACACCTCCTCTTACATAAATGCTCTTTAGTTAACAGTGAGAATAGCGTTGTGTTCCTGAACTGCAAAAATCATTTGAGCCCAAAATTCACTGGAGTTACAAGAAATGAAATCTCACTTGTAGGAAGACACAGATCCTGGGGTTTAACTCCGTTTCTGAAGGGAAATTCAGACCAGAGTTCTCATCCATGAAACACACCATGTTTTAATGCAAGAAGCAATCTCTTCTTTCCAGCGTCTCCAATTCAGCAAGAAACATGAGCATTCCCACAAAAAAAGAACTGTGTTTCCTACTCATCCAGACCATATCTAGTCCAACTCTGCTTATGAAACTGATACAAACCACAGCTCCCCTTACATAAATCATCTTTAGTTAATAGTGAGAATCGCGTTTGGTTCGTGAACTCTGAAAAATGATTTTAACCAAAAATTCACTGGGTTTACCAGAAATGAACTCTTGCTTGTAGGAAGACACAGATCCTTCGGTTTAACTCCAGTTCTGAAGGCAAATTCAGACCAGAGTTCTCATCCCTGAAACACAACCTGTTTTAACGCAAGTAGCAAGCTCTTCTTTTCACGGTCTCCAATACATTAAGAACCATGAGCATGCCAAGAAAAAAAGAACTGTGTTTCCTACTCATACGGACCATGTGTAGTCCAACACTGCTTATGAAACTGATACAAACCACAGCTCCTCTTACATAAATGCTCTTTAGTTAATAGTGAGAATCATGTTGGTTTCGTGAAGAACAAAAAATCATTTAGCCCAAAATTCATTGGGTTTAACAGAAATGAACTCTTGCTTCTAGGAAGACACTGATCCTGGGGTTTAACTCCGCGTCTGAAGGCAAATGCAGACCAGAGTTCTTATCCCTGAAAAACACTCTGTTTTAAGGCAAGAATCATCCTCTTCTTTTCAGCGTCTCCAATATAGTAAGAAACATGAGCATCCCCGGAAAAAAGAACTGTGTTTCCTACTCATACAGACCATATGTAGTTCAACTCTCCTTATGAAACTGATACAAACCCCATCTCCTCTTACATAAATGCTCTTTAGTTATTAGTGAGAATAGTGTTGGGTTGACACCTGCGAAAAATCATTTGTGCCCAAAATTCACTGGTTTACCAGAAATGAACTCTTGCTTGTAGGAAGACACAGATCCTGGGGTTTAACTCTGCTTCTGAAGGGAAATTCAGACCAGAGTGCTCATCCCTAATACACACTCTGTTATCACGCAAGAAGCAAGCTCTTCTTTCCAGAGTCTAAAATACAGCAAGAACCATGAGCATGCCCTGAAAAAAAGAAGTGTGTTTCCTACTCATACGGACCATATGTAGTTCAACTCTGCTCATGAAACTGATACAAACCACAGCTCCTCTTAAATAAATGCTCTTTACTTAATAGTGAGAATCGCGTTGGGTTCGTGAACTTTGAAAAATCATTTGAGCCCAAAATTCACCAGGTTAACCAGAATTGAACTCTTGCTTGTAGGAAGACACAGATCCTTGGGTTTACTCCATTTGTGAAGGGAAATTCAGACCAGAGTTCTCATCCCTGAAACACACTCTGTTATAATGTAAGAAGCAAGCTCTTCTTTCCAGAGTTAAAATACAGCAAGAACCATGAGCATGCCCTGAAAAAAAGAACTGTGTTCCCTATTCATACGGACCATATGTACTTCAACTCTTCTCATGAATGATACAGACCACACCTCCTTTTACATAAATGCTCTTTAGTTCATAGTGATAATAGCGTAGGGTTCGTGAACTGCGAAAAATCATATAAGCCTAAAATCACTGGGGTTACCAGAAATGAACTCTTGCCTGTAGGAAGACACAGATTCTGGTGTTTATCCCTGTTTCTGAAGGGAAATTCAGACCAGAGTGCTCATCCCTAAAACACACTACATTAAAACGCAAGAAGCAAGCTCTTCTTTCCAGAGTGTAAAATACAGCAAGAACCATGAGCATGCCCTGAATAAAAGAACTGCGTTCCCTACTCATAAGAACCATTTTACTTCAACTCTGCTTATGAAACTGATACAAACCACAGCTTCTCTTAAATAAATGCTCTTTACTTAATAGTGAGAATCGCGTTGGGTTCGTGAACTTCGAAAAATCATTTGAGCCCAAAATTCACCAGGTTAACCAGAAATGAACTCTTGCTTGTAGGAAGACACAGATCCTGGGGTTTACTCCATTTTTGAAGGGAAATTCAGACCAGAGTTCTCATCCCTGAAACACACTCTGTTATAACGTAAGAAGCAAGCTCTTCTTTCCAGAGTCTAAAATACAGCAAGAACCATGAGCATGCCCTGAAAAAAAGAACTGTGTTCCCTATTCATACAGACGATATGTACTTCAACTCTGCTCATGAAATTGATACAGACCACACCTCCTTTTACATAAATGCTCTTTAGTTCATAGTGATAATAGCGTAGGGTTTGTGAACTACGAAAAATCATTTAAGCCTAAAATCACTGTGGTTACCAGAAATGAACTCTTGCTTGTAGGAAGACACAGATCCTGGTGTTTCACTCCGTTTCTGAAGGCAAATTCAGACCAGAATTCTCATCCCTGAAAAACACTCTGTTTTAAGACATGAATCATCTTCTTCTTTCCACTGTTTCCAATACATAAGAACCATGAGCATACCAAGAAAAAAAGAACTGTGTTTCCCACTCATTTGGACCATATGCAGTCCAACTCTGCTTATGAAACTGATACAAACCACAGCTCCTCTTACATAAATGCTCTTTAGTTAATAATGAGAATCATGTTGGTTTCTTGAACTGCAAAAAGTCATTTAGCCCAAAATTCATTGGGTTTACCAGAAATGAACTCTTGCTTTTAGGAAGACAATGATCCTGGGGTTTAACTCCGTGTCTGAAGGCAAATTCAGACCAGAGTTCTAATCCCTGAAAAACACTCTGTTTTAAGGCAAGAATCATCCTCTTCTTTCCAGCGTCTCCAATATAGTAAGAAACATGAGCATGCCCAGAAAGAAAGAACTGTATTTCCTACGCATACAGACCATATGTAGTTCAACTCTCCTTATGAAACTGATACAAACCATAGCTCCTCTTACATAAATCCTCTTTAGTTAATACTGAGAATAGTGTAGGATTCGTGAACTGCGAAAAATCATTTGAGCCCAAAATTCACTGGTTTAAAAGAAATGAACTCTCACTTGTAGGAAGACACAGATCCTGGGGTTTAACTCCATTTCTGAAGGGAAATTCAGACCAAAGTTCTCATCCATGAAACACACCCTGTTTTAATGCAAGAAGCAATCTCTTCTTTCCAGAGTCTCCAATTCAGCAAAAACCATGAGCATTCCCACAAAAACGAACTGTGTTTCCTACTCATCCAGACCATATCTAGTTCAACTCTGCTCATGAAACTGATACAAACCACAGCTCCTCTTACATAAATCATCTTTAGTTAATAGTGAGAATCGCGTTTGGTTCGTGAACTCTGAAAAATGATTTGAACCCAAAATTCACTGGGTTTACCAGAAATGAACTCTTGCTTGTAGGAAGACACAGATACTTGGGTTTTACTCCGTTTCTGAAGTGAAATTCAGACCAGAGTTCTCATCCCTGAAACACACTCTGTTTTAACAAAGGTGCAAGCTCTTCTTTCCAGAATCTAAAATACAGCAAGAACCATGAGCATTGTCTGAAAAAAGAACTGTGTTTCCTATTCATACGGACGATATGTAGTTCAACTCTGCTTATCAAACTGATACAGACGACACCTCCTCTTACATAAATGCTCTTTAGTTAATAGTGAGAATCCCGTTGTGTTCGTGATCTGCGAAAAATCATTTGAGCACAAAATTCACTGGGTTAAAGCGAAATGAACTCTTGCTTTTAGGAGGAGAAAGATCCTGGGGTTCAACTCTGTTTCTGAAGGGAAATTCAGACCAGAGTTCTCTTCCCTTAAACACACTCTGTTATAACGCAAGAAGCAAGCTCTTCTTTCCAGAGTCTAAAATACAGCAAGAACCATGAGCGTGCCCTGAAAAAAGAAATGTGTTTCCTACTCATAAGGAATATATGTAGATCAACTCTGCTTATGAAACTGATACAAACCACGGCTCCTCTTACATAAATGCTCTTTAGTTAATAGTGAGAATCATGTTGGGTTCATGAACTGCGAAAAATCATTTGAGCCCAAAATTCACTGGGTTTACAAGAAATGAACTCTTGCTTGTAGGAAGACACTGATCCTGGGGATTAACTCCGTTTCTGTAGGCAAATTCAGACCAGAGTTCTCATCCCTGAAAAACACTCTGTTTTAAGGCAAGAATCATCCTCTTCTTTCTAGTGTCTCCAATATAGTAAGAAACATGAGCATGCCCAGAAAAAAGAACTGTGTTTCCAACTAATACAGACCATATGTAGTTCAACTCTCCCAATGAAACTGATACAAACCACAGCTCCTCTTACATACATCTTCTTTAGTTAATAGTGAGATTAGCGTAGGGTTTGTGAACTGGGAAAAATCATTTGAGCCTAAAATTCACTGGGTTTATTAGAAATGAACTCTTGATTGTAGGAAGACACAGATCCTGGGCTTTAACTCCGTTTCTGCAGGGAAATTCAGAGCAGAGTTCTCATCCCTGAAACACACTCTGTTTAAACGAAGAAGCAAGCTCTTTTTTCCAGAGTCTAAAATACAGCAAGAACCTTGAGCATGTCCTGAAAAAAAGAAGCATGTTTCCTATTCATATGGACCATATGTAGTTCAACTCTGCTTATGAAACTGATACAGACCACCCCTCCTCTTACATAAATGCTCTTTAGTTAGTAGTGAGAATAGCGTTGGGTTCCTGAACTGCGAAAAATCATTTGAGCCCAAAATTCACCGGGTTTACCAGAACTGAACTCTTGCATGTAGGAAGACACAGATCCTGGGGTTTAACGCCGTTTCTGAAGACAAATTCAGACCTGAATTCTCAACCGTGAAAAACACTCTATTTTAAGGCAAGAAGCAAGCTCTTCTTTCCAGCATCTCCAATATAGTAAGAAACATGATCATGCCCAGAAAAAAAAGAACTGTGTTTCCAACTAATACAGACCATATGTAGTTCAACTCTGCTTATGAAACTGATACAAACCACAGCTCATCTTACATACATCTTCTGTAGTTAATAGTGAGAATAGCGTTGGGTTCCTGAATTGCGAAAAATCATTTGTGCACAAAATTCATTGGGTTTTCAAGAAATGTACTCTCGCTTGTTTGAAGACACAGATCCTGGGGTTTAACTCCGTTTCTGAAGGGAAATTCAGACGAGAGTTCTCATCCCTGAAACACACTCTGTTATAACGCAAGAAGCAAGCTCTTCTTTCCAGAGTCTAAAATACAGCAAGGACCATGATCACGGCCTGAAAAAAAGAACTGTGTTTCCTACTCATACGGACAATATGTAGTTCAACTCTGCTTATGATACAGATACAGACCACACCTCCTCTTACATAAATGCTCTTTAGTTAGTAGTGAGAATAGCGTTGGGTTCCTGAACTGCAAAAAATCTTTTTAGCCCAATATTCACTGGGTTTACCTGAAATGAACTCTTGCTTGTAGCAAGACACAGATCATGGGGTTTCACTCTGTTTGTGAAGGGAAATTCAGACCAGAGTTCTCATCCCTGAAACACACTCTGTTTTAAGGCATGAATCATCCTCTTCTTTCCACGGTCTCCAATACATTAAGAACCATGAGCATGCCAACAAAAAAGGAGCAGTGTTTCCTACTCATACGGACCATATGTAGTCCAACTCTGCTTATGAAAGTAATACAGACCACAGCTCCTCTTACATAAATTCTCTTTCGTTAATAGTGATAATCGCGTTGGGTTCTAGAACAGTGTAAAATCATTTGAGCCCAAAATTCACTGGTTTACCAGAAATGAACTCTTGATTGTAGGAAGACACTGATCCTGGGGTTTACCTCCGTTTCTGAAGGGAAATTCAGACCAGAGTTCTCATCCCTGAAACACACTCTGTTTTATCGCAAGTAGCAAGCTCTTCTTTCCAGAGTCTAAAATACAGCAAGAACAATGAGCATACCCTGAAAAAAAGTACTGTGTTTCCTACTCATACGGACCATATGTAGTTCAACTCTGCTTATGAAACTGATACAAACCACAGCTCCTCTTACATAAATGCTCTTTAGTTAATACTGAGAATCATGGTGGTTTCGAGAACTGCAAAAAATCATTTCGCCCAAAATTCATTGGGTTTACTAGAAATGAACTCTTGCTTCTAGGAAGACACTGATCCTGGGGTTTAACTCCGTGTCTGAAGGCAAATTCAGACCAGTGTTCTCATCCCTGAAAAACACTATGTTTTAAGGCAAGAATCATCTTCATCTTTCCAGCGTCTCCAATATAGTAAGAAACATGAGCATGCCCAGAAAGAAAGAACTATGTTTCCTACTCATACAGACCATATGTAGTTCAACTCTCCTTATGAAACTGATACAAAACACAGCTCCTCTTACATAAATGCTCTTTAGTTAATAGTGAGAATAGCGTAGGGTTCGTGAACTGCGAAAAATCATTTGAGCCCAAAATTCACTGGGATTACCAGAAATGAACTCTTGCTTGTAGGAAGACACTGATCCTGGGGTTTAATTCCGTTTCTGAAGGGAAATTCAGACCAGAGGTCTCATCCCTGAAAATAACTCTGTTTTAAGGCAAGAATCATCCTCTTCCTTCCAGCCTCTCCAATATAGTAAGAAACAGAAGCATGCCCAGAATAAAAGAACTGTGTTTCCTACTCATACAGACCATATGTAGTTCAACTCTGCTTATGAAACTGATACAAACCACAGCTCATCTTACGTAAATCCTAATTAGTTAATAGTGAGAATAGCGTAGGGTTCGTGAACTGCGAAAAATCATTTGAGCCCAAAATTCACTGGGTTTAACAGAAATGAACTCTTGCTTGTAGGAAGACACAGATCCTGGGGTTTGACTCCATTTCGGAAGGTAAATTCAGACCAGAGTTCTCATCCCTGAAACACACTCTGTTTTAACGCAAGTAGCAAGCTCTTCTTTCCAGGGTCTAAAATACAACAAGAACCATGACCATGCCCTGAAAAAAAGAACTGTGTTTTCTGCTCATACGGACCATATGTAGTTCAACTCTGATTATGAAACTGATACAAACCACAGCTTCTCTTACATAAATGCTCTTTAGTTAATACTGAGAAATAAGTTGGTTTCGTGAACTGCGAAAAATTATTTAGCCCAAAATTCATTCGGTTTACCATAAATGAACTCTTGCTTTTAGGAAGACACTGATCCTGGGGTTTAATTCTGCGTCTGAAGGCAAATTCAGACCAGAGTTCTCATCCCTGAAAAACACTCTGTTTTAAGGCACGTATCATCCTCTTCTTTCCAGCGTCTCCAATATAGTAAGAACCATGAGCATGTCCAGAAAGAACTGTGTTTCCTACACATACAGACCTTATGTAGTTCAATTCTCCTTATGAAACTGATACAAACTCTAGCTCCTCTTACATAAATCCTCTTTAGTTAATAGTGAGAATAGTGTATGGTTCGTGAACTGTGAAAAATCATTTGAGCCCAAAATTCACTGGGTTGACCAGAAATGAATTCTTGCTTGTAGGAAGACACAGATCCTGGGGTTTAACACCATTTCGGAAGGAAAATTCAGACCAGAGTTCTCATCCCTGAAACTCACTCTGTTTTAACGAAGAAGCAAGCTCTTCTTTCAAGAGTCTAAAATACAGCAAGAACAATGATAAGGGTCTGAAAAAAAGAACTGTGTTTCCTATTCATACGGACCATATGTAGTTGAACTCTGCTTATGAAACTGATACAGACACCATCTCCTTTTACATAAATGCTCTTTATTTAATAATGAGAATAGTGTTGGGTTTGTGAAGTGCGAAAAATCATTTGAGCCCAAAATTTTCTGGTTTACCAGAAATGAACTCTTAATTGTAGCAAGACACAGATCCTGGGGTTTACCTCCGTTTCTGAAGGGAAATTCAGACCAGAGTTCTAATCCATGAAACACACCCTGCTTTAATGCAAGAAGCAAGCTCTTCTTTCCAGCATCTCCAATACAGCAAGAATAATAATCATAACCAGAAAAAAAGAACCGATTTTCCTACTCATACATACCATATGTAGTAAAACTCTGCTTAAGAAACTGATACAAACTACAGCTCCTCTTACATAAATGCTCATTAGTTAATACTGAGAATCATGTGGGTTTCTGAACTGCGAAAAATCATTTGAGCCCAAAATTCACTGGTTTACCAGAAATGAACTCTTGATTGTAGGAAGACACAGATCCTGGGGTTTACCTCCGTTTCTGAAGGGAAATTCAGACCAGAGGTCTCATCCATGAAACACACCGTGTTTTAATGCAAGAAACAAGCTCTTCTTTCCAGCGTCTCCAATTCAGCAAGAACCATGAGCATTCCCAGAAAAAAAGAACTGTGTTTCCTACTCATCTGGACCATATCTAGTACAACTCTGCTTATGAAACTGATACAAACCAAAGCAACTCTTACATAAATGCTCTTTAGTTAATAGTGAGAATCATGTTGGATTCGTGAACTGCGAAAAATCATTTGAGCCCAAAATTCATTGGGATTACCATAAATGAACTCTTGCTTGGACGAAGACACTGATCCTGGGGTTTAACTCCGCATCTGAAGGCAAATTCAGACCAGGGTTCTCATCCCTGAAAAACACTCTGTTTTAAGGCAAGAATCATCCTCTTCTTTCTGATGTCTCCAATACAGTAAGAAACATGAGCATGCCCGGACAAAATGAGCTGTACTTCCTAGTCATACAGACCATATGTAGTTCAACTCTCCTTATGAAACTGATACAATCCATAGCTCCTCTTACATAAATCCTCTTTAGTTAATACTGAGAATAGCGTATGGTAGGTGAACTGCGAAAAATCATTTGAGTCCAAAATTCACTGGGTTTACCAGAAATGAACTCTTGCTTGTAGGAAGACACAGATCCTGGGGTTTAACTCCATTTCGGAAGCGAAATTCAGACCAGAGTTCTCATCCCTGAAACACTCTCTTTTAACAAAGAAGCAAGCTCTTCTTTCCAGAATCTAAAATACAGCAAGAACCATGAGCATGGAATGAAAAAAAGAACTGTGTTTCCTATTCATATGGACCATAAGTAGTTCAACTCTGCTTATGAAACTGATATAGACCACACCTCCTCTTAGATAAATGCTCTTTAGTTAATAGTGATAATCGCATTGGGTTCTAGAACAGTGTAAAGTCTTTTGAGCAGAAAAATCTTGTGGTTAACTAGAAATGAACTCTTGCTGGTAGGAAGACAGCTCCTTGGGTTTAACTCCGTTTCTGAAGGCAAATTCAGACCAGAGTTCTCATCCCTGAAACACACTCTGTTTTAATGAAGAAGCAAGCTCTTCTTTCAAGAGTCTAAAATACAGAAAGAACCATGAGCATGGTATGAAAAAAAGAAGTGTGTTTGCTATTCATATGGACCATATGTAGTTCAACTATGCTTATGAAACTGATACAGACAACAACTCCTCTTACATAAATGTTCTTTAGTTAATAGTGAGAATCATGTTGGGTTCGTGAACTGGGAAAAATCATTTGAGCCCAACATTCACTGGGTTTACCAGAAATGAACTCTTGCTTGTAGGAAGACACAGATCCTGGGGTTTAACTCCGTTTCTGAAGGCAAATTCAGACCAGAATTCTTATCCCTGAAAAACACTCTGTTTTAAGGCATGAATCATCTTCTTCTTTCCACGGTCTCCAATACATTAAGAACCATGAGCATGCCAAGAAAAAAAGAACTGTGTTTCCTACTCATACGGACCATATGTAGTTCAACTCTGCTTATGACACTGATACAAAACACAGCTCCTCTTGAATAAATGCTCTTTAGTTAATAGTGTGAATCATGTTGGTTTCGTGAACTGCGAAAAATCATTTAGCCCAAAATTCACTGGGTTTACCAGAAATGAACTCTTGCTTCTAGGAAGACACTGATATTGGGGTTTAACTCTGTGTCTGAAGACAAATTCAGACCAGAGTTCTCTCCCTCAAAAACACTCTGTTTTAAGGCAAGAATCATCCTCTTCTTTCCAGCGTCTCCAATATAGTATAAACATGAGAATGCCCGGAAAGAAAGAACTGAGTTTCCTACTCATAAAGACCATATGTATTTCAACTCTGCTTATGAAACTGATACAAACCACAGCTACTCTTACATAAATCCTCTTTAGTTAATAGTGAGAATAGCGTAGGGTTCGTCAACTGCGAAAAATCATTTGCGCCCAAAATTAACTGGGTTTACTAGAAATGAACTCTTGCTTGTAGGAAGACACAGATCATGGGGTTTACTCCGTTTGTTAAGGGAAATTCAGACCAGAGTGCTCATCCATAAAACACACTCTGTTATAACGCAAGAAGGAAGCTCTTCTTTCCAGAGTCTATAATACAGCAAGAACCATGAGCATGCCCTGAAAAAAAGAACTGTGTTTCCTACTCATACGGACCATATGTACTTCAACTCTGCTCATGAAACTGATACAAACCACAGCTCCTCTTAAATAAATGCTCTTTACTTAATAGTGAGAATCGCGTAGCGTTCGTGAACTGTGAAAAATCATTTAAGCCTAAAATCACTGGGGTTACCAGAAATGAACTCTTGCTTGTAGGAAGACACAGATCCTGGGGTTTAACCCTGTTTCTGAAGGGAAATTCAGACCAGAGTGCTCATCCCTAAAACACACTACGTTATAACGCAAGAAGGATGCTCTTCTTTCCAGAGTCTAAAATACAGCAAGAACCATGAGCATGACCTGAAAAAAAGAACTGTGTTTCCTACTCATAAGAACCATATGTACTTCACCTTTGCTTATGAAACTGATACAAACCATAGCTTCTCTTAAATAAATGCTCTTTACTTAATAGTGAGAATCGCGTTGGGTTCGTGAACTGCGAAAAATAATTTGAGCCCAAAATTCAGGGGGTTAACCAGAAATGAACTCTTGCTTGTAGGAAGACACAGATCTTGAGGTTTACTCCATTTGTTAAGGGAAATTCAGACCAGAGTGCTCATCCATAAAACACACTTTCTTATAACA
Organism: Onychomys leucogaster; assembly: GCA_949786385.1. NCBI lineage: Eukaryota > Metazoa > Chordata > Mammalia > Rodentia > Cricetidae > Onychomys > Onychomys leucogaster. Next base: position 3,172,686 of record CATKUP010000051.1, on the reverse strand, counting down.
GAAGAAGGAAGCTCTTCTTTCCAGAGTCTAAAATACAGCAAGAACAATGAGCATGCCCTGAAAAAAAGAACTGTGTTTCCTACTCACACGGACCATATGTAGTTCAACTCTGCTTACGAAACTGATACAAACCACAGCTCCTCTTAAATAAATGCTCTTTACTTAATAGTGAGAATCGTGTTGGATTCGTGAACTTCGAAAAATCATTTGTGCCCAAAATTCACCGGGTTAACCAGAAATGAACTCTTGCTTGTAGGAAGACACAGTTCCTGGGGTTTACTCCATTTTTGAAGGGAAGTTCAGACCAGAGTTCTCATCCCTGAAACACTCTCTGTTTTAACGCAAGAAACAAGCTCTTCTTTCCAGAGTCTAAAATACAGCAAGAACCATGAGCATGCCCTGAAAAAAAGAACTGTGTTTCCTATTCATACGGACCATATGTACCAAAACTCTGCTCATGAAACTGATACAGACCACACCTCCTTTTACATTAATGCTCTTTAGTTCATAGTGATAATAGCGTAGGGTTCGTGAACTGTGAAAAATCATTCAACCTAAAATCACTGGGTTTACCAGAAATGAACTCTTGCTTGTAGGAAGACACAGTTCCTGGGCTTTACTCCATTTTTGAAGGGAAATTCAGACCAGAGTTCTCATCCCTGAAACACACTCTGTTTTAACGCAAGAAGCAAGCTCTTCTTTCCAGATTCTAAAATTCAGCAAGAACTATGAGCATGGCATGAATAAAAGAACTCTGTTTCCTACACATACGGACCTTATGTATTTCAACTCTGCTTATGAAACTGATACAGACCACACCTCCTCTTACATAAATGCTCTTTAGTTAACAGTGAGAATAGCGTTGTGTTCCTGAACTGCAAAAATCATTTGAGCCCAAAATTCACTGGAGTTACAAGAAATGAAATCTCACTTGTAGGAAGACACAGATCCTGGGGTTTAACTCCGTTTCTGAAGGGAAATTCAGACCAGAGTTCTCATCCATGAAACACACCATGTTTTAATGCAAGAAGCAATCTCTTCTTTCCAGCGTCTCCAATTCAGCAAGAAACATGAGCATTCCCACAAAAAAAGAACTGTGTTTCCTACTCATCCAGACCATATCTAGTCCAACTCTGCTTATGAAACTGATACAAACCACAGCTCCCCTTACATAAATCATCTTTAGTTAATAGTGAGAATCGCGTTTGGTTCGTGAACTCTGAAAAATGATTTTAACCAAAAATTCACTGGGTTTACCAGAAATGAACTCTTGCTTGTAGGAAGACACAGATCCTTCGGTTTAACTCCAGTTCTGAAGGCAAATTCAGACCAGAGTTCTCATCCCTGAAACACAACCTGTTTTAACGCAAGTAGCAAGCTCTTCTTTTCACGGTCTCCAATACATTAAGAACCATGAGCATGCCAAGAAAAAAAGAACTGTGTTTCCTACTCATACGGACCATGTGTAGTCCAACACTGCTTATGAAACTGATACAAACCACAGCTCCTCTTACATAAATGCTCTTTAGTTAATAGTGAGAATCATGTTGGTTTCGTGAAGAACAAAAAATCATTTAGCCCAAAATTCATTGGGTTTAACAGAAATGAACTCTTGCTTCTAGGAAGACACTGATCCTGGGGTTTAACTCCGCGTCTGAAGGCAAATGCAGACCAGAGTTCTTATCCCTGAAAAACACTCTGTTTTAAGGCAAGAATCATCCTCTTCTTTTCAGCGTCTCCAATATAGTAAGAAACATGAGCATCCCCGGAAAAAAGAACTGTGTTTCCTACTCATACAGACCATATGTAGTTCAACTCTCCTTATGAAACTGATACAAACCCCATCTCCTCTTACATAAATGCTCTTTAGTTATTAGTGAGAATAGTGTTGGGTTGACACCTGCGAAAAATCATTTGTGCCCAAAATTCACTGGTTTACCAGAAATGAACTCTTGCTTGTAGGAAGACACAGATCCTGGGGTTTAACTCTGCTTCTGAAGGGAAATTCAGACCAGAGTGCTCATCCCTAATACACACTCTGTTATCACGCAAGAAGCAAGCTCTTCTTTCCAGAGTCTAAAATACAGCAAGAACCATGAGCATGCCCTGAAAAAAAGAAGTGTGTTTCCTACTCATACGGACCATATGTAGTTCAACTCTGCTCATGAAACTGATACAAACCACAGCTCCTCTTAAATAAATGCTCTTTACTTAATAGTGAGAATCGCGTTGGGTTCGTGAACTTTGAAAAATCATTTGAGCCCAAAATTCACCAGGTTAACCAGAATTGAACTCTTGCTTGTAGGAAGACACAGATCCTTGGGTTTACTCCATTTGTGAAGGGAAATTCAGACCAGAGTTCTCATCCCTGAAACACACTCTGTTATAATGTAAGAAGCAAGCTCTTCTTTCCAGAGTTAAAATACAGCAAGAACCATGAGCATGCCCTGAAAAAAAGAACTGTGTTCCCTATTCATACGGACCATATGTACTTCAACTCTTCTCATGAATGATACAGACCACACCTCCTTTTACATAAATGCTCTTTAGTTCATAGTGATAATAGCGTAGGGTTCGTGAACTGCGAAAAATCATATAAGCCTAAAATCACTGGGGTTACCAGAAATGAACTCTTGCCTGTAGGAAGACACAGATTCTGGTGTTTATCCCTGTTTCTGAAGGGAAATTCAGACCAGAGTGCTCATCCCTAAAACACACTACATTAAAACGCAAGAAGCAAGCTCTTCTTTCCAGAGTGTAAAATACAGCAAGAACCATGAGCATGCCCTGAATAAAAGAACTGCGTTCCCTACTCATAAGAACCATTTTACTTCAACTCTGCTTATGAAACTGATACAAACCACAGCTTCTCTTAAATAAATGCTCTTTACTTAATAGTGAGAATCGCGTTGGGTTCGTGAACTTCGAAAAATCATTTGAGCCCAAAATTCACCAGGTTAACCAGAAATGAACTCTTGCTTGTAGGAAGACACAGATCCTGGGGTTTACTCCATTTTTGAAGGGAAATTCAGACCAGAGTTCTCATCCCTGAAACACACTCTGTTATAACGTAAGAAGCAAGCTCTTCTTTCCAGAGTCTAAAATACAGCAAGAACCATGAGCATGCCCTGAAAAAAAGAACTGTGTTCCCTATTCATACAGACGATATGTACTTCAACTCTGCTCATGAAATTGATACAGACCACACCTCCTTTTACATAAATGCTCTTTAGTTCATAGTGATAATAGCGTAGGGTTTGTGAACTACGAAAAATCATTTAAGCCTAAAATCACTGTGGTTACCAGAAATGAACTCTTGCTTGTAGGAAGACACAGATCCTGGTGTTTCACTCCGTTTCTGAAGGCAAATTCAGACCAGAATTCTCATCCCTGAAAAACACTCTGTTTTAAGACATGAATCATCTTCTTCTTTCCACTGTTTCCAATACATAAGAACCATGAGCATACCAAGAAAAAAAGAACTGTGTTTCCCACTCATTTGGACCATATGCAGTCCAACTCTGCTTATGAAACTGATACAAACCACAGCTCCTCTTACATAAATGCTCTTTAGTTAATAATGAGAATCATGTTGGTTTCTTGAACTGCAAAAAGTCATTTAGCCCAAAATTCATTGGGTTTACCAGAAATGAACTCTTGCTTTTAGGAAGACAATGATCCTGGGGTTTAACTCCGTGTCTGAAGGCAAATTCAGACCAGAGTTCTAATCCCTGAAAAACACTCTGTTTTAAGGCAAGAATCATCCTCTTCTTTCCAGCGTCTCCAATATAGTAAGAAACATGAGCATGCCCAGAAAGAAAGAACTGTATTTCCTACGCATACAGACCATATGTAGTTCAACTCTCCTTATGAAACTGATACAAACCATAGCTCCTCTTACATAAATCCTCTTTAGTTAATACTGAGAATAGTGTAGGATTCGTGAACTGCGAAAAATCATTTGAGCCCAAAATTCACTGGTTTAAAAGAAATGAACTCTCACTTGTAGGAAGACACAGATCCTGGGGTTTAACTCCATTTCTGAAGGGAAATTCAGACCAAAGTTCTCATCCATGAAACACACCCTGTTTTAATGCAAGAAGCAATCTCTTCTTTCCAGAGTCTCCAATTCAGCAAAAACCATGAGCATTCCCACAAAAACGAACTGTGTTTCCTACTCATCCAGACCATATCTAGTTCAACTCTGCTCATGAAACTGATACAAACCACAGCTCCTCTTACATAAATCATCTTTAGTTAATAGTGAGAATCGCGTTTGGTTCGTGAACTCTGAAAAATGATTTGAACCCAAAATTCACTGGGTTTACCAGAAATGAACTCTTGCTTGTAGGAAGACACAGATACTTGGGTTTTACTCCGTTTCTGAAGTGAAATTCAGACCAGAGTTCTCATCCCTGAAACACACTCTGTTTTAACAAAGGTGCAAGCTCTTCTTTCCAGAATCTAAAATACAGCAAGAACCATGAGCATTGTCTGAAAAAAGAACTGTGTTTCCTATTCATACGGACGATATGTAGTTCAACTCTGCTTATCAAACTGATACAGACGACACCTCCTCTTACATAAATGCTCTTTAGTTAATAGTGAGAATCCCGTTGTGTTCGTGATCTGCGAAAAATCATTTGAGCACAAAATTCACTGGGTTAAAGCGAAATGAACTCTTGCTTTTAGGAGGAGAAAGATCCTGGGGTTCAACTCTGTTTCTGAAGGGAAATTCAGACCAGAGTTCTCTTCCCTTAAACACACTCTGTTATAACGCAAGAAGCAAGCTCTTCTTTCCAGAGTCTAAAATACAGCAAGAACCATGAGCGTGCCCTGAAAAAAGAAATGTGTTTCCTACTCATAAGGAATATATGTAGATCAACTCTGCTTATGAAACTGATACAAACCACGGCTCCTCTTACATAAATGCTCTTTAGTTAATAGTGAGAATCATGTTGGGTTCATGAACTGCGAAAAATCATTTGAGCCCAAAATTCACTGGGTTTACAAGAAATGAACTCTTGCTTGTAGGAAGACACTGATCCTGGGGATTAACTCCGTTTCTGTAGGCAAATTCAGACCAGAGTTCTCATCCCTGAAAAACACTCTGTTTTAAGGCAAGAATCATCCTCTTCTTTCTAGTGTCTCCAATATAGTAAGAAACATGAGCATGCCCAGAAAAAAGAACTGTGTTTCCAACTAATACAGACCATATGTAGTTCAACTCTCCCAATGAAACTGATACAAACCACAGCTCCTCTTACATACATCTTCTTTAGTTAATAGTGAGATTAGCGTAGGGTTTGTGAACTGGGAAAAATCATTTGAGCCTAAAATTCACTGGGTTTATTAGAAATGAACTCTTGATTGTAGGAAGACACAGATCCTGGGCTTTAACTCCGTTTCTGCAGGGAAATTCAGAGCAGAGTTCTCATCCCTGAAACACACTCTGTTTAAACGAAGAAGCAAGCTCTTTTTTCCAGAGTCTAAAATACAGCAAGAACCTTGAGCATGTCCTGAAAAAAAGAAGCATGTTTCCTATTCATATGGACCATATGTAGTTCAACTCTGCTTATGAAACTGATACAGACCACCCCTCCTCTTACATAAATGCTCTTTAGTTAGTAGTGAGAATAGCGTTGGGTTCCTGAACTGCGAAAAATCATTTGAGCCCAAAATTCACCGGGTTTACCAGAACTGAACTCTTGCATGTAGGAAGACACAGATCCTGGGGTTTAACGCCGTTTCTGAAGACAAATTCAGACCTGAATTCTCAACCGTGAAAAACACTCTATTTTAAGGCAAGAAGCAAGCTCTTCTTTCCAGCATCTCCAATATAGTAAGAAACATGATCATGCCCAGAAAAAAAAGAACTGTGTTTCCAACTAATACAGACCATATGTAGTTCAACTCTGCTTATGAAACTGATACAAACCACAGCTCATCTTACATACATCTTCTGTAGTTAATAGTGAGAATAGCGTTGGGTTCCTGAATTGCGAAAAATCATTTGTGCACAAAATTCATTGGGTTTTCAAGAAATGTACTCTCGCTTGTTTGAAGACACAGATCCTGGGGTTTAACTCCGTTTCTGAAGGGAAATTCAGACGAGAGTTCTCATCCCTGAAACACACTCTGTTATAACGCAAGAAGCAAGCTCTTCTTTCCAGAGTCTAAAATACAGCAAGGACCATGATCACGGCCTGAAAAAAAGAACTGTGTTTCCTACTCATACGGACAATATGTAGTTCAACTCTGCTTATGATACAGATACAGACCACACCTCCTCTTACATAAATGCTCTTTAGTTAGTAGTGAGAATAGCGTTGGGTTCCTGAACTGCAAAAAATCTTTTTAGCCCAATATTCACTGGGTTTACCTGAAATGAACTCTTGCTTGTAGCAAGACACAGATCATGGGGTTTCACTCTGTTTGTGAAGGGAAATTCAGACCAGAGTTCTCATCCCTGAAACACACTCTGTTTTAAGGCATGAATCATCCTCTTCTTTCCACGGTCTCCAATACATTAAGAACCATGAGCATGCCAACAAAAAAGGAGCAGTGTTTCCTACTCATACGGACCATATGTAGTCCAACTCTGCTTATGAAAGTAATACAGACCACAGCTCCTCTTACATAAATTCTCTTTCGTTAATAGTGATAATCGCGTTGGGTTCTAGAACAGTGTAAAATCATTTGAGCCCAAAATTCACTGGTTTACCAGAAATGAACTCTTGATTGTAGGAAGACACTGATCCTGGGGTTTACCTCCGTTTCTGAAGGGAAATTCAGACCAGAGTTCTCATCCCTGAAACACACTCTGTTTTATCGCAAGTAGCAAGCTCTTCTTTCCAGAGTCTAAAATACAGCAAGAACAATGAGCATACCCTGAAAAAAAGTACTGTGTTTCCTACTCATACGGACCATATGTAGTTCAACTCTGCTTATGAAACTGATACAAACCACAGCTCCTCTTACATAAATGCTCTTTAGTTAATACTGAGAATCATGGTGGTTTCGAGAACTGCAAAAAATCATTTCGCCCAAAATTCATTGGGTTTACTAGAAATGAACTCTTGCTTCTAGGAAGACACTGATCCTGGGGTTTAACTCCGTGTCTGAAGGCAAATTCAGACCAGTGTTCTCATCCCTGAAAAACACTATGTTTTAAGGCAAGAATCATCTTCATCTTTCCAGCGTCTCCAATATAGTAAGAAACATGAGCATGCCCAGAAAGAAAGAACTATGTTTCCTACTCATACAGACCATATGTAGTTCAACTCTCCTTATGAAACTGATACAAAACACAGCTCCTCTTACATAAATGCTCTTTAGTTAATAGTGAGAATAGCGTAGGGTTCGTGAACTGCGAAAAATCATTTGAGCCCAAAATTCACTGGGATTACCAGAAATGAACTCTTGCTTGTAGGAAGACACTGATCCTGGGGTTTAATTCCGTTTCTGAAGGGAAATTCAGACCAGAGGTCTCATCCCTGAAAATAACTCTGTTTTAAGGCAAGAATCATCCTCTTCCTTCCAGCCTCTCCAATATAGTAAGAAACAGAAGCATGCCCAGAATAAAAGAACTGTGTTTCCTACTCATACAGACCATATGTAGTTCAACTCTGCTTATGAAACTGATACAAACCACAGCTCATCTTACGTAAATCCTAATTAGTTAATAGTGAGAATAGCGTAGGGTTCGTGAACTGCGAAAAATCATTTGAGCCCAAAATTCACTGGGTTTAACAGAAATGAACTCTTGCTTGTAGGAAGACACAGATCCTGGGGTTTGACTCCATTTCGGAAGGTAAATTCAGACCAGAGTTCTCATCCCTGAAACACACTCTGTTTTAACGCAAGTAGCAAGCTCTTCTTTCCAGGGTCTAAAATACAACAAGAACCATGACCATGCCCTGAAAAAAAGAACTGTGTTTTCTGCTCATACGGACCATATGTAGTTCAACTCTGATTATGAAACTGATACAAACCACAGCTTCTCTTACATAAATGCTCTTTAGTTAATACTGAGAAATAAGTTGGTTTCGTGAACTGCGAAAAATTATTTAGCCCAAAATTCATTCGGTTTACCATAAATGAACTCTTGCTTTTAGGAAGACACTGATCCTGGGGTTTAATTCTGCGTCTGAAGGCAAATTCAGACCAGAGTTCTCATCCCTGAAAAACACTCTGTTTTAAGGCACGTATCATCCTCTTCTTTCCAGCGTCTCCAATATAGTAAGAACCATGAGCATGTCCAGAAAGAACTGTGTTTCCTACACATACAGACCTTATGTAGTTCAATTCTCCTTATGAAACTGATACAAACTCTAGCTCCTCTTACATAAATCCTCTTTAGTTAATAGTGAGAATAGTGTATGGTTCGTGAACTGTGAAAAATCATTTGAGCCCAAAATTCACTGGGTTGACCAGAAATGAATTCTTGCTTGTAGGAAGACACAGATCCTGGGGTTTAACACCATTTCGGAAGGAAAATTCAGACCAGAGTTCTCATCCCTGAAACTCACTCTGTTTTAACGAAGAAGCAAGCTCTTCTTTCAAGAGTCTAAAATACAGCAAGAACAATGATAAGGGTCTGAAAAAAAGAACTGTGTTTCCTATTCATACGGACCATATGTAGTTGAACTCTGCTTATGAAACTGATACAGACACCATCTCCTTTTACATAAATGCTCTTTATTTAATAATGAGAATAGTGTTGGGTTTGTGAAGTGCGAAAAATCATTTGAGCCCAAAATTTTCTGGTTTACCAGAAATGAACTCTTAATTGTAGCAAGACACAGATCCTGGGGTTTACCTCCGTTTCTGAAGGGAAATTCAGACCAGAGTTCTAATCCATGAAACACACCCTGCTTTAATGCAAGAAGCAAGCTCTTCTTTCCAGCATCTCCAATACAGCAAGAATAATAATCATAACCAGAAAAAAAGAACCGATTTTCCTACTCATACATACCATATGTAGTAAAACTCTGCTTAAGAAACTGATACAAACTACAGCTCCTCTTACATAAATGCTCATTAGTTAATACTGAGAATCATGTGGGTTTCTGAACTGCGAAAAATCATTTGAGCCCAAAATTCACTGGTTTACCAGAAATGAACTCTTGATTGTAGGAAGACACAGATCCTGGGGTTTACCTCCGTTTCTGAAGGGAAATTCAGACCAGAGGTCTCATCCATGAAACACACCGTGTTTTAATGCAAGAAACAAGCTCTTCTTTCCAGCGTCTCCAATTCAGCAAGAACCATGAGCATTCCCAGAAAAAAAGAACTGTGTTTCCTACTCATCTGGACCATATCTAGTACAACTCTGCTTATGAAACTGATACAAACCAAAGCAACTCTTACATAAATGCTCTTTAGTTAATAGTGAGAATCATGTTGGATTCGTGAACTGCGAAAAATCATTTGAGCCCAAAATTCATTGGGATTACCATAAATGAACTCTTGCTTGGACGAAGACACTGATCCTGGGGTTTAACTCCGCATCTGAAGGCAAATTCAGACCAGGGTTCTCATCCCTGAAAAACACTCTGTTTTAAGGCAAGAATCATCCTCTTCTTTCTGATGTCTCCAATACAGTAAGAAACATGAGCATGCCCGGACAAAATGAGCTGTACTTCCTAGTCATACAGACCATATGTAGTTCAACTCTCCTTATGAAACTGATACAATCCATAGCTCCTCTTACATAAATCCTCTTTAGTTAATACTGAGAATAGCGTATGGTAGGTGAACTGCGAAAAATCATTTGAGTCCAAAATTCACTGGGTTTACCAGAAATGAACTCTTGCTTGTAGGAAGACACAGATCCTGGGGTTTAACTCCATTTCGGAAGCGAAATTCAGACCAGAGTTCTCATCCCTGAAACACTCTCTTTTAACAAAGAAGCAAGCTCTTCTTTCCAGAATCTAAAATACAGCAAGAACCATGAGCATGGAATGAAAAAAAGAACTGTGTTTCCTATTCATATGGACCATAAGTAGTTCAACTCTGCTTATGAAACTGATATAGACCACACCTCCTCTTAGATAAATGCTCTTTAGTTAATAGTGATAATCGCATTGGGTTCTAGAACAGTGTAAAGTCTTTTGAGCAGAAAAATCTTGTGGTTAACTAGAAATGAACTCTTGCTGGTAGGAAGACAGCTCCTTGGGTTTAACTCCGTTTCTGAAGGCAAATTCAGACCAGAGTTCTCATCCCTGAAACACACTCTGTTTTAATGAAGAAGCAAGCTCTTCTTTCAAGAGTCTAAAATACAGAAAGAACCATGAGCATGGTATGAAAAAAAGAAGTGTGTTTGCTATTCATATGGACCATATGTAGTTCAACTATGCTTATGAAACTGATACAGACAACAACTCCTCTTACATAAATGTTCTTTAGTTAATAGTGAGAATCATGTTGGGTTCGTGAACTGGGAAAAATCATTTGAGCCCAACATTCACTGGGTTTACCAGAAATGAACTCTTGCTTGTAGGAAGACACAGATCCTGGGGTTTAACTCCGTTTCTGAAGGCAAATTCAGACCAGAATTCTTATCCCTGAAAAACACTCTGTTTTAAGGCATGAATCATCTTCTTCTTTCCACGGTCTCCAATACATTAAGAACCATGAGCATGCCAAGAAAAAAAGAACTGTGTTTCCTACTCATACGGACCATATGTAGTTCAACTCTGCTTATGACACTGATACAAAACACAGCTCCTCTTGAATAAATGCTCTTTAGTTAATAGTGTGAATCATGTTGGTTTCGTGAACTGCGAAAAATCATTTAGCCCAAAATTCACTGGGTTTACCAGAAATGAACTCTTGCTTCTAGGAAGACACTGATATTGGGGTTTAACTCTGTGTCTGAAGACAAATTCAGACCAGAGTTCTCTCCCTCAAAAACACTCTGTTTTAAGGCAAGAATCATCCTCTTCTTTCCAGCGTCTCCAATATAGTATAAACATGAGAATGCCCGGAAAGAAAGAACTGAGTTTCCTACTCATAAAGACCATATGTATTTCAACTCTGCTTATGAAACTGATACAAACCACAGCTACTCTTACATAAATCCTCTTTAGTTAATAGTGAGAATAGCGTAGGGTTCGTCAACTGCGAAAAATCATTTGCGCCCAAAATTAACTGGGTTTACTAGAAATGAACTCTTGCTTGTAGGAAGACACAGATCATGGGGTTTACTCCGTTTGTTAAGGGAAATTCAGACCAGAGTGCTCATCCATAAAACACACTCTGTTATAACGCAAGAAGGAAGCTCTTCTTTCCAGAGTCTATAATACAGCAAGAACCATGAGCATGCCCTGAAAAAAAGAACTGTGTTTCCTACTCATACGGACCATATGTACTTCAACTCTGCTCATGAAACTGATACAAACCACAGCTCCTCTTAAATAAATGCTCTTTACTTAATAGTGAGAATCGCGTAGCGTTCGTGAACTGTGAAAAATCATTTAAGCCTAAAATCACTGGGGTTACCAGAAATGAACTCTTGCTTGTAGGAAGACACAGATCCTGGGGTTTAACCCTGTTTCTGAAGGGAAATTCAGACCAGAGTGCTCATCCCTAAAACACACTACGTTATAACGCAAGAAGGATGCTCTTCTTTCCAGAGTCTAAAATACAGCAAGAACCATGAGCATGACCTGAAAAAAAGAACTGTGTTTCCTACTCATAAGAACCATATGTACTTCACCTTTGCTTATGAAACTGATACAAACCATAGCTTCTCTTAAATAAATGCTCTTTACTTAATAGTGAGAATCGCGTTGGGTTCGTGAACTGCGAAAAATAATTTGAGCCCAAAATTCAGGGGGTTAACCAGAAATGAACTCTTGCTTGTAGGAAGACACAGATCTTGAGGTTTACTCCATTTGTTAAGGGAAATTCAGACCAGAGTGCTCATCCATAAAACACACTTTCTTATAACAGAAGAAGGAAGCTCTTCTTTCCAGAGTCTAAAATACAGCAAGAACAATGAGCATGCCCTGAAAAAAAGAACTGTGTTTCCTACTCACACGGACCATATGTAGTTCAACTCTGCTTACGAAACTGATACAAACCACAGCTCCTCTTAAATAAATGCTCTTTACTTAATAGTGAGAATCGTGTTGGATTCGTGAACTTCGAAAAATCATTTGTGCCCAAAATTCACCGGGTTAACCAGAAATGAACTCTTGCTTGTAGGAAGACACAGTTCCTGGGGTTTACTCCATTTTTGAAGGGAAGTTCAGACCAGAGTTCTCATCCCTGAAACACTCTCTGTTTTAACGCAAGAAACAAGCTCTTCTTTCCAGAGTCTAAAATACAGCAAGAACCATGAGCATGCCCTGAAAAAAAGAACTGTGTTTCCTATTCATACGGACCATATGTACCAAAACTCTGCTCATGAAACTGATACAGACCACACCTCCTTTTACATTAATGCTCTTTAGTTCATAGTGATAATAGCGTAGGGTTCGTGAACTGTGAAAAATCATTCAACCTAAAATCACTGGGTTTACCAGAAATGAACTCTTGCTTGTAGGAAGACACAGTTCCTGGGCTTTACTCCATTTTTGAAGGGAAATTCAGACCAGAGTTCTCATCCCTGAAACACACTCTGTTTTAACGCAAGAAGCAAGCTCTTCTTTCCAGATTCTAAAATTCAGCAAGAACTATGAGCATGGCATGAATAAAAGAACTCTGTTTCCTACACATACGGACCTTATGTATTTCAACTCTGCTTATGAAACTGATACAGACCACACCTCCTCTTACATAAATGCTCTTTAGTTAACAGTGAGAATAGCGTTGTGTTCCTGAACTGCAAAAATCATTTGAGCCCAAAATTCACTGGAGTTACAAGAAATGAAATCTCACTTGTAGGAAGACACAGATCCTGGGGTTTAACTCCGTTTCTGAAGGGAAATTCAGACCAGAGTTCTCATCCATGAAACACACCATGTTTTAATGCAAGAAGCAATCTCTTCTTTCCAGCGTCTCCAATTCAGCAAGAAACATGAGCATTCCCACAAAAAAAGAACTGTGTTTCCTACTCATCCAGACCATATCTAGTCCAACTCTGCTTATGAAACTGATACAAACCACAGCTCCCCTTACATAAATCATCTTTAGTTAATAGTGAGAATCGCGTTTGGTTCGTGAACTCTGAAAAATGATTTTAACCAAAAATTCACTGGGTTTACCAGAAATGAACTCTTGCTTGTAGGAAGACACAGATCCTTCGGTTTAACTCCAGTTCTGAAGGCAAATTCAGACCAGAGTTCTCATCCCTGAAACACAACCTGTTTTAACGCAAGTAGCAAGCTCTTCTTTTCACGGTCTCCAATACATTAAGAACCATGAGCATGCCAAGAAAAAAAGAACTGTGTTTCCTACTCATACGGACCATGTGTAGTCCAACACTGCTTATGAAACTGATACAAACCACAGCTCCTCTTACATAAATGCTCTTTAGTTAATAGTGAGAATCATGTTGGTTTCGTGAAGAACAAAAAATCATTTAGCCCAAAATTCATTGGGTTTAACAGAAATGAACTCTTGCTTCTAGGAAGACACTGATCCTGGGGTTTAACTCCGCGTCTGAAGGCAAATGCAGACCAGAGTTCTTATCCCTGAAAAACACTCTGTTTTAAGGCAAGAATCATCCTCTTCTTTTCAGCGTCTCCAATATAGTAAGAAACATGAGCATCCCCGGAAAAAAGAACTGTGTTTCCTACTCATACAGACCATATGTAGTTCAACTCTCCTTATGAAACTGATACAAACCCCATCTCCTCTTACATAAATGCTCTTTAGTTATTAGTGAGAATAGTGTTGGGTTGACACCTGCGAAAAATCATTTGTGCCCAAAATTCACTGGTTTACCAGAAATGAACTCTTGCTTGTAGGAAGACACAGATCCTGGGGTTTAACTCTGCTTCTGAAGGGAAATTCAGACCAGAGTGCTCATCCCTAATACACACTCTGTTATCACGCAAGAAGCAAGCTCTTCTTTCCAGAGTCTAAAATACAGCAAGAACCATGAGCATGCCCTGAAAAAAAGAAGTGTGTTTCCTACTCATACGGACCATATGTAGTTCAACTCTGCTCATGAAACTGATACAAACCACAGCTCCTCTTAAATAAATGCTCTTTACTTAATAGTGAGAATCGCGTTGGGTTCGTGAACTTTGAAAAATCATTTGAGCCCAAAATTCACCAGGTTAACCAGAATTGAACTCTTGCTTGTAGGAAGACACAGATCCTTGGGTTTACTCCATTTGTGAAGGGAAATTCAGACCAGAGTTCTCATCCCTGAAACACACTCTGTTATAATGTAAGAAGCAAGCTCTTCTTTCCAGAGTTAAAATACAGCAAGAACCATGAGCATGCCCTGAAAAAAAGAACTGTGTTCCCTATTCATACGGACCATATGTACTTCAACTCTTCTCATGAATGATACAGACCACACCTCCTTTTACATAAATGCTCTTTAGTTCATAGTGATAATAGCGTAGGGTTCGTGAACTGCGAAAAATCATATAAGCCTAAAATCACTGGGGTTACCAGAAATGAACTCTTGCCTGTAGGAAGACACAGATTCTGGTGTTTATCCCTGTTTCTGAAGGGAAATTCAGACCAGAGTGCTCATCCCTAAAACACACTACATTAAAACGCAAGAAGCAAGCTCTTCTTTCCAGAGTGTAAAATACAGCAAGAACCATGAGCATGCCCTGAATAAAAGAACTGCGTTCCCTACTCATAAGAACCATTTTACTTCAACTCTGCTTATGAAACTGATACAAACCACAGCTTCTCTTAAATAAATGCTCTTTACTTAATAGTGAGAATCGCGTTGGGTTCGTGAACTTCGAAAAATCATTTGAGCCCAAAATTCACCAGGTTAACCAGAAATGAACTCTTGCTTGTAGGAAGACACAGATCCTGGGGTTTACTCCATTTTTGAAGGGAAATTCAGACCAGAGTTCTCATCCCTGAAACACACTCTGTTATAACGTAAGAAGCAAGCTCTTCTTTCCAGAGTCTAAAATACAGCAAGAACCATGAGCATGCCCTGAAAAAAAGAACTGTGTTCCCTATTCATACAGACGATATGTACTTCAACTCTGCTCATGAAATTGATACAGACCACACCTCCTTTTACATAAATGCTCTTTAGTTCATAGTGATAATAGCGTAGGGTTTGTGAACTACGAAAAATCATTTAAGCCTAAAATCACTGTGGTTACCAGAAATGAACTCTTGCTTGTAGGAAGACACAGATCCTGGTGTTTCACTCCGTTTCTGAAGGCAAATTCAGACCAGAATTCTCATCCCTGAAAAACACTCTGTTTTAAGACATGAATCATCTTCTTCTTTCCACTGTTTCCAATACATAAGAACCATGAGCATACCAAGAAAAAAAGAACTGTGTTTCCCACTCATTTGGACCATATGCAGTCCAACTCTGCTTATGAAACTGATACAAACCACAGCTCCTCTTACATAAATGCTCTTTAGTTAATAATGAGAATCATGTTGGTTTCTTGAACTGCAAAAAGTCATTTAGCCCAAAATTCATTGGGTTTACCAGAAATGAACTCTTGCTTTTAGGAAGACAATGATCCTGGGGTTTAACTCCGTGTCTGAAGGCAAATTCAGACCAGAGTTCTAATCCCTGAAAAACACTCTGTTTTAAGGCAAGAATCATCCTCTTCTTTCCAGCGTCTCCAATATAGTAAGAAACATGAGCATGCCCAGAAAGAAAGAACTGTATTTCCTACGCATACAGACCATATGTAGTTCAACTCTCCTTATGAAACTGATACAAACCATAGCTCCTCTTACATAAATCCTCTTTAGTTAATACTGAGAATAGTGTAGGATTCGTGAACTGCGAAAAATCATTTGAGCCCAAAATTCACTGGTTTAAAAGAAATGAACTCTCACTTGTAGGAAGACACAGATCCTGGGGTTTAACTCCATTTCTGAAGGGAAATTCAGACCAAAGTTCTCATCCATGAAACACACCCTGTTTTAATGCAAGAAGCAATCTCTTCTTTCCAGAGTCTCCAATTCAGCAAAAACCATGAGCATTCCCACAAAAACGAACTGTGTTTCCTACTCATCCAGACCATATCTAGTTCAACTCTGCTCATGAAACTGATACAAACCACAGCTCCTCTTACATAAATCATCTTTAGTTAATAGTGAGAATCGCGTTTGGTTCGTGAACTCTGAAAAATGATTTGAACCCAAAATTCACTGGGTTTACCAGAAATGAACTCTTGCTTGTAGGAAGACACAGATACTTGGGTTTTACTCCGTTTCTGAAGTGAAATTCAGACCAGAGTTCTCATCCCTGAAACACACTCTGTTTTAACAAAGGTGCAAGCTCTTCTTTCCAGAATCTAAAATACAGCAAGAACCATGAGCATTGTCTGAAAAAAGAACTGTGTTTCCTATTCATACGGACGATATGTAGTTCAACTCTGCTTATCAAACTGATACAGACGACACCTCCTCTTACATAAATGCTCTTTAGTTAATAGTGAGAATCCCGTTGTGTTCGTGATCTGCGAAAAATCATTTGAGCACAAAATTCACTGGGTTAAAGCGAAATGAACTCTTGCTTTTAGGAGGAGAAAGATCCTGGGGTTCAACTCTGTTTCTGAAGGGAAATTCAGACCAGAGTTCTCTTCCCTTAAACACACTCTGTTATAACGCAAGAAGCAAGCTCTTCTTTCCAGAGTCTAAAATACAGCAAGAACCATGAGCGTGCCCTGAAAAAAGAAATGTGTTTCCTACTCATAAGGAATATATGTAGATCAACTCTGCTTATGAAACTGATACAAACCACGGCTCCTCTTACATAAATGCTCTTTAGTTAATAGTGAGAATCATGTTGGGTTCATGAACTGCGAAAAATCATTTGAGCCCAAAATTCACTGGGTTTACAAGAAATGAACTCTTGCTTGTAGGAAGACACTGATCCTGGGGATTAACTCCGTTTCTGTAGGCAAATTCAGACCAGAGTTCTCATCCCTGAAAAACACTCTGTTTTAAGGCAAGAATCATCCTCTTCTTTCTAGTGTCTCCAATATAGTAAGAAACATGAGCATGCCCAGAAAAAAGAACTGTGTTTCCAACTAATACAGACCATATGTAGTTCAACTCTCCCAATGAAACTGATACAAACCACAGCTCCTCTTACATACATCTTCTTTAGTTAATAGTGAGATTAGCGTAGGGTTTGTGAACTGGGAAAAATCATTTGAGCCTAAAATTCACTGGGTTTATTAGAAATGAACTCTTGATTGTAGGAAGACACAGATCCTGGGCTTTAACTCCGTTTCTGCAGGGAAATTCAGAGCAGAGTTCTCATCCCTGAAACACACTCTGTTTAAACGAAGAAGCAAGCTCTTTTTTCCAGAGTCTAAAATACAGCAAGAACCTTGAGCATGTCCTGAAAAAAAGAAGCATGTTTCCTATTCATATGGACCATATGTAGTTCAACTCTGCTTATGAAACTGATACAGACCACCCCTCCTCTTACATAAATGCTCTTTAGTTAGTAGTGAGAATAGCGTTGGGTTCCTGAACTGCGAAAAATCATTTGAGCCCAAAATTCACCGGGTTTACCAGAACTGAACTCTTGCATGTAGGAAGACACAGATCCTGGGGTTTAACGCCATTTCTGAAGACAAATTCAGACCTGAATTCTCAACCGTGAAAAACACTCTATTTTAAGGCAAGAAGCAAGCTCTTCTTTCCAGCATCTCCAATATAGTAAGAAACATGATCATGCCCAGAAAAAAAAGAACTGTGTTTCCAACTAATACAGACCATATGTAGTTCAACTCTGCTTATGAAACTGATACAAACCACAGCTCATCTTACATACATCTTCTGTAGTTAATAGTGAGAATAGCGTTGGGTTCCTGAATTGCGAAAAATCATTTGTGCACAAAATTCATTGGGTTTTCAAGAAATGTACTCTCGCTTGTTTGAAGACACAGATCCTGGGGTTTAACTCCGTTTCTGAAGGGAAATTCAGACGAGAGTTCTCATCCCTGAAACACACTCTGTTATAACGCAAGAAGCAAGCTCTTCTTTCCAGAGTCTAAAATACAGCAAGGACCATGATCACAGCCTGAAAAAAAGAACTGTGTTTCCTACTCATACGGACAATATGTAGTTCAACTCTGCTTATGATACAGATACAGACCACACCTCCTCTTACATAAATGCTCTTTAGTTAGTAGTGAGAATAGCGTTGGGTTCCTGAACTGCAAAAAATCTTTTTAGCCCAATATTCACTGGGTTTACCTGAAATGAACTCTTGCTTGTAGCAAGACACAGATCATGGGGTTTCACTCTGTTTGTGAAGGGAAATTCAGACCAGAGTTCTCATCCATGAAACACACCCTGTTTTATTGCAAGAATCATCCTCTTCTATCCAGCGTCTCCAATACAGTAAAAACATGAGGATTGCCAGAAAAAATGAACTGTGTTGCCTACTCATACAGACCATATGTACTTAAACTCTGCTTATGAAACTGATTCAAACCACAGCGCCTCTTACATAATTCCTCTTTAGTTAATAGTGAGAATCGTGTTGGGTTCCTGAACTGCAAAAAATCATTTGAGCACAAATTTCACTGGGTTTACCTTAAATGAACTCTTGCTTGTAGGAAGACACAGATCCTGGGATTTAACTCCGTTTCTGAAGTCAAATTCAACCAGATTTCTCAACCCAGAAAAACACTCTGTTTTAAGGCAGGAATCATGCTCCTCTTTCCAGAGTCTCCAATACAGTAAGAACGATGAGCATTCCCAGAAAAAAAGAACTGTGTTTCCTACTCATACGGACTATATGTAGTTCAACTCTGATTATGAAACTGATACACACCACAGGTCCTCATACATAAATGCTCTTTAATTAATAGTGAGAATCATTTTGGGTTGGTGAACTGCAAAAAATCATTTGAGCCCAACATTCACTTGGTTTACCAGAAATGAACTCCTGCTTGTAGGAAGACACAGATCCTGGGGTTTAACTCCGTTTCTGAAGGGATATTCAGACAAGAGTTCTCATCCCTGAAACACACTCTGTATTAAGGCAAGAAGCAATCTCTTCTTTCCGGAATCTAAATTACAGCAAGGACCATGAGCATGGCCTGAATAAAAGAACTCTGTTTCGTACTCATACAGACCATATGTAGTTCAACTCTGCTTTTGAAACTGATACAAACAACAACTCTGCTTACATAAATGCTCTTTAGTTAATAGTGAGAATCGTGTTGGGTTCGTGAACTGCAAATAATCATTTGAACCCAAAATTCTCTGGGTTATCCTGAAATGAACTCTTGCTTGTAGGAAGACACAGATCCTGGGGTTTAACTCCGTTTCTGAAGGGAAATTCAGACCAGAGTTCTCATCCCTGAACCACACTCTGTATTAAGGCAAGAAGCAATCTCTTCTTTCCAGAGTCTAAAGTACAGCAAGAACCATGAGCATGCCCACAAAAAAAAAATGTGTTTCCTACTCTTATGGACCATACGTAGTTCAACTCTGCTTATGAAACTGATACAAACCACAGCTCTTCTTACATAAATCCTCTTTAGTTAATAGTGAGAATATCATAGGGTTCGTGAACTGAGAAAAAACATTTCAGCCCAAAATTTACTGGGTTTAACAGAAATGAACTCTTGCTTATAGGAAGACACAGATCCTGGGGTTTCCCTCCGTTTCTGATGGGAAATTCAGAACATAGTTCTCATTACTGAAAAACACTCTCTTTTAAGGCAAGAATCATCCTCTTCTTTCCAAGTTCTCCAATACACTAAGAACCATGAGCATGCCCAGAAAAAAAGAACTGTGTTTCCTACTCATACGTTCCATATGTAGTTCCACTCTGCTTATGAAATGATACAGACCAGAGCTCCTCTTACATAGGTACTCTTTTGTTAATAGTGATAATCGCGTTGGGTTCTAGAACTGTGTAAAGTCATTTGAGCTGAAAATTCACATGGTTTACCAGAAATGACCTATTGCTTGTAGGAAGACACAAATCCTGGGGTTTAACTCCGTTTCAGAAGGGAAATTCAGACCAGAGTTATCATCCCTGAAACACACTCTGTTTTAACACAAGAAGCAAGCTCTTCTTTCCAGAGTCTAAAGTACAGCAAGAACCATGAGCATGCCCTGAATACAAGAACTCTGTTTCCTACTCATACAAACCATATGTATTTCAACTCTGCTCATGAAACTGATACAAACCGCAGTTCTTCTTACACAAATGCTCTTTTGTTAATAGTGAGAATCAGGTTGAGTTCGTGAACTTTGAAAAATCATTTGAGCCTAAAATTCACTGGGTTTACCAGAAATGAACTCTTTTTGTAGGAAGACACTGATCCTGGTGTTTAACTCCGTTACTGAAGGCAAATTCAGACCAAAGTTCTCATCCCTGAAATACACTCTGTTTTAAGGCATGAGTCATCCTCTTCTTACCAGGTTCTCCAAAACAGTAAGAACAATGAGCATGCCAAGAAAAAAGGAACTATGTTTCCTACTCATACCGACCATATGTAGTTCAACTCTGCTTATGAAATGATACAGACCACAGTTCCTCTTACATAAGTGCTCTTTTGTTAATAGTGATAATCGCGTTGTGTTCTAGAACTGTGTAAAGTCATTTGAGCCGAAAATTCTCTTGGTTTACCAGAAATGACTTCTTGCTTGGAGGAAGACACAGATCCTAGGGTTTAACTCCATTTCAGAAGGGAAATTCAGACCAGAGTTCTCTTCCCTGAAACACACTCTGTTTTAACACAAGAAGCAAGCTCTTCTTTCCAGAGTCTAAAATGCAGCAAGAACCATGAGCATGTCCTGAAAAAAAGAACTCTGTTTCCTACTCATACGGAACATATGTAGTTCAACTCAGCTTATGAAACTGATACAAACCGCAGTTCTTTTTACATTAATGCTCTTTAGTTAATAGTTAGAATCAGGATGGGTTCTTGAACTGTGAAAAATCATTTGTGCCTATAATTCACTGGGTTTACCAGAAATTATCTCTTGCTTGTAGGAAGACACTGATCCTGGTATTTAACTCCGTTTCTGAAGGCAAATTCAGACCAGAGTTCTCATCCATGAAACATACTCTGTTTTAATGCAAGAAGCAGGCTCTTCTTTCCAGCGTCTCCATTTCAGCAAGAACAATGAGCATGCCCTGATAAAGGAACTGTGTTTCCTACTCATACGGACCATATGTAGTTCAACTCTGCTTATGAAACTGATACAAACCACAGCTCATCTTACATAAATCCTCTTTAGTTAATAGTGACACTCGCGTTTTGGTTCGTGAACTAGAAAAAATCATTGGAGCTCAAAATACCCTGGGTTTACCAGAAAAGAACTCTTGCTTGTAGGACTACATGCATCCTGGGGCTTAACCCCGTTTCTGAAGGGAAATTCAGACCAGAATTCACATCCCTGAAACATACTCTGCTTTAATGCAAGAAGCACGCTCTTCTTTCCAGAGTCTAAAATACAACAAGAACCATGAGCATGCCCTGAAAAAAAAACTGTTTTTCCTACTCATATGAACCAAATGTAGTTCACCTCTACGTATGAAACTGATACAATCCACAGTTCCTCTTACATAAATCCTCTTTAGTTAATAGTGAGAATCGCATTTTGGTTCGTGAACTGCAAAATCTTATGAGCTCAAAATACCCTGGGTTTAACAGAAAATAACTCTTGCTTGTAGGAAGACACAGATCCTGGGGTTTAACTCCGTTTCTGAAGGCAAATTCAGACGGCAATTCTCATCCCTGAAACACACACTGTTTTAACACAAGAAGCCAGCTCTTCTTCCCACAGTCTAAAATAAAGCAAGAACCATGAGCATGCCCTGAAAAAAAGAACTGTGTATCCTACTCAAAAGGACCATATGTATTCAACTCTCCTTATGAAACAGACACAAACCACAGCTCTGAGTACCTTAATGCTCTTTAGTTAATAGTGAGAATCGCGTTGGGTTCGTGAACTGCAAAAAATCATTTGAGCACAAATTTCACTGGGTTTACCTTAAATGTACTCTTGCTTGTATGAAGACACAGATCCTGGGATTTAACTCCGTTTCTGAAGTCAAATTCAACCAGAATTCTCAACCCAGAAAACCACTCTGTTTTCAGGCAAGAATTATCCTCCTCTTTCCAGAGTCTCCAATACAGTAAGAACCATGAGCATGCCCAGAAAAAAAGAACTGTTTCCTACTCATACGGACTATATGTAGTTCAACTCTGCTTATGAAACTGATACACACCACAGCTCCTCTTACATAAACGTTCTTTAGTTAATAGTGATCATTGCGTTGGGATATAGAACTGTGTAAAGTCATTTGAGCTGAAAGTTCTCATCCCTGAAATACACTCTGTTTTAAGGCATGAGTCATCCTCTTCTTTCCAGGGTCTCCAAAACAGTAAGAACAATGAGCATGCCAAGAAAAAAGGAACTGTGTTTCCTACTCATACGGTCCATATGTAGTTCAACTCTGCTTATGAAATGATACAGACCACAGTTCCTCTTACATAAGTGCTCTTTTGTTAATAGTGGTAATCGCGATGTGTTCTAGAACTGTGTAAAGTCATTTGAGACGAAAATTCTCTTGGTTTACCAGAAATGACTTCTTGCTTGGAGGAAGACACAGATCCTAGGGTTTAACTCCATTTCAGAAGGGAAATTCAGACCAGAGTTCTCATCCCTGAAACACACTCTGTTTTAACACAAGAAGCAAGCTCTTCTTCCCAGAGTCTAAAATGCAGCAAGAACCATGAGCATGTCCTGAAAAAAAGAACTCTGTTTCCTACTCATACGGAACATATGTAGTTCAACTCAGCTTATGAAACTGATACAAACCGCAGTTCTTTTTACATTAATGCTCTTTAGTTAATAGTTAGAATCAGGATGGGTTCTTGAACTGCGAAAAATCATTTGAGCCTATAATTCACTGGGTTTACCAGAAATGATCTCTTGCTTGTAGGAAGACACTGATCCTGGTATTTAACTCCGTTTCTGAAGGCAAATTCAGACCAGAGTTCTCATTCATGAAACATACTCTGTTTTAATGCAAGAAGCAGGCTCTTCTTTCCAGCGTCTCCATTACAGGAAGAACAATGAGCATGCCCTGATAAAGGAACTGTGTTTCCTACTCATACGGACCATATGTAGTTCAACTCTGCTTATGAAACTGATAGAAACCACAGCTCCTCTTACATAAATGCTCTTTACTTAATAGTGATAATCGCGTTGTGTTCGTGAAGGACGAATAATCATAAGAGGGCAAAATTCACTGGGTTAACCAGAAATGAATTCTTGCTTGTAGGAAGACACAGAGCCTGGGATTTAACTCCGTTTCTGAAGTAAAATTCAGACCAGAGTTCTCATCCCTGAAACACACTCTGTTTTATTGCAAGAAGCAAGCTCTCCTTTCCAGTGTCTAAAATACAGCAAGAACCATTAGCATGCCCTGAAAAAAGGAACTGTGTTTCCTACTCATATGGACCATATGTAGTTCAACTCTGCTTATGAAACTGATACACACCACAGCTCCTCTTACATAAACGTTCTTTAGTTAATAGTGATCATCGCTTTGGGATCTAGAACTGTGTAAAGTCATTTGAGCTGAAAATTCACTTGGTTTACCAGAAATGAACTCTTACTGGTAGGAAGACACAGATCATAGGGTTTAACTCCGTTTGTGAAGGTAAATTCAGACCATAGTTCTCATCCCTGAAACACACTCTGTTTTATTGCAAGAAGCAAGCTCTTCTTTCCAGTGTCTAAAATACAGCAAGAACCATGAGCATGCCCTGAAAAAAAGAACTGTGTTTCCTACTCATATGGACCATATGTAGTTCAACTCTGCTTATGAAACTGATACAAACCACAGCTCCTCTTACAGAAATGCTCTTTAGTTAATTGTGAGAATTGCGTTGGGTTCGTGTACTGCGAAAAATCATTTGAGCCCAAAATTCACTGGGTTTACCTGAAATGTAATTTTGATTGTAGGAAGACACAGATCCTGGGGTTTAACTCAGTTTCTGAAGGCAAATTCAGAAGGGAATTCTCATCCCTGAAACACACACTGTTTTAACACAAGAAGCCAGCTCTTCTTCCCACAGTCTAAAATAAAGCAAGAACCATGAGCATGCCCTGAAAAAAAGAACTGTGTATCCTACTCATAAGGACCATATGTATTCAACTCTGCTTATGAAACAGACACAAACCACAGCTCAGAGTACCTTAATGCTCTTTAGTTAATAGTGAGAATCGCGTTGGGTTCGTGAACTGCAAAAAATCATTTGAGCACAAATTTCACTGGGTTTACCTTAAATGTACTCTTGCTTGTATGAAGACACAGATCCTGGGATTTAACTCCGTTTCTGAAGTCAAATTCAACCAGAATTCTCAACCCAGAAAACCACTCTGTTTTCAGGCAAGAATTATCCTCCTCTTTCCAGAGTCTCCAATACAGTAAGAACCATGAGCATGCCCAGAAAAAAAGAACTGTTTCCTACTCATACGGACTATATGTAGTTCAACTCTGCTTATGAAACTGATACACAACACAGCTCCTCTTACATAAATGTTCTTTAGTTAATAGTGATCATCGTGTTGGGATCTAGAACTGTGTAAAGTCATTTGAGCTGAAAATTCACTTGGTTTACCAGAAATGAACTCTTGCTGGTAGGAAGACACAGATCATGTGGTTTAACTCTGTTTGTGAAGGGAAATTCAGACCAGAGTTATCATCCATGAAGAACACCCTGTTTAAATGCAAGAAGAAAGCTCTTCTTTCCAGAGTCTAAAATACAGCAAGAACCATGAGCATGCCATGAAGAAAAAACTGTGTTTCCTACTCATACGGACCATATGTTGTTTAACTCTGCTTATGAAACTGATACACACCACAGCTCCTCTTACATATATGCTCTTTAGTTAATAGTGAGAATGGCGTTGGGTTCGTGAACTTCCAAAAATCATTTGAACCCAAAACTCACTGAGTTTACCAGAAATGAACTCTTGCTTGTAGGAAGACACATGTCCTGGGGTTTAACTCCGATTCAGAAGGTAAATTCAGACCAGAGTTCTCATCCCTGAAACACACTCTGATTTAACGCAATAAGCAAGGTCTTCTCTCCAGATTCTAAAATACAGCAAGAATCATGAGCATGGGCTAAAAAACGAACTGTGTTTCCTACTCATGCGGACCATATGTAGTTCAACTCTGTTTATGAAATTGTTACAAACAACAGCTACTCTTACATAAATGCTCTTTAGTTAATAGTGAGAATCGTGTTGGTTCATGAACTGTGAAAATTCATTTCAGGCCAAAATGCACTGGGTTTACCAGAAATGAACTCTTGCTTGTAGGAAGACATAGATCCTGGTGTTTAACTCCGTTTCTGAAGGGATTTTCAGAACCTGAGTTCTCATCCATTGAAATACACTCTATTTTAATGCAAGAAGCAATCTCTTCTTTCCAGCGTCTCCATTACAGCAAGAACCATGAAGATGCCCTGAAAAATGAAATGTATTTCCTACTCATACGGAACATATGTAGTTCAACTGTGCTTATGAAACGGATACAAACCACGGCTCCTCTTACATAAATGCTCTTTAGTTAATTGTGAGAATCGCGTTGTGTTCGTGAATGACAAATAATCATTTGAG
The DNA here is from genome assembly GCA_949786385.1 of Onychomys leucogaster. Classification (NCBI taxonomy): domain Eukaryota; kingdom Metazoa; phylum Chordata; class Mammalia; order Rodentia; family Cricetidae; genus Onychomys; species Onychomys leucogaster. Next base: position 3,146,934 of record CATKUP010000051.1, on the reverse strand, counting down.
GGCAAAATTCACTGGGTTAACCTGAAATGAACTCTTGCTTGAAGGAAGACACAGATACTGGGATTTAACTCCGTTTCTGAAGTGAACTTCAGACCAGAGTTCTCATCCCTGACACACTCTGTTTTATCTCAAGAAGCAAGCTCTTCTTTCCAGTGTCTAAAATACAGGAAGAACCATGAGCATGCCCTGAAAAAAAGAACTGTGTTTCCTACTCATACGGTCCATATGTAGTTCCACTCTGCTTATGAAATGATAATGACCACAGCTCCTCTTACATAAGTACTCTTTTGTTATTAGTGATAATAGCGTTGGGATCTAGAACTGTGTAAAGTCATTTGAGACGAAAATTCACTTGGTTTACCAGAAATGACCTCTTGCTTGTAGGAAGACACAATTCCTGGGGTTTCACTCCGTTTCTGAAGGGATATTCAGACCAGTGTTCTCATCCCTGAAACACACTCTGTATTAAGCCAAGAAGCAAGCTCTTCTTTCCAGAGTCTAAAGTACAGCAAGAACCATGAGCATGCCCTGAATAAAGAACTCTGTTTCCTACTCAAAGAGACCATATGTAGTTCAACTCTGCTTATGAAACTGATACAAACCACAGCTCTCCTTACATAAATGCTCTTTAGTTAATAGTGAGAATCGTGTTGGGTGCGTGAACTGCAAATAATCATTTGAACCCAAAATTCTCTGGGTTATCCTGAAATGAACTCTTGCTTGTAGGAAGACACAGATCCTGGGGTTTTACTCCATTTCTGAAGGCAAATTCAGACCAGAATTCTCAACCATGAAAAACACACTGTTTTAAGGCAAGATTCATCCTCTTCTTTGCAGCGTCTCCAATACATTAAGAACCATGACCATACCCAGAAAAAAAGAACTGTGTTTCCTACTCATACGGTCCATATGTAGTTCAACTATGCTCATGAAATGATACAGACCACAGCTCCTCTTACATAAGTGCTCTTTTGGTAATAGTGATAATCGCGTTGGGTTCTAGAACTGTGTAAAGTCATTTGAGCCAAAAATTCTCTTGGTTTACCAGAAATGACTTCTTGCTTGGAGGAAGACACAGATCCTGGGGTTTAACTCCGTTTCTGTAGTGAAATTCAGACCAGAGTTCTCATCCCTGAAACACACTCTGTTTTAACGAAGAAGCAAGCTCTTCTTTCCAGAGTCTAAAATAAAGCAAGAAACATGAGCATGCCCAGAAAAAAAAGATCTGTGTTTCCTACTCATACGGACCATAAATAGTTCAACTCTGCTTATGAAACTGATACAGACCACAGGTCCTCTTACATAAATGCTCTTTAGTTAATAGTGAGAATCATTTTGGGTTGGTAACTGCAAAAAATCATTTGAGCCCAACAATCACTTGGTTTACCAGAAATGAACTCTTGCTTGTACAAAGACACAGGTCCTGGGGTTTAACTCCGTTTCTGAAGCGAAATTCAGACCAGAGTTCTCATCCCTGAAACACACTCTGTATTAAGGCAAGAAGCAAGCTCTTCTTTCCAGAGTCTAAAGTACAGCAAGATCCATGAGCATGCCCTGAATAAAAGAACTCTGTTTCCTACTCATAAAGACCATATGTAGTTCAACTCTGCATATGAAACTGATACAAACCGCAGTTCTTCTTACATAAATGCTCTTTAGTTAATAGTTAGAATCAGGATGGGTTCTTGATCTGCGAAAAATCATTTGAGCCCAAAATTCACTGGGTTTACCAGAAATGATCTCTGGCTTGTAGGAAGACACTGATCCTGGTATTTAACTCCGTTTCTGAAGGCAAATTCAGACCAGAGTTCTCATCCGTGAAACACACTCTGTTTTAATGTAAGAAGCAGGCTCTTCTTTACAGCGTCTCCATTACAACAAGAACGATGAGCATGCCCTGATAAATGAACTGTGTTTCCTACTCATACGGACCATATGTAGTTCAACTCTGCTTATGAAACTGATAGAAACCACAGCTCCTCTTACATAAATGCTCTTTACTTAATAGTGAGAATCGCGTTGTGTTCGTGAAGGACGAATAATCATAAGAGGGCAAATTTCACTGGGTTAACCAGAAATGAACTCTTGCTTGTAGGAAGACACAGAGGCTGGGATTTAACTCCGTTTCTGAAGGGAAATTCACACCAGAGTTCTCATCCCTGAAACACACTCTGTTTTAACGAAGAAGCAAGCTCTTCTTTCCAGAGTCTAAAATAAAGCAAGAACCATGAGCATGCCCAGAAAAAAAAGATCTGTGTTTCCTACTCATACGGACCATAAATAGTTCAACTCTGCTTATGAAACTGATACAGACCACGGGTCCTCTTACATAAATGCTCTTTAGTTAATAGTGAGAATCATTTTGGGTTGGTGAACTGCAAAAAATCATTTGAGCCCAAATTCACTGGGTTTACCAGAAATGAATTCTTGCCAGTAGGAAGACACTGATACTGGGGTTAAACTCCGATTCTGATGGCAAATTCAGCCCAGAGTTCTCATCCCTGAAACACACTCCGTTTTAAGGCATGAATCATCCTCTTCTGTCCAAGGTCTCCAATATAGTAAGAACCATGAGAATGACAAGAAAAAAAGAACCGTGTTTCCTACTCAATCTGATCTTATATAGTCCAACTCTGCTTATGAAACTGACACAGATCACATCTCCTATTACATAAATGCTGTTTAGTTAATACTGATAATCTTGTTCGGTTCTAGAACTGTGTAAAATCATTTGAGCCCAAAATTCAATTGGTTTACCAGAAATGAACTCTTGCTTGTAGGACAACACAGATCCTGGTGTTTAACTCCGTTTCTGAAGGGAAATTCAGACCAGTGTTCTCATCCATGAAACACACTCTGTTTTAATGCAAGAAGCAAGCTCTTCCTTCCAGCGTCTGCAATAAAGCAAGAACCATGAGCATGCCCTGAAAAAAAGAACTGTGTTTCCTACTCATACAGACCATATGTAGTTCAACTCTGCTCATGAATCTGATAAAAACCACAGCTCCTCTTACATAAATACTTAAGTTAATAGTGAGAATCGCGTTGGGTCGTGAACAGCGAAAAATCATTTGAGCCCAAAATTCACTGTGTTTACCAGAAATGAACTCTTGCTTGTAGGAAGACACAGATCCTGTGGTTTAACTCCGTTTCTGAAGGGAAATTCATACCAGAGTTCTCATCCCTGAAACTCACTCTGTTTTAACAAAGAAGCAAGCTCTTCTTTCCAGAGTCTAAAACACAGCAAGAATCATGAGCATGGCCTGAAAAAAATGAACTGTGTTTCCTACTCATACTGAGCGTATGTAGTTCAACTCTGCTTATGAAACTGATACAAACCAGAGCTCCCCTTACATGAAGGCTCTTTAGTTAATAGTGAGAATCGAGTTTTGTTGGTGTACTTTGTAAAACCATTTTAGCCCAAAATTCACTTTGTTTACCAGAAATGAACTCCTGCTTGTAGGAAGACAGAGATCCTGCGGTTTAAATCCGTTTCTGAATGGAAATTCAGACCAGTGTTCTCCTCCATGGAACAATGCTGTTTTATCACAAGAATCAGCCCCTTCTTTCGAGGGTCTCCAATACAGCAAGAACCATGAGAATGCCCCGAAAAAAGAACTGTGTTTCCTAGTCATACAGACAATATGCAGTTCAACTCTGCTTATGAAGCTGATACAAACCACAGCTCCTCTTACATAAAGGCTCTTTAGTTAATAGTGAGAATAGCGTTGGGTTCGTGAACTGCAAAAAATCATTTGAGCCCGAATTTCACTTGGTTTACCACAAATTAACTCCTGCTTGTTAGAAGACCGAGGTCCTTGGGTTTAAATCCGTTTCTGAATGGATATTCAGTCCAGTGTTCTCATCCATGAAACACTTGCTGTTTTAACGCAAGAAACAGCCTCTTCTTTCCAGAGTCTCCAATACAGCAAGAACCATGAGAGTGCCCAGAAAAAAAGAGCGGTGTTTCCTACTCATACAGATCATGTGCTGTTCAACTCCGCTAATGAAACTGATACAAACCACATCTCCTCTTACATAAAGGCTCTTTAGTTAATAGTGAGAATCGTGTTGGGTTCGTGAACTGCTAAAAATCATTTAACCCCAAAATACACTGCGTTTACCTGGAATGAACTCCTGCTTGTAGGAAGACACAAATCCTGGGGTTTAACTCCGTTTCTGAAGGGAAATTCAGACCAGTGTTCTCATCCATGAAACACACTCTGTTTTCACGCAAGAAGCAAGCTCTTGTTTCCAGAATCTCCAATGCAGCAAGAACCAAGAGAATGGCCATAAAAAAAGAACTGTGTTTCCTACACATACGGACTATATGTAGTTCAACTCTGCTTGTGAAACTTATAAAAAACACAGCTCCTCTTACATAAATGCTCTTTAGTTAATAGTGAGAATCACGATGGGTTTGTGAACTTTGTAAAATCATTTCAGCCCAAAATTCTCTAGGTTTACCAGAAAAGTACTCTTGCTTGTTGGAAGATACAGACCCTGTGGTTTAACTCCGTTCTTTGAATGCAAATTCAGACCAGTGTTCTCATCCATGCAACACACTCTGTTTTAATGCAACAAGCAAGCTCTTCTTTCCAGCATCTCCAATACAGTAAGTACCATGAGCATGCCCTGAAAAAAAAATGTGTTTCCTAATCATACGGAGGATATGTAGTTCAACTCTGCTTATGAAACTGATACAAACCACAGCACCTCTTACATAAATGCTCTTTAGTTAATAGTGAGAATCTCGTTGGGTTCGTGAACTGGGAAAAATCATTTGAGCAAAAAATTCGCTGGGTTTAGCAGAAATGAACTCTTGCTTTTAGGATGACACAGATCCTGGGGTTTAACTCCGTTTCTGAAGGAAAATTCAGGCCAAAGTTCTCATCCATGTAAAACACTCTGTTTTAATGCAAGAAGCAAGCTCCTCTTTCCAACGTCTCCAATACAGCAAGAACAATGAGTAGGCCCTAAAATAAAGAACTGTGTTTCCTACTCATAGGGACCATATGTAGATCTACTCTGTTTATGAAACTCATACAAACCACAGCTCCGCTTACATAAATGCTCTTTAGTTAATAATGAGAATCATGTTGGTTTCGTGAACTGTGAAAAATCATTTAGCCCAAAATTAATTGTGTTTACCAGAAATGAACTCTTGCTTGTAGGAAGACAATGATCCTGATGTTTAACTCCGTTTCTGAAGGGAAATTCACACCAAAGTTCTCATCCCAGAAAAACACTCTGTTTTAAGGCAAGAATCATCCTCTTCTTTCCAGCGTCTCCAATATAGTAAGAAACATGAGCATGCCTGGAAAAAAAGAACTGTGTTTCCTACTCATACAGACCATATGTAGTTGAACTCCCCATATGAACCTGATACAAACCACAGCTAATCTTACATAAATCCTCTTTAGTTAATAGTGAGAATAGCGTAGGGTTCGTGAATTGCAAAAAATCATTTGAGCCCAAAATTCACAGGGTTTACCACAACTGAACTCTGTCTTGTAGGAATACACAGATCCTGGGGTTTAACTCCATTTTCGAAGGGAAATTCAGACCTTAATTCTCATCCCTGAAACCCACTATGTTTTAACGCAAGAAGCAAGCTCTTATTTCAAGAGTCTAAAATACAGCAATAACCATGAGCATGGTCTGAAAAAAAGAACTGTGTTTCCTATTCATACGGACAATATGTAGTTCAACTCTGCTTATGAAACTGATACAGACCACACCTCCTCTTAGATAAATGCTCTTTAGTTAATAGTGATAATCGAATTGGGTTCTAGAACTGTGTAAAGTCATTTGAGCCCAAAATTCACTGGTTTACCAGAAACGAACTCTTGATTGTAGGAAGACACAGATCCTGGGGTTTACCTCCATTTCTGAAGGGAAATTTAGACCAGAGTTCTCATCCATGAAACACACCCTGTTTTAATGCAAGAAGCAAGCTCTTGTTTCTAGCGTCTGCAATACAGCAAGAACCATGAGCATTCCCAGAAAAAAACAATTGATTTTTCTACTCATACAGAAAATATGTAGTTCAACTCTGCTTATGAAACTGATACAAACCACAACTCCACTTACATAAATGCTCTTTAGTTAGTAGTGAGAATCATGTTGGGTTCGTGAGATTTGAAAAATCATTTGAGCCCAAAATTCATTCGGATTACCATAAATGAACTCTTCCTTTTAGGAAGACACTGATCCTGGGGTTAACTCCGCGTCTGAAGGCAAATACAGACCAGAATTCTCGTCCCTGAAAAACACTCTGTTTAAGGCAATAATAATCCTCTTCTTTTCAGCGTTTCCAATATAGTAAGAACCATGAGCATTCCCAGAAGAAAAGAACTGATTTTCCTACTCATACGGACCATATCTAGTTCAACTCTGCTTATGAAACTGATACAAACCAAACCTCCTCTTACATAAATGCTCTTTATTTAATAGTGAGAATCGCGTTGGGTTCGTGAACTGTGAAAAATCATTTGACCCCAAAATTCACTTGGTTTTCCAGAAATGAACTCTTGCTTGTAGGAAGACACAGATCCTGGTGTTTAACTCCGTTTCTGGAGGCAAATTCATACCAGATTTCTAATCCCTGAAAAACACTCAGTTTTAAGGCATGTATCATCCTCTTCTTTCCAGGGTCTCCAATACAGTAAGAACCATGAGCCTGGCCTGAAAAAAAGAACTGTGTTTGCTTCTCATACGGACCATAGGTAGTTCAACTCTGCTTATGAAACTGATACAGACCACACCTCTTCTTAGATAAATGCTGCTTAGTTAATAGTGATAATCGAGTTTGGTTCTAGAACTGTGTAAAGTCATTTGAGCCCAAAAATCATGTGCTTTACCAGAAATGAACTCTTGCTGGTAGGAAGACACAGATCCTAGGGTTTAACTTCATTAATGAAGGGAAATTCAGAACAGAGTTCTCATCCCTGAAACACACTCTGTTTTAAGGCATGAATCATACCCTCTTTCCACGGTCTCCAATACATTAAGAACCATGAGCATGCCAAGAAAAAAGGTACAGTGTTTCCTACTCATACGGACCATCTGTAGTCCAACTCTGCTTATGAAAGTAATACAGAAAACAGCTCCTCTTACATAAATGCTCTTTAGTTAATAGTGATAATCGCGTTGGGTTCAAGAACTGTGTAAAATCATTTGAGCCCAAAATTCACTGGTTTACCAGAAATGAACTCTTGATTGTAGGAAGACACAGATCCTGGGGTTTACCTCCGTTTCTGAAGGGAAATTCAGACCAGAGTTCTCATCAATGAAACACACCCTGTTTTAATGCAAGAAGCAAGCTCTTGTTTCCAGCGTCTCCAATACAGCAAGAACCATGAGCATTCCCAGAAAAAAACAACTGGTTTTCCCACTCATACGGACCATATCTAGTTCAACTCTGCTTATGAAACTGATACAAACCACAGCTCCTCTTACATAAATGCTCTATAGTTAATACTGAGAATCATGTTTGTTTCGTGAACTGCGAAAAATCATTTAGCCCCAAATTCATTGGGTTTACCAGAAATGAACTCTTGCTTCGAGGAAGACACTGATCCTGGGGTTTAACTCTGTTTCTGAAGGCAAATTCAGACCAGAGTTCTCATACCTGAAAAACACTCTGTTTTAAGGCAAGAATCATCCTCTTCTTTCCAGTGTCTCCAATATAGTAAGAAACATGAGCATGCCCAGAAAGAAAGAACTATGTTTCCTACCCATACAGACCATATGTAGTTCAACTCTCCTTATGATACAGATACAAACCACCTCTACTCTTACATAAATGCTCTTGAGTTAATAGTGAGAATAGTGTTGGGTTCGTGAACTGCGAAAAATCATTTGAGCCCAAAATTCACTGGGTTTACCAGAAATGAACTCTTGCTTGTAGGAAGACCCAGATGCTGGGGTTTACCTCCGTTTCTGAAGGGAAATTCAGACCAGAGTTGTCATCCATGAAACACACCATGTTTTAATGCAAGAAGCAAGCTCTTCTTTCCAGCGTCTCCAATACAGCAAGAACCATGAGCATTCCCAGAAAAAAAGAACTGTGTTTCCTACTCATACGGACCATATCTAGTTCAACTCTGCTTATGAAACTGATACAAACCACAGCTCATCTTACATAAATGCTCTTTATTTAATAGTGAGAATCACATTGGGTTCGTGAACTGTGAAAAATCATTTGAGCCCAAAATTCACTGGGTTTACCAGAAATGAACTCTTGCTTGTAGGAAGACACAGATCCTGGTGTTTAACTCCGTTTCTGAAGGCAAATTCAGACAAGATTTCTAATCCCTGAAAAACACTCAGTTTTAAGGCATGTATCATCCTCTTCTTTCCAGGGTCTCCAATACAGTAAGAACCATGAGCCTGGCCTGAAAAAAAGAACTGTGTTTGCTTCTCATACGGACCATAGGTAGTTCAACTCTGCTTATGAAACTGATACAGACCACACCTCTTCTTAGATAAATGCTGCTTAGTTAATAGTGATAATCGAGTTTGGTTCTAGAACTGTGTAAAGTCATTTGAGCCCAAAAATCATGTGCTTTACCAGAAATGAACTCTTGCTGGTAGGAAGACACAGATCCTAGGGTTTAACTTCATTAATGAAGGGAAATTCAGAACAGAGTTCTCATCCCTGAAACACACTCTGTTTTAAGGCATGAATCATACCCTCTTTCCACGGTCTCCAATACATTAAGAACCATGAGCATGCCAAGAAAAAAGGTACAGTATTTCCTACTCATACGGACCATCTGTAGTCCAACTCTGCTTATGAAAGTAATACAGACCACAGCTCCTCTTACATAAATGCTCTTTAGTTAATAGTGATAATCGCGTTGGGTTCAAGAACTGTGTAAAATCATTTGAGCCCAAAATTCACTGGTTTACCAGAAATGAACTCTTGATTGTAGGAAGACACAGATCCTGGGGTTTACCTCCGTTTCTGAAGGGAAATTCAGACCAGAGTTCTCATCCATGAAACACACCCTGTTTTAATGCAAGAAGCAAGCTCTTGTTTCCAGCGTCTACAATACAGCAAGAACCATGAGCATTCCCAGAAAAAAACAACTGGTTTTCCCACTCATACGGACCATATCTAGTTCAACTCTGCTTATGAAATTGATACAAACCACAGCTCCTCTTACATAAATGCTCTATAGTTAATACTGAGAATCATGTTTGTTTCGTGAACTGCGAAAAATCATTTAGCCCCAAATTCATTGGGTTTACCAGAAATGAACTCTTGCTTCGAGGAAGACACTGATCCTGGGGTTTAACTCTGTTTCTGAAGGCAAATTCAGACCAGAGTTCTCATCCCTGAAAAACACTCTGTTTTAAGGCAAGAATCATCCTCTTCTTTCCAGTGTCTCCAATATAGTAAGAAACATGAGCATGCCCAGAAAGAAAGAACTATGTTTCCTACCCATACAGACCATATGTAGTTCAACTCTCCTTATGAAACAGATACAAACCACCTCTACTCTTACATAAATAATCTTTAGTTAATAGTGAGAATAGTGTTGGGTTCGTGAACTGCGAAAAATCATTTGAGCCCAAAATTCACTGGGTTTACCAGAAATGAACTCTTGCTTGTAGGAAGACACAGATGCTGGGGTTTACCTCCGTTTCTGAAGGGAAATTCAGACCACAGTTGTCATCCATTAAACACACCATGTTTTAATGCAAGAAGCAAGCTCTTCTTTCCAGCGTCTCCAATACAGCAAGAACCATGAGCATTCCCAGAAAAAAACAACTGTTTTTCCCACTCATACGGACCATATCTAGTTCAACTCTGCTTATGAAACGGATACAAACCACAGCTCATCTTACATAAATCCTCTTTAGTTAATAGTGAGAATCGCGTAGGGTTCGTGAACTGTGAACAATCATTTGAGCCCAAAATTCACTGGGTTTACCAGAAATGAACTCTTGATTGTAGGAAGACACAGATCCTGGGGTTTACCTCCGTTTCTGAAGGGAAATTCAGACCAGAGTTCTCATCCCTGAAAAACACTCTGTTTTAAGGCAAGAATCATTCTCTTCTTTTCAGCGTCTCCAATATAGTAAGAACCATGAGCATTCCCAGAAAAAAAGAACTGATTTTCCTACTCATACGGACCATATCTAGTTCAACTCTGCTTATGAAACTGATACAAACCACAGCTCCTCTTACCTAAATGCGCTATAGTTAATACTGAGAATCATGTTGGTTTCGTGAACTGCGAAAAATCATTTAGCCCAAAATTCATTGGGTTTACCAGAAATGAACTCTTGATTGTAGGAAGACACAGATCCTGGTGTTTAACTCCGTTTCTGAAGGCAAATTCAGACAAGATTTCTAATCCCTGAAAAACACTCTGTTTTAAGGCATGTATCATCCTCTTCTTTCCAGGGTCTCCAATACAGTAAGAACCATGAGCCTGGCATGAAAAAAAGAACTGTGTTTGCTTCTCATACGGACCATAGGTAGTTCAACTCAGCTTATAAAACTGATACAGACCACACCTACTCTTAGATAAATGCTGTTTAGTTAATAGTGATAATCAAGTTGGGTTCTAGAACTGTGTAAAGTCATTTGAGCCCAAAAATCATGTGCTTTACCAGAAATGAACTCTTACTGGTAGGAAGACACAGATCCTTGGGTTTAACTCCATTTCTGAAGGGAAATTCAGAACAGAGTTCTCATCCCTGAAACACACTCTGTTTTAAGGCATGAATCATCCCCTCTTTCCACAGTCTCCAATACATTAAGAACCATGAGCATGCCAAGAAAAACGAACAGTGTTTCCTACTCATACGGACCATATGTAGTCCAACTCTGCTTATGAAAGTAATACAGACCACAGCTCCTCTTTCATAAATGCTCTTTACTTAATAGTGAGAATCGCATTGTGTTCGTGAAGGACGAATAATCATAAGAGGGCAAAATTCACTGGGTTAACCAGAAAAGAACTCTTGCTTGTAGGAAGACACAGATGCTGGGATTTAACTCCGTTTCTGAAGGGAAATTCAGACCAGAGTTCTCATCCCTAAAACACACTCTGTTTTAACGCAAGTAGCAAGCTCTTCTTTCCAGGGTCTAAAATACAGCAAGAACCATGAACATGCCCGGAAAAAATGAACTGTGTTTACTACTCATACGGACCATATGTACTTCAACCCTGCTTATGAAACTGATACAAACCACAGCTCCTGTTACCTAAATGCTCTTTAGTTAATACTGAGAATCATGTTGGTTTCATGAACTGCGAAAAATCATTTAGCCCAAAATTCATTGGGTTTACCAGAAATGAACTCTTGCTTCGAGGAAGACACTGATCCTGGGGTTTAACTCTGTTTCTGAAGGCAAATTCAGACCAGAGTTCTCATCCCTGAAAAACACTCTGCTTTAAGGCAAGAATCATCCTCTTCTTTCCAGTGTCTCCAATATAGTAAGAAACATGAGCATGCCCAGAAAGAACGAACTATGTTTCCTACCCATACAGACCATATGTAGTTCAACTCTCCTTATGAAACAGATACAAACCACCTCTACTCTTACATAAATGCTCTTTACTTAATAGTGAGAATAGTGTTGGGTTCGTGAACTGCGAAAAATCATTTGAGCCCAAAATTCACTGGGTTTACCAGAAATGAAATCTTGCTTGTAGGAAGACCCAGATGCTGGGGTTTACCTCCGTTTCTGAAGGGAAATTCAGACCAGAGTTGTCATCCATGAAACACACCATGTTTTAATGCAAGAAGCAAGCTCTTCTTTCCAGCGTCTCCAATACAGCAAGAACCATGAGCATTCCCAGAAAAAAAGAACTGTGTTTCCTACTCATATGGACCATATCTAGTTCAACTCTGCTTATGAAACTGATAGAAACCACAGCTCCTCTTACATAAATGCTCTTTACTTAATAGTGAGAATCGCGTTGTGTTCGTGAAGGACGAATAATCATTAGAGGGCAAAATTCACTGGGTTAAACAGAAATGAACTCTTGCTTGTAGGAAGACACTGATTCTGGGGTTTAACTCCGTTTCTGAAGGGAAATTCAGACAAGAGTTCTCATCCCTGAAACACACTCTGTTTTAACGAAGAAGCAAGCTCTTCTTTCCAGTGTCTAAAATACAGGAAGAAGCATGAGCATGCCCTGAGTAAAGGAACTGTGTTTCCTACTCATACGGACCATATGTAGTTCAACTCTGCTTATGAAGCTGATGCAAACCACAGCTCCCCTTACATAAATGCTCTTTAGTTAATAGTGAGAATCATGTTGGGTTCGTGACCTGCGAAAAATCATTTGAGCCCAAATTCACTGGGTTTACCAGAAATGAACTCTTGCCAGTAGGAAGACACTGATACTTGGGTTTAACTCCGATTCTGAGGGCAAATTCAACCCAGAGTACTCATCCCTGAAAAACACTCTAGTTAAGGCAAGAATCATCCTTTTCTTTCCAGTGTCTCCAATATAGTAAGAAACATGGGCACGCACAGGAAAAAAGAACTGTGTTTCCTACTCTTACGGACCATATGTAGTTCAACTCTGCTTATGAAACTGATACAAACCAGAGCTCCTCTTACATAAATCCTCTTTAGTTAATAGTGAGAATAGCGTAGGGTTCGTGAACTGCGAAAAAACATTTCAGCCCAAAATTCACTTTGTTTAACAGAAATGAACTCTTGCTTGTAGGAAGACACAGATCCTTGGGTTTCACTCCGTTTCTGAAGGGAAATTCAGAACAGAGTTCTCATTACTGAAAAACACTCTGTTTTAAGGCAAGAATCATCCTCTTCTTTCCAGCGTCTCCAATACATTAAGAACCATGAGCATGCCCAGAAAAAATGAACTGTGTTTCCTACTCATACTGTCCATATGTAGATCAACTCTGCTCATGAAATCATACAGACCACAGCTCGTATTACATAAGTGCTCTTTTGTTAATAGTGATAATCACGTTGTGTTCTAGAACGGTGTAAAGTCATTTGAGCTGAAAATTCTCTTGGTTTACCAGAAATGACTTCTTGCTTGGAGGAAGACAAAGATCCTGCGGTTTAACTCCATTTCAGAAGGGAAATTCAGAACAGAGTTCTCATCCCTGAAACACACTCTGTTTTAACACAAGAAGCAAGCTCTTCTTTCCAGATTCTAAAATACAGCAAGAACCATGAGCATGCCCTGAAAAAAAGAACTCTGTTTCCTATTCATACGGACCATATGTAGTTCAACTCAGCTTATGAAACTGATACAAACCGCAGTTCTTCTTACATAAATGCTCATTAGTTAATAGTTAGAATCAGGATGGGTTCTTGAACTGTGAAAAATCATTTGAGTGTATAATTCACTGGGTTTATCAGAAATTATCTCTTGCTTGTAGCAAGACACTGATCCTGGTATTTAATCCGTTTCTGAAGGCAATTTCAGACCAGAGTTCTCATCCATGAAACACACTCTGTTTTAATGTAAGAAGCAGGCTCTTCTTTCCAGTGTCTCAATTACAGCAAGAACCATGAGCAAGCCCTGATAAATGAACTGTGTTTCCTACTCATATGGACCATATGTAGTTCAACTCTGCTTATGAAACTGATAGAAACCACAGCTCCTCTTACATAAATGCTCTTTAGTTAATAGTGAGAATCTCGTTTTGTACGTGAAGGACGAATAATCATAAGAGGGCAAAATTCACTGGGTTAACCAGAAATGAATTCTTGCTTGTAGGAAGACACAGAGGCTGGGATTTAACTCCGTTTCTGAAGTGAAATTCAGACCAGAGTTCTCATCCCAGAAACACACTCTGTTTTATTGCAAGAAGCAAGCTCTTCTCCCAGTGTCTAAAATACAGGAAGAACAATGAGCATGCCCTGAAAAAAAGAACTGTGTTTCCTACTCATATGGACCATATGTAGTTCAACTCTGCTTATGAAACTGATACAAACCACAGGTCCTCTTACATAAATGCTCTTTAGTTAATAGTGAGAATCATGTTGGGTTCGTGACCTGCGAAAAATCTTTTGAGCCCAAATTCACTGGGTTTACCAGAAATGAATTCTTGCCAGTAGGAATACACTGATACTGGGGTTAAACTCCGATTCTGATGGCAAATTCAGCCCAGAGTTCTCATCCCTGAAACACACTCCGTTTTAAGGCATGAATCATCCTCTTCTGTCCAAGGTCTCCAATATAGTAAGAACCATGAGAATGACAAGAAAAAAAGAACTGTGTTTCCTACTCAATCTGATCTTATATAGTCCAACTCTGCTTATGAAACTGACACAGATCACATCTCCTATTACATAAATGCTGTTTAGTTAATAGTGATAATCTTGTTCGGTTCTAGAACTGTGTAAAATCATTTGAGACCAAAATTCAATTGGTTTACCAGAAATGAACTCTTGCTTGTAGGAAGACACAGATCATGGGGTTTTACTCCGTTTCTGAAGGGAAATTCAGAACAGAGTTCTCATCCATGAAACATACTCTGATTTATGCAAGAAGCAAGCTCTTCTGTCCAGGGTCTCAAATACAGTAAGAACCATGATCATGCCAAGAAAAAAATAACTGTGTTTACTACTCATACGGATCATATGTAATCCAAGTCTTCTTATGAAACTGATACAGACCACATCTCCTCTTACATAAATGCTCTTTAGTTAATAGTGATAATCGCGTTCAGTTCTAGAACTCTGTAAAATCATTTGAGCCCAAAATTCACTTTGTTTACCAGAAATGAGTTCTTGCTTGTAGGAAGACACAGATCATGGGGTTTAACCCTGTTTCTGAAGGGAAATCAGACCAGAGTTCTAATCCATGAAACACACTCTGTTTTAATGCAAGAAGCAAGCTCTTCCTTCCAGCGTCTGCAATAAAGCAAGAACCATGAGCATGCCCTGAAAAAAAGAACTGTGTTTCCTACTCATACAGACCATATGTAGTTCAACTCTGCTCATGAATCTGATAAAAACCACAGCTCCTCTTACATAAATACTTAAGTTAATAGTGAGAATCGCGTTGGGTCATGAACAGCGAAAAATCATTTGAGCCCAAAATTCACTGTGTTTACCAGAAATGAACTCTTGCTTGTAGGAAGACACAGATCCTGTGGTTTAACTCCGTTTCTGAAGGGAAATTCATACCAGAGTTCTCATCCCTGAAACTCACTCTGTTTTAACAAAGAAGCAAGCTCTTCTTTCCAGAGTCTAAAATACAGCAAGAATCATGAGCATGGCCTGAAAAAAATGAACTGTGTTTCCTACTCATACTGAGCGTATGTAGTTCAACTCTGCTTATGAAACTGATACAAACCACAGCTCCCCTTACATGAAGGCTCTTTAGTTAATAGTGAGAATCGAGTTTTGTTGGTGTACTTTGTAAAACCATTTTAGCCCAAAATTCACTTTGTTTACCAGAAATGAACTCCTGCTTGTAGGAAGACAGAGATCCTGTGGTTTAAATCCGTTTCTGAATGGAAATTCAGACCAGTGTTCTCCTCCATGGAACAATGCTGTTTTATCACAAGAATCAGCCCCTTCTTTCGAGGGTCTCCAATACAGCAAGAACCATGAGAATGCCCCGAAAAAAAGAACTGTGTTTCCTAGTCATACAGACAATATGCAGTTCAACTCTGCTTATGAAGCTGTTACAAACCACAGCTCCTCTTACATAAAGGCTCTTTAGTTAATAGTGAGAATAGCGTTGGGTTCGTGAACTGCAAAAAATCATTTGAGCCCGAATTTCACTTGGTTTACCACAAATTAACTCCTGCTTGTTAGAAGACCGAGGTCCTTGGGTTTAAATCCGTTTCTGAATGGATATTCAGTCCAGTGTTCTCATCCATGAAACACTTGGTGTTTTAACGCAAGAAACAGCCTCTTCTTTCCAGAGTCTCCAATACAGCAAGAACCATGAGAGTGCCCAGAAAAAAAGAGCGGTGTTTCCAACTCATACAGATCATGTGCTGTTCAACTCCGCTAATGAAACTGATACAAACCACATCTCCTCTTACATAAAGGCTCTTTAGTTAATAGTGAGAATCGTGTTGGGTTCGTGAACTGCTAAAAATCATTTAACCCCAAAATACACTGCGTTTACCTGGAATGAACTCCTGCTTGTAGGAAGACACAAATCCTGGGGTTTAACTCCGTTTCTGAAGGGAAATTCAGACCAGTGTTCTCATCCATGAAACACACTCTGTTTTCACGCAAGAAGCAAGCTCTTGTTTCCAGAATCTCCAATGCAGCAAGAGCCAAGAGAATGGCCATAAAAAAAGAACTGTGTTTCCTACACATACGGACTATATGTAGTTCAACTCTGCTTGTGAAACTTATAAAAAACACAGCTCCTCTTACATAAATGCTCTTTAGTTAATAGTGAGAATCACGATGGGTTTGTGAACTTTGTAAAATCATTTGAGCCCAAAATTCTCTAGGTTTACCAGAAAAGTACTCTTGCTTGTTGGAAGATACAGACCCTGTGGTTTAACTCCGTTTTTTGAATGCAAATTCATACCAGTGTTCTCATCCATGCAACACACTCTGTTTTAATGCAACAAGCAAGCTCTTCTTTCCAGCATCTCCAATACAGCAAGTACCATGAGCATGCCCTGAAAAAAATGTGTTTCCTAATCATACGGAGGATATGTAGTTCAACTCTGCTTATGAAACTGATAAAAACCACAGCACCTCTTACATCAATGCTCTTTAGTTAATAGTGAGAATCGCGTTGGGTTCGTGAACTGGGAAAAATCATTTGAGCACAAAATTCGCTGGGTTTAGCAGAAATGAACTCTTGCTTGTAGGATGACACAGATCCTGGGGTTTAACTCCGTTTCTGAAGGAAAATTCAGGCCAAAGTTCTCATCCATGTAAAACACTCTGTTTTAATGCAAGAAGCAAGCTCCTCTTTCCAACGTCTCCAATACAGCAAGAACAATGAGTAGGCCCTAAAATAAAGAACTGTGTTTCCTACTCATAGGGACCATATGTAGATCTACTCTGTTTATGAAACTCATACAAACCACAGCTCCGCTTACATAAATGCTCTTTAGTTAATAATGAGAATCATGTTGGTTTCGTGAACTGCGAAAAATCATTTAGCCCAAAATTAATTGTGTTTACCAGAAATGAACTCTTGCTTGTAGGAAGACAATGATCCTGATGTTTAACTCCGTTTCTGAAGGGAAATTCACACCAAAGTTCTCATCCCAGAAAAACACTCTGTTTTAAGGCAAGAATCATCCTCTTCTTTCCAGCGTCTCCAATATAGTAAGAAACATGAGCATGCCTGGAAAAAAAGAACTGTGTTTCCTACTCATACAGACCATATGTAGTTGAACTCCCCATATGAACCTGATACAAACCACAGCTAATCTTACATAAATCCTCTTTAGTTAATACTGAGAATAGCGTAGGGTTCGTGAACTGCAAAAAATCATTTGAGCCCAAAATTCACAGGGTTTACCACAACTGAACTCTGTCTTGTAGGAATACACAGATCCTGGGGTTTAACTCCATTTCCGAAGGGAAATTCAGACCTGAATTCTCATCCCTGAAACACACTATGTTTTAACGCAAGCAGCAAGCTCTTATTTCAAGAGTCTAAAATACAGCAATAACCATGAGCATGCTCTGAAAAAAAGAACTGTGTTTCCTATTCATACGGACAATATGTAGTTCAACTCTGCTTATGAAACTGATACAGACCACACCTCCTCTTAGATAAATGCTCTTTAGTTAATAGTGATAATCGAATTGGGTTCTAGAACTGTGTAAAGTCATTTGAGCCCAAAATTCACTGGTTTACCAGAAACGAACTCCTGATTGTAGGAAGACACAGATCCTGGGGTTTACCTCCATTTCTGAAGGGAAATTTAGACCAGAGTTCTCATCCATGAAACACACCCTGTTTTAATGCAAGAAGCAAGCTCTTGTTTCTAGCGTCTACAATACAGCAAGAACCATGAGCATTCCCAGAAGAAAAGAACTGATTTTCCTACTCATATGGACCATACCTAGTTCAACTCTGCTTATGAAACTGATACAAACCAAAGCACCTCTTACATAAATGCTCTTTATTTAATAGTGAGAATCGCGTTGGGTTCGTGAACTGTGAAAAATCATTTGAGCCCAAAATTCACTGGGTTTACCAGAAATGAACTCTTGCTTGTAGGAAGACACAGATCCTGGTGTTTAACTCCATTTCTGAAGGCAAATTCATACCAGATTTCTAATCCCTGAAAAACACTCAGTTTTAAGGCATGTATCATCCTCTTCTTTCCAGGGTCTCCAATACAGTAAGAACCATGAGCCTGGCCTGAAAAAAAGAACTGTGTTTGCTTCTCATACGGACCATAGGTAGTTCAACTCTGCTTATGAAACTGATACAGACCACACCTCCTCTTAGATAAATGCTGCTTAGTTAATAGTGATAATTGAGTTTGGTTCTAGAACTGTGTAAAATCATTTGAGCCCAAAAATCATGTGCTTTACCAGAAATGAACTCTTGCTGGTAGGAAGACACAGATCCTTGGGTTTAACTCCATTTCTGAAGGGAAATTCAGAACAGAGTTCTCATCCCTGAAACACACTCTGTTTTAAGGCATGAATCATCCCCTCTTTCCACGGTCTCCAATACATTAAGAACCATGAGCATGCCAAGAAAAATGGTACAGTGTTTCCTACTCATACGGACCATCTGTAGTCCAACTCTGCTTATGAAAGTAATTCAGACAACAGCTCCTCTTACATAAATACTCTTTAGTTAATAGTGATAATCGCGTTGGTTTCAAGAACTGTGTAAAATCATTTGAGCCCAAAATTCACTGGTTTACCAGAAATGAACTCTTGATTGTAGGAAGACCCTGATCCTGGGGTTTAACTCTGTTTCTGAAGGCAAATTCAGACCAGAGTTCTCATCCCTGAAAAACACTCTGTTTTAAGGCAAGAATCATCCTCTTCTTTCCAGTGTCTCCAATACAGCAAGAAACATGAGCATGCCCAGAAAGAAAGAACTATGTTTCCTACTCATACAGACCATATGTAGTTCAACTCTCCTTATGAAACTGATACAAACCACATCTCGTCTTACATAAATGCTCTTTAGTTAATAGTGAGAATAGTGTTGGGTTCGTGAACTGCGAAAAATCATTTGAGCCCAAAATTCACTGGGTTTACCAGAAATGAACTCTTGCTTGTAGGAAGACACAGATGCTGGGGTTTACCTCCGTTTCTGAAGGGAAATTCAGACAACAGTTGTCATCCATTAAACACACCATGTTTTAATGCAAGAAGCAAGCTCTTCTTTCCAGCGTCTCCAATACAGCAAGAACCATGAGCATTCCCAGAAAAAAACAACTGTTTTTCCCACTCATACGGACCATATCTAGTTCAACTCTGCTTATGAAACGGATACAAACCACAGCTCATCTTACATAAATCCTCTTTAGTTAATAGTGAGAATCGCGTAGGGTTCGTGAACTGTGAACAATTATTTGAGCCCAAAATTCACTGGGTTTACCAGAAATGAACTCTTGCTTGTAAGAAGACACAGATCCTGTGGTTTCACTCCGTTTCTGAAGGGAAATTCAGACCAGAGTTCTCATCCCTAAAACACACTCTGTTTTAACGCAAGTAGCAAGCTCTTCTTTCCAGGGTCTAAAATACAGCAAGAACCATGAGCATGCCCGGAAAAAATGAACTGTGTTTCCTACTCATACGGACCATATGTAGTTCAACTCTCCTTATGAAACTGATACAAACCACATCTCCTCTTACATAAATGCTCTTTAGTTAATAGTGAGAATAGTGTTGGGTTCGTGAACTGCGAAAAATCATTTGAGCCCAAAATTCACAAGTTTACCAGAAATGAACTCTTGATTGTAGGAAGACACAGATCCTGGGGTTTACCTCCGTTTCAGAAGGGAAATTCAGACCAGAGTTCTCATCCCTGAAAAACACTCTGTTTTAAGGCAAGAATCATTCTCTTCTTTTCAGCGTCTCCAATATAGTAAGAACCATGAGCATTCCCAGAAAAAAAGAACTGATTTTCCTACTCATACGGACCATATCTAGTTCAACTCTGCTTATGAAACTGATACAAACCAAAGCTCCTCTTACATAAATGCTCTTTAGTTAATAGTGAGAATCGCGTTGGGTTCGTGAACTGTGAAAAATCATTTGAGCCCAAAATTCACTGGGTTTACCAGTAATGAACTCTTGCTTGTAGGAAGACACAGATCCTGGTGTTTAACTCCGTTTCTGAAGGCAAATTCAGAAAAGATTTCTAATCCCTGAAAAACACTCTGTTTTAAGGCATGTATCATCCTCTTCTTTCCAGGGTCTCCAATACAGTAAGAACCATGAGCCTGGCCTGAAAAAAAGAACTGTGTTTGCTTCTCATACGGACCATAGGTAGTTCAACTCAGCTTATAAAACTGATACAGACCACACCTACTCTTAGATAAATGCTGTTTAGTTAATAGTGATAATCAAGTTGGGTTCTAGAACTGTGTAAAGTCATTTGAGCCCAAAAATCATGTGCTTTACCAGAAATGAACTCTTGCTGGTAGGAAGACACAGATCCTTGGGTTTAACTCCATTTCTGAAGGGAAATTCAGAACAGAGTTCTCATCCCTGAAACACACTCTGTTTTAAGGCATGAATCATCCCCTCTTTCCACAGTCTCCAATACATTAAGAACCATGAGCATGCCAAGAAAAACGAACAGTGTTTCCTACTCATACGGACCATATGTAGTCCAACTCTGCTTATGAAAGTAATACAACCACAGCTCCTCTTACATAAATGCTCTTTAGTTAATACTGATATGCGCGTTGTATTCTAGAACTGAGAAAAATCATTTGAGCCCAAAATTCACTGGTTTACCAGAAATGAACTCTTGATTGTAGGAAGACACAGATCCTGGGGTTTACCGTTTCTGAAGGGAAACTCAGACCAGAGGTCTCATCCATGAAACACACCCTGTTTTAATGCAAGAAGCAAGCTCTTCTTTCCAGCGTCTCCAATACAGCAAGAACCATGTGCATTCCCAGAAAAAAACAACTGATTTTCCCACTCATACGGACCATATCTAGTTCAACTCTGCTTATGAAACTGATACAAACCACAGCTCCTCTTACATAAATGCTCTTTAGTTAATAGTGAGAATCGCGTTGGGTTCTTGAACTGTGAAAAATCATTTGAGCCCAAAATTCACTGGGTTTACCAGAAATGAACTCTTGCTTGTAGGAAGACACAGATCCTGGTGTTTCACTCCGTTTCTGAAGGCAAATTCATACCAGATTTCTAATCCCTGAAAAACACTCTGTTTTAAGGCATGTATCATCCTCTTCTTTCCAGGGTCTCCAATAAAGTAAGAACCATGAGCCTGGCCTGAAAAAAAGAACTGTGTATCCTACTCAAACGGACCATAGGTAGTTCAACTCTGCTTATGAAACTGATACAGACCACACCTCCTCTTAGATAAATGCTGCTTGGTTAATAGTGATAATCGAGTTTGGTTCTAGAACTGTGTAAAGTCATTTGAGCCCAAAAATCATGTGCTTTACCAGAAATGAACTCTTGCTGGTAGGAAGACACAGATCCTTGGGTTTAACTCCATTTCTGAAGGGAAATTCAGAACAGAGTTCTCATCCCTGAAACACAATCTGTTTTAAGGCATGAATCATCCCCTCTTTCCACGGTCTCCAATACATTAAGAACCATGAGCATGCCAAGAAAAATGGTACAGTGTTTCCTACTCATACGGACCATCTGTAGTCCAACTCTGCTTATGAAAGTAATTCAGACAACAGCTCCTCTTACATAAATACTCTTTAGTTAATAGTGATAATCGCGTTGGTTTCAAGAACTGTGTAAAATCATTTGAGCCCAAAATTCACTGGTTTACCAGAAATGAACTCTTGATTGTAGGAAGACCCTGATCCTGGGGTTTAACTCTGTTTCTGAAGGCAAATTCAGACCAGAGTTCTCATCCCTGAAAAACACTCTGTTTTAAGGCAAGAATCATCCTCTTCTTTCCAGTGTCTCCAATACAGCAAGAAACATGAGCATGCCCAGAAAGAAAGAACTATGTTTCCTACTCATACAGACCATATGTAGTTCAACTCTCCTTATGAAACTGATACAAACCACATCTCGTCTTACATAAATGCTCTTTAGTTAATAGTGAGAATAGTGTTGGGTTCGTGAACTGCGAAAAATCATTTGAGCCCAAAATTCACTGGGTTTACCAGAAATGAACTCTTGCTTGTAGGAAGACACAGATGCTGGGGTTTACCTCCGTTTCTGAAGGGAAATTCAGACCACAGTTGTCATCCATTAAACACACCATGTTTTAATGCAAGAAGCAAGCTCTTCTTTCCAGCGTCTCCAATACAGCAAGAACCATGAGCATTCCCAGAAAAAAACAACTGTTTTTCCCACTCATACGGACCATATCTAGTTCAACTCTGCTTATGAAACGGATACAAACCACAGCTCATCTTACATAAATCCTCTTTAGTTAATAGTGAGAATCGCGTAGGGTTCGTGAACTGTGAACAATTATTTGAGCCCAAAATTCACTGGGTTTACCAGAAATGAACTCTTGCTTGTAAGAAGACACAGATCCTGTGGTTTCACTCCGTTTCTGAAGGGAAATTCAGACCAGAGTTCTCATCCCTAAAACACACTCTGTTTTAACGCAAGTAGCAAGCTCTTCTTTCCAGGGTCTAAAATACAGCAAGAACCATGAGCATGCCCGGAAAAAATGAACTGTGTTTCCTACTCATACGGACCATATGTACTTCAACCCTGCTTATGAAACTGATACAAACTATAGCTCCTCTTACCTAAATGCTCTTTAGTTAATACTGAGAATCATGTTGGTTTCATGAACTGCGAAAAATAATTTAGCCCACAATTCATTGGGTTTACCAGAAATGAACTCTTGCTTCTAGGAAGACACTGATCCTGGGGTTTAACTCCGCTTCTGAAGGCAAATTCAGATCAGAGTTCTCACCCCTGAAAAACACTCTGTTTTAAGGCATGAATCATCCTCTTCTTTCCACGGTCTCCAATACATTAAGAACCATGAGCATGCCAAGAAAAAAGGAACAGTGTTTCCTACTCATACGGACCATATGTAGTTCAACTCTCCTTATGAAACTGATACAAACCACATCTCCTCTTACATAAATGCTCTTTAGTTAATAGTGAGAATAGTGTTGGGTTCGTGAACTGCGAAAAATCATTTGAGCCCAAAATTCACAAGTTTACCAGAAATGAACTCTTGATTGTAGGAAGACACAGATCCTGGGGTTTACCTCCGTTTCTGAAGGGAAATTCAGACCAGAGTTCTCATCCCTGAAAAACACTCTGTTTTAAGGCAAGAATCATTCTCTTCTTTTCAGCGTCTCCAATATAGTAAGAACCATGAGCATTCCGAGAAAAAAAGAACTGATTTTCCTACTCATACGGACCATATCTAGTTCAACTCTGCTTATGAAACTGATAGAAACCACAGCTCCTCTTACATAAATGCTCTATAGTTAATACTGAGAATCATGTTGGTTTCGTGAACTGCGAAAAATCATTTAGCCCAAAATTCATTGGGTTTACCAGAAATGAACTCTTGCTTGTAGGAAGACCCAGATGCTGGGGTTTACCTCCGTTTCTGAAGGGAAATTCAGACCAGAGTTGTCATCCATGAAACACACCATGTTTTAATGCAAGAAGCAAGCTCTTCTTTCCAGCGTCTCCAATACAGCAAGAACCATGAGCATTCCCAGAAAAAAAGAACTGTGTTTCCTACTCATACGGACCATATCTAGTTCAACTCTGCTTATGAAACTGATACAAACCAAAGCTCCTCTTACATAAATGCTCTTTATTTAATAGTGAGAATCGCGTTGGGTTCGTGAACTGTGAAAAATCATTTGAGCCCAAAATTCACTGGGTTTACCAGTAATGAACTCTTGCTTGTAGGAAGACACAGATCCTGGTGTTTAACTCCGTTTCTGAAGGCAAATTCAGAAAAGATTTCTAATCCCTGAAAAACACTCTGTTTTAAGGCATGTATCATCCTCTTCTTTCCAGGGTCTCCAATAAAGTAAGAACCATGAGCCTGGCCTGAAAAAAAGAAATGTGTTTGCTTCTCATACGGACCATAGGTAGTTCAACTCAGCTTATAAAACTGATACAGACCACACCTACTCTTAGATAAATGCTGTTTAGTTAATAGTGATAATCAAGTTGGGTTCTAGAACTGTGTAAAGTCATTTGAGCCCAAAAATCATGTGCTTTACCAGAAATGAACTCTTGCTGGTAGGAAGACACAGATCCTTGGGTTTAACTCCATTTCTGAAGGGAAATTCAGAACAGAGTTCTCATCCCTGAAACACACTCTGTTTTAAGGCATGAATCATCCCCTCTTTCCACAGTCTCCAATACATTAAGAACCATGAGCATGCCAAGAAAAACGAACAGTGTTTCCTACTCATACGGACCATATGTAGTCCAACTCTGCTTATGAAAGTAATACAGACCACAGCTCCTCTTACATAAATGCTCTTTAGTTAATACTGATATGCGCGTTGTATTCTAGAACTGAGAAAAATCATTTGAGCCCAAAATTCACTGGTTTACCAGAAATGAACTCTTGATTGTAGGAAGACACAGATCCTGGGGTTTACCGTATCTGAAGGGAAACTCAGACCAGAGGTCTCATCCATGAAACACACCCTGTTTTAATGCAAGAAGCAAGCTCTTCTTTCCAGCGTCTCCAATACAGCAAGAACCATGTGCATTCCCAGAAAAAAACAACTGATTTTCCCACTCATACGGACCATATCTAGTTCAACTCTGCTTATGAAACTGATACAAACCACAGCTCCTCTTACATAAATGCTCTTTAGTTAATAGTGAGAATCGCGTTGGGTTCTTGAACTGTTAAAAATCATTTGAGCCCAAAATTCACTGGGTTTACCAGAAATGAACTCTTGCTTGTAGGAAGACACAGATCCTGGTGTTTCACTCCGTTTCTGATGGCAAATTCATACCAGATTTCTAATCCCTGAAAAACACTCTGTTTTAAGGCATGTATCATCCTCTTCTTTCCAGGGTCTCCAATAAAGTAAGAACCATGAGCCTGGCCTGAAAAAAAGAACTGTGTATCCTACTCAAACGGACCATAGGTAGTTCAACTCTGCTTATGAAACTGATACAGACCACACCTCCTCTTAGATAAATGCTGCTTAGTTAATAGTGATAATCGAGTTTGGTTCTAGAACTGTGTAAAGTCATTTGAGCCCAAAAGTCATGTGCTTTACCAGAAATGAACTCTTGCTGGTAGGAAGACACAGATCCTTGGGTTTAACTCCATTTCTGAAGGGAAATTCAGAACAGAGTTCTCATCCCTGAAACACAATCTGTTTTAAGGCATGAATCATCCCCTCTTTCCACGGTCTCCAATACATTAAGAACCATGAGCATGCCAAGAAAAATGGTACAGTGTTTCCTACTCATACGGACCATCTGTAGTCCAACTCTGCTTATGAAAGTAATACAGACCACAGCTCCTCTTACATAAATGCTCTTTAGTTAATAGTGATAATCGCGTTGGTTTCAAGAACTGTGTAAAATCATTTGAGCCCAAAATTCACTGGTTTACCAGAAATGAACTCTTGATTGTAGGAAGACACTGATCCTGGGGTTTAACTCTGTTTCTGAAGGCAAATTCAGACCAGAGTTCTCATCCCTGAAAAACACTCTGTTTTAAGGCAAGAATCATCCTCTTCTTTCCAGTGTCTCCAATACAGCAAGAAACATGAGCATGCCCAGAAAGAAAGAACTATGTTTCCTACTCATACAGACCTTATGTAGTTCAACTCTCCTTATGAAACTGATACAAACCACATCTCGTCTTACATAAATGCTCTTTAGTTAATAGTGAGAATAGTGTTGGGTTCGTGAACTGCGAAAAATCATTTGAGCCCAAAATTCTCTTTGTTTACTAGAAATGAACTCTTGCTTGTAGGAAGACACAGATGCTGGGGTTTACCTCCGTTTCTGAAGGGAAATTCAGACCACAGTTGTCATCCATTAAACACACCATGTTTTAATGCAAGAAGCAAGCTCTTCTTTCCAGCGTCTCCAATACAGCAAGAACCATGAGCATTCCCAGAAAAAAACAACTGTTTTTCCCACTCATACGGACCATATCTAGTTCAACTCTGCTTATGAAACGGATACAAACCACAGCTCATCTTACATAAATCTTCTTTAGTTAATAGTGAGAATCGCGTAGGGTTCGTGAACTGTGAACAATCATTTGAGCCCAAAATTCACTGGGTTTACCAGAAATGAACTCTTGCTTGTAAGAAGACACAGATCCTGTGGTTTCACTCCGTTTCTGAAGGGAAATTCAGACCAGAGTTCTCATCCCTAAAACACACTCTGTTTTAACGCAAGTAGCAAGCTCTTCTTTCCAGGGTCTAAAATACAGCAAGAACCATGAGCATGCCCGGAAAAAATGAACTGTGTTTATTACTCATACGGACCATATGTACTTCAACCCTGCTTATGAAACTGATACAAACCACAGCTCCTCTTACCTAAATGCTCTTTAGTTCATACTGAGAATCATGTTGGTTTCATGAACTGCGAAAAATAATTTAGCCCACAATTCATTGGGTTTACCAGAAATGAACTCTTGTCTCTAGGAAGACACAGATCCTGGGGTTTAACTACGCTTCTGAAGGCAAATTCAGATCAGAGTTCTCACCCCTGAAAAACACTCTGTTTTAAGGCATGAATCATCCTCTTCTTTCCACGGTCTCCAATACATTAAGAACCATGAGCATGCCAAGAAAAAAGGAACAGTGTTTCCTACTCATACGGACCATATGTAGTTCAACTCTCCTTATGAAACTGATACAAACCACATCTCCTCTTACATAAATGCTCTTTAGTTAATAGTGAGAATAGTGTTGGGTTCGTGAACTGCGAAAAATCATTTGAGCCCAAAATTCACAAGTTTACCAGAAATGAACTCTTGATTGTAGGAAGACACAGATCCTGGGGTTTACCTCCGTTTCTGAAGGGAAATTCAGACCAGAGTTCTCATCCCTGAAAAACACTCTGTTTTAAGGCAAGAATCATTCTCTTCTTTTCAGCGTCTCCAATATAGTAAGAACCATGAGCATTCTCAGAAAAAAAGAACTGATTTTCCTACTCATACGGACCATATCTAGTTCAACTCTGCTTATGAAACTGATACAAACCACAGCTCCTCTTACATAAATGCTCTATAGTTAATACTGAGAATCATGTTGGTTTCGTGAACTGCGAAAAATCATTTAGCGCAAAATTCATTGGGTTTACCAGAAATGAACTCTTGCTTCGAGGAAGACACTGATCCTGGGGTTTAACTCTGTTTCTGAAGGCAAATTCAGACCAGAGTTCTCATCCCTGAAAAACACTCTGCTTTAAGGCAAGAATCATCCTCTTATTTCCAGTGTCTCCAATATAGTAAAAAACATGAGCATGCCCAGAAAGAAAGAACTATGTTTCCTACCCATACAGACCATATGTAGTTCAACTCTCCTTATGAAACAGATACAAACCACCTCTACTCTTACATAAATGCTCTTTAGTTAATAGTGAGACTAGTGTTGGGTTCGTGAACTGCGAAAAATCATTTGAGCCCAAAATTCACTGGGTTTACCAGAAATGAACTCTTGCTTGTAGGAAGACCCAATGCTGGGGTTTACCTCCGTTTCTGAAGTGAAATTCAGACCAGAGTTGTCATCCATGAAACACACCATGTTTTAATGCAAGAAGCAAGCTCTTCTTTCCAGCGTCTCCAATACAGCAAGAACCATGAGCATTCCCAGAAAAAAAGAACTGTGTTTCCTACTCATACGGACCATATCTAGTTCAACTCTGCTTATGAAACTGATACAAACCAAAGCTCCTCTTACATAAATGCTCTTTATTTAATAGTGAGAATCGCGTTGGGTTCGTGAACTGTGAAAAATCATTTGAGCCCAAAATTCACTGGGTTTACCAGAAATGAACTCTTGCTTGTAGGAAGACACAGATCCTGGTGTTTAACTCCATTTCTGAAGGCAAATTCAGACAAGATTTCTAATCCCTGAAAAACACTCTGTTTTAAGGCATGTATCATCCTCTTCTTTCCAGGGTCTCCAATACAGTAAGAACCATGAGCCTGGCCTGAAAAAAAGAACTGTGTTTGCTTCTCATACGGACCATAGGTAGTTCAACTCAGCTTATGAAACTGATACAGACCACACCTACTCTTAGATAAATGCTGTTTAGTTAATGGTGATAATCAAGTTGGGTTCTAGAACTGTGTAAAGTCTTTTGAGCCCCAAAATCATGTGCTTTACCGGAAATGAACTCTTGCTGGTAGGAAGACACAGATCCTTGGGTTTAACTCCGTTTCTGAAGGGAAATTCAGAACAGAGTTCTCATCCCTGAAACACACTCTGTTTTAAGGCATGAATCATCCCCTCTTTCCACAGTCTCCAATACATTAAGAACCATGAGCATGCCAAGAAAAACGAACAGTGTTTCCTACTCATACGGACCATAAGTAGTCCAACTCTGCTTATGAAAGTAATACAGACCACAGCTCCTCTTACATAAATGCTCTTTACTTAATAGTGATATTCGCGTTGTATTCTAGAACTGAGAAAAATCATTTGAGCCCAAAATTCACTGGTTTACCAGAAATGAACTCTGGATTGTAGGAAGACACAGATCCTGGGGTTTACCGTTTCTGAAGGGAAACTAGGACCAGAGGTCTCATCCATGAAACACACCCTGTTTTAATGCAAGAAGCAAGCTCTTCTTTCCAACGTCTCCAATACAGCAAGAACCATGTGCATTCCCAGAAAAAAACAACTGATTTTCCCACTCATACGGACCATATCTAGTTCAACTCTGCTTATGAAACTGATACAAACCACAGCTCCTCTTACATAAATGCTCTTTAGTTAATAGTGAGAATACTGTTGGGTTCTTGAACTGTGAAAAATCATTTGAGCCCAAAATTCACTGGGTTTACCAGAAATGAACTCTTGCTTGTAGGAAGACACAGATCCTGGTGTTTCACTCCGGTTCTGAAGGCAAATTCATACCAGATTTCTAATCCCTGAAAATCACTCTGTTTTAAGGCATGTATCATCCTCTTCTTTCCAGTGTCTCCAATACAGCAAGAACCATGAGCATCCCTGAAAAAAGAACTGTGTTTCCTGCTCATAAAGATCATATGTAGTTCAACACTGCTTATGAAACTGATACAAACCACATCTCCTCTAACATAAATCCTCTTTAGTTAAGAGTGAGAATAGCGAAGGTTTCATGAACTGCGAAAAATCATTTGAGCCCAAAATTCAATGGGTTTATGAGAAATGAACTCTTGCATGTGGGAAGACACAGATCCTGGGGTTTAACTCCGTTTCTGAAGCGAAATTCAGACCAGAGTTCTCATCCATGAAACACACCCTGTTCTAATGCAAGAAGCAAGCTCTTCTTTCCAGCGTCTCCAATACAGCAAGAACCATGAGCATGCCCTGAAAAAAGAACTGTGTTTCCTGCTCATACAGACCATATGTAGTTGAACACTGCTTATGAAACTGATACAAACCACAGCCCCACTTACATAAATGCTCTTTAGATAATAGTGTGAATAGCATTGGGTTAGTGAACTGTGAAAAATCATTTAAGCCCAAAATTCACTGGGTTTACCAGAACTGACCTCTTGCTTGTAGCCAGACACAGATCCTGGGGTTTAACTCCATTTCGGAAGGGAAATTCAGACCAGAGTTCTCATCCCTGAAACACACTATGTTTTAACGAAGAAGCAAGCTCTTCTTTCCATAGTCTAAAATACAGCAAGAACCATGAGCCTGGCCTGAAAAAAAGAACTGTGTTTCCTATTCATATGGACTATAAGTAGTTCAACTCTGCTCATGAAACTGATACAGACCACACCTCCTCTTAGATAAATGCTCTTTAGTGAATAGTGATAATCGAGTTGGTTTCTAGAACTGTGTAAATTCATTTGAGCCCCAAAATCATGTGCTTTACCAGAAATGAACTCTTGCTGGTAGGAAGACACAGATCATTGGGTTTAACTCCGTTTCTGAAGGGAAATTCAGACCAGAGTTCTCATCCCTGAAACACACTCTGTTTTAAGGCATGAATCATCCTCTTTCCACGGTCTCCAATACATTAAGAACCATGAGCATGCCAAGAAAAAAGGAACAGTGTTTCCTACTAATGCGGACCATATGTAGTCTAACTCTGCTTATGAAAGTAATACAGACCACAGCTCCTCTTACATAAATGCTCTTTAGTTAATAGTGATAATCGCGTTGGGTTGTAGAACTGTGTAAAATCATTTGAGTCCAACATTCACTGGTTTACCAGAAATGAACTCTTGATTGTAGGAAGACACAGATCCTGGGGTTTACCTCCGTTTCTGAAGGGAAATTCACACCAGAGTTCTCATCCATGAAACACACCCTGTTTTAATGCAAGAAGCAAGCTCTTCTTTCCAGCGTCTCCAATACAGCAAGAACCATGAGCATTCCCAGAAAAAAAGAACTGATTTTCCTACTCATACGGACCATATCTAGTTCAACTCTGCATATGAAACTGATGCAAACCACAGCTCATCTTACATAAATCCTCTTTAGTTAATAATGAGAATCGCGATGGTTCGTGAAATGTGAAGAATCATTTGAGCCCAAAATTCACTGGGTTTACCAGAAATGAACTCTTGCTTGTAAGAAGACACAGATCCTGTGGTTTCACTCCGTTTCTGAAGTGAAATTCAGACCAGAGTTCTCATCCCTAAAACACAATCTTTTTTAACGCAAGTAGCATGCTCTTCTTTCCAGGGTCTAAAATTCAGCAAGAACCATGAGCATGCCCTGAAAAAAAGAACTGTGTTTCCTACTCATACGGACCATATGTAGTTCAACCCAGCTTATGAAACTGATACAAACCACAGCTCCTCTTACCTAAATGCTCTTTAGTTAATACTGAGAATCATGTTGGTTTCATGAACTGCGAAAAATCATTTAGCCCAAAATTCATTGGGTTTACCAGAAATGAACTCTTGCTTCTAGGAAGACACTGATCCTGGGTTTTAACTTCGTTTCTGAAGGGAAATTCAGACCAGAGTTCTCATCCCTGAAAAACACTCTGTTTTAAGGCATGAATCATCCTCTTCTTTCCACGGTCTCCAATACATTAAGAACCATGAGCATGCCAAGAAAAAAGGAACAGTGTTTCCTACTCATATGGACCATATGTAGTCTAACTCTGCTCATGAAAGTAATACAGACCACAGCTCCTCTTACATGAATTCTCTTTAGTTAATAGTGATAATTACGTTGGGTTCTAGAACTGTGTAAAATCATTTGAGCCCAAAATTCACTGGTTTACCAGAAATGAACTCTTGATTGTAGGAAGACACAGATCCTGGGGTTTACCTCCGTTTCTGAAGGGAAATTCAGAGCAGAGTTCTCATCCCTGAAACACACCCTGTTTTAATGCAAGAAGCAAGCTCTTGTTTCCAGCGTCTCCAATACAGCAAGAACCATGAGCATTCCCAGAAAAAAACACCTGATTTTCCTACTCATACAGACCACATGTAGTCAACTCTGCTTATGAAACTGATACAAACCACAACTCCTCTTACATAAATGCTCTTTACTTAATAGTGAGAATCATGTTGGGTTCGTGAACAGCAAAAAATCATGTGAGCCCAAAATTCATTGGGTTTACCATAAATGAACTCTTGCATGTAGGAAGAAACTGATCCTGGGGTTTAACTCCGTTGCTGAAGGCAAATTCAGACCAGAGTTCTCATCCCTGAAAAACACTCTGTTTTCAGGCAAGAATCATCCTCTTCTTTTCAGTGTCTCCAATATAGTAAGAAACATGAGCATTCCCGGAAAAAAAAGAACTGTACTTCCTACTCATACAGACTATATGTATTTCAGCTCTGCTTATGAAACTGATACAAACTACACCTACTCTTACATAAATCCTCTTTAGTTAATAGTGAGAATAGTGTAGGGTTCGTGAAATGCGAAAAATCATTTGAGTCCAAAATTCAATGGGTTTACCAGAAATGAACTCTTGCTTGTAGGAAGACACAGATCCTGGTGTTTAACTCCGTTTCTGAAGGCAAATTCAGACAAGATTTCTAATCCCTGAAAAACACTCTGTTTTAAGGCATATATCATCCTCTTCTTTCCAGGGTGTCTAATAGAGTAAGAACCATGAGCCTGGCATGAAAAAAAGAACTGTGTTTCCTACTCATACGGACCATATGTAGTTCAACTCTGCTTATGAAACTGATACAAACCTCATCTCCTCTTACATAAATGCTCTTAAGTTAATTGTGAGAATAGTGTTGGGTTCGTGAACTGGGAAAAATCATTTGAGTCCAAAATTCACTGGTTTACCAGAAATGAACTCTTGATTGTAAGAAGACACAGATCCTGGGGTTTACCTCCAGTTCTGAAGGGAAATTCAGACCAGAGTTCTCATCCATGAAAAACACCCTGTTTTAATGCAAGAAGCAAGCTCTTCTTTCCAGCATCTCCAATTCAGCAAGAACTATGAGCATTCCCAGAAAAAAAGAACTGTGTTTCCTACTTATCCGGACCATATCTAGTTCAACTCTGATTATGAAAATGATACAAACCACAGCTCCTCTTTCATAAATGCTCTTTAGTTAATAGTGAGAATCGTGTTGGTTTCGTGAACTGTGAAAAATGATTTCAACCCAAAATTCACTGCGTTAACCAGAAATGAACTCTTGCTTTTAGGAAGACACAGATCCTGGGCTTTCACTCCGTTTCTGAAGAGAAATTCAGACCAGAGTTCTCATCCCTGCAACACACTCTGTTTTAACGCAAGTAGCAAGCTCTTCTTTCCAGTGTCTAAAATACAGCAAGAACTATGAGTATGCCCTGATAAAAAGAACTTTGTTTTCTACTCATACCGATCATATGTAGTTCAACTCTGCTTATGAAACTGATACAAATCACAGCTCCTCTTACATAATGCTCTTTACTTAATAGTGAGAATCATGTTGGTTTCGTGAACCGCGAAAAATCATTTAGCATGAAATTCATTGGGTTTACTAGAAATGAACTCTTGCATCTAGGAAGACACTGATCCTGGGGTTTAACTCCGTTTCTGAAGACAAATTCAGACCAGAGTTCTCATCCCTGAAAAACACTCTGTTTTAAGGCAAGAATCATCCTCTTTTTCCAGCATCTCCAATATAGTAAGAAACATGAGTATGCCCGCGAAGTAAGAAATGTGTTTCCTACTCATACAGACCATATGTAGTTGAACTCTCCTTATGAAACTGCTACAAATCATATCTCCTCTTACATAAATCCTCTTTAGTTAATACTGAGAATAGCGTAGGGTTCATGAATTGCAAAAAATCATTTGAGCCCAAAATTCACTGGGTTTACCAGAAATGAACTCTTGCTTGTAGGAAGACACAGACCCTGGGGTTTAACTCCATTTCAGAAGGGAAATTCAGACCAGAGTTCTCATCCCTGAAACTCACTCTGTTTTAACGAAGAAGCTAGCTCTTCTTTCCATAGTCTAAAATACAGCAAGAACCATGAGCATGGACTGAAAGAAAGAACTGTGTTTCCTAATCATATGGACCATAAGTAGTTCAACTCTGCTTATAAAACCGATACAGACCACACCTCCTCTTAGATAAATGCTCTTTAGATAATAGTGAAAATCGCGTTGGGTTCTAGGACTGTGTAAAGTCATTTGAGCAGAAAAATCATGTGGTTTACTAGAAATGAACTCTTGCTGGTAGGAAGACACAGATCCTTGGGTTTAACTCCGTTTCTCAAGGGAAATTGAGACCAGAGTTCTCATCCCTGAAACACACTCTGTTTTAACGAAGAAGCAAGCTATTCTTTCACGAGTCTAAAATACAGCAAGAACCATGAGCATGGTATGAAAAAAATAACTGTGTTTCCTATTCATACGGAGCATATGTAGTTCAACTCTGCTTATGAAACTGATACTGACCACAACTCCTCTTACATAAATGTTCTTTAGTTAATAGTGAGAATCATGTTGGGTTCGTGAACTGCGAAAAATCATTTGAGCCCAAAATTCACTGGTTTTACTATAAATGAACACTTGCTTGTAGGAAGACAGAGATCCTGGGGTTTAACTCCGTTTCTGAAGACAAATTCAGACCAGATTTCTAATCCCTGAAAAACACTCTGTTTTAAGGCATGTATAATCCTCTTCTTTCCAGGGTCTCCAATACAGTAAGAACCATGAGCCTGGCCTGAAAAAAAGAACTGTGTTTCCTACTCATACGGACCATATGTAGTTCAACTCTGCTTATGAAACTGATACTGACCACAACTCCTCTTACATAAATGTTCTTTAGTTAATAGTGAGAATCATGTTGGGTTCGTGAACTGCGAAAAATCATTTGAGCCCAAAATTCACTGGTTTTACTATAAATGAACACTTGGTTGTAGTAAGACAGAGATCCTGGGGTTTAACTCCGTTTCTGAAGACAAATTCAGACCAGATTTCTAATCCCTGAAAAACACTCTGTTTTAAGGCATGTATAATCCTCTTCTTTCCAGGGTCTCCAATACAGTAAGAACCATGAGCCTGGCCTGAAAAAAAGAACTGTGTTTCCTAATCATACGGACCATATGTAGTTCAACTCTGCTTATGAAACTGATACAAACCACAGCTCCTCTTACATAAATGCTCTTTAGTTAATAGTGAGAATCATGTTGGTTTCGTGAACTGCGAAAAATCATTTAGCCCAAAATTCATTGGGTTTACCAGAAATGAACTCTTGCTTCTAGGAAGACACTGATCCTGGGGATTAACTCTGCGTCTGAAGACAAATTCAGACCAGAGTTCTCATCCCTGAAAAACACTCTGTTTTAACGCAAGAATCATCCTCTTCTTTCCAGCGTCTCCAATATACTAAGAAACATGACATGCCCTGAAAGAAAGAACTGTGTTTCCTACTCATACAGACCATATGTAGTTCAACTCTACTTATGAAACTGATACAAACCGTAGCTCCTCTTACATAAATCCTCTTTAGTTAATACTGAGAATAGCGTATGGTTCTTGAACTGCGAAAAATCATTTGAGCCCAAAATTCACTGGGTTTACCAGAAATGAACTCTTGATTGTAGGAAGACACAGATCCTGGGGTTTACCTCGGTTTCTGATGGGAAATTGAGACCAGAGTTGTCATCCATGAAACACACCCTGTTTTATTGCAAGAAGCAAGCTCTTCTTTCCAGCGTCTCCAATACAGCAAGAACCATGTGCATTCCCAGAAAAAAACAACTGATTTTTCTACTCATACGGATCATATGTATTTCAAATCTGCTTATGAAACTGATACAAACTACAACTCCACTTACAGAAATGCTCTTTAGTTAATAGTGAGAATCATGTTGGGTTCGTGAGGTTAGAAAAATCATTTGAGCACAAAATTCATTGGGTTTACCATAAATGAAC
This sequence comes from Onychomys leucogaster, assembly GCA_949786385.1. Classification (NCBI taxonomy): domain Eukaryota; kingdom Metazoa; phylum Chordata; class Mammalia; order Rodentia; family Cricetidae; genus Onychomys; species Onychomys leucogaster. The sequence continues at coordinate 3,111,329 of CATKUP010000051.1, read as the reverse complement.
TCTTGCTTCTAGGAAGACACTGATCCTGGGTTTTAACTCCACGTCTGAAGGCAAATTCAGACCAGAGTTCTCATCCCTGAAAAACACTCTGTTTTAAGGCATGAATCATCCTCTTCTTTTCAGGGTCTCAAATATAGTAAGAACCATGAGCATTCCCAGAAAAAAAGAACTTATTTTCCTACTCATACGGACCATATTTAGTTCAACTCTGCTTATGAAACTGATACAAACCACAGCTCCTCTTACATAAATGCTCTTTAGTTAATATTGAGAATCGCGTTGGGTTCTTGAACTGTGAAAAATTATTTGAGCCCAAAATTCACTGGGTTTACCAGAAATGAACTCTTGCTTGTAGGAAGACACAGATCCTGGTGTTTAACTCCGTTTGTGAAGGCAAATTCAGACCAGATTTCTAATCCCTGAAAAACACTCTGTTTTAAGGCATGTATCTTCCTCTTCTTTCCAGGGTCTCCAATACAGTAAGAACCATGAGCCTGGCCTGAAAAAAAGAACGGTGTTTGCTAATCATACCGACTATAGGTAGTTCAACTCTGGTTATGAAACTGATACAGACCACACCTCCTCTTAGATAAATGCTCTTTAGTTAATAGTGATAATCGAGTTTGGTTCTAGAACTGTGTAAAGTCTTTTGAGCCCAAAAATCATGTGCTTTACCAGAAATGAACTCTTTCTGGTAGGAAGACACAGATCCTTGGGTTTAACTCCGTTTCTGAATGGAAATTCAGAGCAGAGTTCTCATCCATGAAACACACACTGTTTTAAGGCATGAATCATCCCCTCTTTCCACGGTCTCCAATACATTAAGAACCATGAGCATGTCAAGAAAAACGAACAGTGTTTGCTACTCATACGGACCATATGTAGTCCAACTCTGCTTATGAAAGTAATACAGACCACAGCTCCTCTTACATAAATGCTCTTTTGTTAATAGTGATAATCGCATTGGGTTCTAGAACTGCGAAAAATCATTTGAGCCCAAAATTCACTGGTTTACCAGAAATGAACTCTGGATTGTAGGAAGACACAGATCCTGGGGTTTACCTCCTTTTCTGAAGGGAAATTCAGAACAGAGTTCTCATCCATGAATCACACCCTGTTTTAATGCAAGAAGCAAGCTCTTGTTTCCAGCGTCTCCAATACAGCAAGAACCATGAGCATTCCAAGAAAAAAACAACTGATTTTCCCACTCATACGGACCATATCTAGTTCAACTCTGCTTATGAAACTGATACAAACCACAGCTCCTCTTACATAAGTGCTCTTTAGTTAATGCTGAGAATCATGTTGGTTTCGTGAACTGCAAAAAATATTTAGCACAAAATTCATTGGGTTTACCAGAAATGAACTCTTGCTTCTAGGAAGACACTGATCCTGGGGTTTAACTCCGCGTCTGAAGGCAAATTCAGACCAGAGTTCTCATCCCTGAAAAACACTCTGTTTTAAGTCAAGACTCATCCTCTTCTTCCCAGCGTCTAAAATACAGCAAGAACTATGAGCATGGCCTGAAAAATAGAACTGTGTTTCCGACTAATACGGACCATATGTAGTTCAACTCTGCTTATGAAACTGATACAAAACACAGCTCCTCTTACATAAATGCTCTTTAGTTAATAGTGAGAATCATGTTGGGTTCGTAAACTGCGAAAAATCATTTGAGCCCAAAATTCACTGGGTTTACCAGAATGAACTCTTGCTTGTGGGAAGACACAGATCCTGGGGTTTAACTCCATTTCGGAAGGGAAATTCAGACCAGAGTTATCATCCCTGAAACACACTATGTTTTAACGAAGAAGCAAGCTCTTCTTTCCATAGTCTAAAATACAGCAAGAACCATGAGCATGGCCTGAAAATAAGAACTGTGTTTCCTATTCATATGGACCATAAGTAGTTCATCTCTGCTTATGAAACTGATACAGACCACACTTCCTCTTAGATAAATGCTCTTTAGTTAATAGTGATAATCGTGTTGGGTTCTAGAACTGTGTAAAGTCATTTGAGCAGAAAAATCACGTGGTTTGCTAGAAATGAACTCTTGCTGGTAGCAAGACACAGATCCTTGGGTTTAACACCGTTTCTGAAGAGAAATTCAGACCAGAGTTCTCATCCATGAGTCACACTCTGTTTTAATGCAAGAAGCAAGCTCTTCTTTCCAGGGTCTAAAATACAGCAAGAACCATGAGCATGGTATGAAAAAAAGAACTGTGTTTCCTACTCATACATACCATATGTAGTTTAACTCTCCTTATGAAACTGATACAAAACACAGCTCCTCTTACATAAATGCTCTTTAGGAAATAGTGAGAATCATGTTGGTTTCGTGAACAGGTAAAAATCATTAAGCCCAAAATTAATTGGGTTTACCAGAAATGAACTCTTGCTTCTTGGAAGACACAGATCCTGCGGTTTAACTCCGTTTCTGAAGGCAAATTCAGACCAGATTTCTAATCCCTGAAAAACACTCTGTTTTAAGGCATGTATCATCCTCTTCTTTCCAGTGTCTCCAATACAGTAAGAACCATGAGCCTGGCCTGAAAAAAAGAACTGTGTTTCCTACTCATACGGACCATATGTAGTTCAACTCTGCTTATGAAACTGATACAAACCACAGCTCCTCTTACATAAATGCTCTTCAGTTAATAGTGAGAATAGTGTTGGGTTCGTGAGGTGCAAAAAAACATTTGAGCCCAAAATTCATTGGGTTTACCATAAATGAACTCTTGCTTGTGGGAAGACACTGATCCTGGGGTTTAACTCCGTTTCTGAAGGCAAATTCAGACCAGAGTTCTCATCCCTGAAAAACACTCGGTTTTAAGGCAAGAATCATCCTCTTCTTTTCAGCGTCTCCAATATAGTAAGAACCATGAGCATTCCCAGAAAAAAAGAACTGATTTTTCTACTCATATGGACCATATCTATTTCAACTCTGCTTATGAAACTGATACAAACCACAGCTCCTCTTACAAAAATGCTCTTTAGTTTATAGTGAGAATCGCGTTATGTTCTTGAACTGTGAAAAATCATTTGAGCCCAAAATTCACTGGGTTTACCAGAAATGAACTCTTGCTTGTAGGAAGACACAGATCCTGGTGTTTAACTCCGGTTCTGAAGGCAAATTCAGACCAGATTTCTAATCCCCGAAAAACACTCTGTTTTAAGGCATGTATCATCCTCTTCTTTCCAGGGTCTCCAATACAGTAAGAACCATGAGCCTGGCCTGAAAAAAAGAACTGTGTTTGCTTCTCATACGGACCATAGGTATTTCAACTCTGCTTATGAAAGTGATACAGACCACACCTCCTCTTTGATAAATGCTCTTTAGTTAATAGTGATAATCGAGTTTGGTTCTAGAACTGTGTTAAGTCATTTGAGCAGAAAAATCATGTGGTTTACTAGAAATGAACTCTTGCTGGTAGGAAGACATAGATCCTTGGGTTTAACACCGTTTCTGAAGAGAAATTCAGACCAGAGTTCTCATCCCTGAAACACACTCTGTTTTAACGAAAAAGCAAGCTCTTCTTTCAAGAGTTTAAAATACAGCAAGAACCATGTGCATGGTATGAAAAAATGAACTGTGTTTCCTACTCATACAGACCATATGTAGTTCAACTCTCCTTATGAAACTGATACAAAACACAGCTCCTCTTACATAAATGCTCTTTAGGTAATAGTGAGAATCATGTTGGTTTCGTGAACAGGGAAAAATCATTAAGCCCAAAATTAATTGGGTTTAACAGAAATGAACTCTTGATTCTAGGAAGACACAGATCCTGGGGTTTAACTCCGTTTCTGAAGGCAAATTCAGACCAGATTTCTAATCCCTGAAAAACACTCTGTTTTACGGCATGTATCATCCTCTTCTTTCCAGGGTCTCCAATACAGTAAGTACCATGAGCCTGGCCTAAAAAAAAGAACTGTGTTTCCTACTCATACGGACCATATGTAGTTCAACTCTGCTTATGAAACTGATACAAACCACAGCTCCTCTTACATAAATGCTCTTTAGTTATTAGTGAGAATATTGTTGGGTTCGTGAACTGCGAAAAATCATTTGAGCCCAAAATTCACTGGGTTTACCAGAAATGAACTCTTGATTGTAGGAAGACACAGATCGTGGGATTTACCTCCGTTTCTGAAGGGAAATTCAGACCAGAGTTGTCATCCATGAAACACACCCTGTTTTAATGCAAGAAGCAAGCTCTTCTTTCCAGCATCTCCAATACAGCAAGAACCATGAGCATTCCCAGAAAAAAACAACTGATTTTTCTAATCATACGGACCATATGTAGTTCAACTCTGCTTATGAAACTGATACAAACCACAACTCCACTTACATAAATGCTCTTTAGTTAATAGTGAGAATCATGTTGGGTTCGTGAGGTGCGAAAAATCATTTGAGCCCAAAATTCATTGGGTTTACCATAAATGAACTCTTGCTTGTAGGAAGAAACTGATCCTGGGGTTTATCTCCGCGTCTGAAGGCAAATTCAGACCAGAGTTCTCATCCCTGAAAAACACTCTGTTTTAAGGCAAGAATCATCCTCTACTTTTCAGCGTCTCCAATATAGTAAGAACCATGAGCATTCCCAGAAAAAAAGAACTGATTTTTCTACTCATATGGACCATTTCTAGTTCAACTCTGCTTATGAAACTGATACAAACCACAGCTCCTCTTACATAAATGCTCTTTAGATAATAGTGAGAATCGTGTTGGTTTCTTGAACTTGGAAAAATCATTTGAACCCAAAATTCACTGGGTTTACCAGAAATGAACTCTTGCTTGTAGGAAGACACAGATCCTGGTTTTTAACTCCATTTCTGAAGGCAAATTCAGACCAGAAAATTAATCCCTGAAAAACACTCTGTTTTAAGGCATGTATCATCCTCTTCTTTCCAGGGTCTACAATACAGTAAGAACCATGAGCCTGGCCTGAAAAAAGGACTGTGTTTGCTACTCATACAGACCATAGGTAGTTCAACTCTGCTTATGAAACTGATACAGACCACACCTCCTCTTAGATAAATGCTCTTTAGTTAATAGTGATAATCGCGTTGGGTTCTAGAACTGTGTAAAGTCATTTGAGCCCAAAAATAATGTACTTTACCAGAAATGAACTCTTGCTGGTAGGAAGACACAGATCCTTGGGTTTAACTCCGTTTCTGAAGGGAAATTCAGACTAGAGTTCTCATCCATGAAACACACTTTGTTTTAAGGCATGAATCATCCTCTTCTTTCCACGGTCTCCAATACATTAAGAACCATGAGCATGCCAAGAAAAAAGGAACAGTGTTTCCTATTCATACGGACCATATGTAGTCCAACTCTGCTTATGAAAGTAATACAGACCACAGCTCCTCTTACATAAGTGCTCTTTTGTTAATAGTGATAATCGCGTTGGGTTCGTGATGTGCAAAAAATCATTTGAGCCCAAAATTCATTGGGTTTACCATAAATGAACTCTTGCTTGTAGGAAGACACTGATCCTGGGGTTTAACTCCGCGTCTGAAAGGCAAATTCAGACCAGAGTTCTCATCCCTGAAAAACACTCTGTTTTCAGGCAAGAATCATCCTCTTCTTTTCAGCGTCTCCTATATAGTAAGAACCGTGAGCTTTCCCAGTAAGTAAGAACTGATTTTCCTACTCATACGGACCATATCTAGTTCAACTCTCCTTATGAAACTGATACAAAACACAGCTCCTCTTACATAAATGCTCTTTAGGTAATAGTGAGAATCATGTTGGTTTCGTGAACAGGGAAAAATCATTAAGCCCAAAATTAATTGGGTTTAACAGAATAGAACTCTTGCTTCTAGGAAGACACAGATCCTGGTGTTTAACTCCGTTTCCGAAGGCAAATTCAGACCAGATTTCTAATCCCTGAAAAACACTCTGTTTTACGGCATGTATCATCCTCTTCTTTCCAGGGTCTCCAATACAGTAAGAACCATGAGCATGCCAAGAAAAAAGGAACAGTGTTTCCTACTCATACGGACCATATGTAGTCCAACTCTGCTTATGAAAGTAATACAGACCACAGCTCCTCTTACATACATGCTCTTTAGTTAATAGTGATAATCGTGTTGGGTTCTAGAACTGTGTAAAATCATTAAAGAACAAAATTCACTGGTTTACCAGAAATGAACTCTTGATTTTAGGAAGACACAGATCCTGGGGTTTACCTCTGTTTCTGAAGGGAAATTCAGACCAGAGTTCTCATCCCTGAAACACACTCTGTTTTAACGCAAGTAGCAAGCTCTTCTTTCCAGGGTCTCCAATACAGCAATACCCATAAGCATTCCCAGAAATCAAGAACTGATTTTCCTGCTCATATGGACCATATGTCGTAAAACTCTGCTTATGAAACTGATACAAACCACAGCTCCTCTTACATAAAGGCTCTTTAGTTAATAGTGAGAATCATGTTGGTATCGTGAACTGCAAAAAATCATTTAGCTAAAAATTCATTGCTTTTACCAGAAATGAACTCTTGCTTCTAGGAAGACACTGATCCTGGGGTTTAACTCCGCGTCTGAAGGCAAATCAGACCAGAGTTCTCATCCATGGAAAACACTCTGTTTTAGGGCAAGAATCATCCTCTTCTTTACAGCGTTTGAAATATAGTAAGAAACATGAGCATGCCGAGAAAGAAAGAACTGTGTTTCCTACGCATACAGACCATATGAAGTTCAACTCTCCTTATGAAACTGATACAAACCATAGCTCCTCTTACATAAATCCTCTTTAGTTAACACTGAGAATAGCGTAGGGTTCGTGAACTGCGAAAAATCAATTGAGACCAAAATTCACTGGGTTTACCAGAAATGAACTCTTGCTTGTAGGAAGACACAGATCCTGGGGTTTACCTCCGTTTCTGAAGGGAAATTCAGACCAGAGTTGTCATCCCTGAAACACACCCTGTTTTAATGCAAGAAGCAAGCTCTTCTTTCCAGCGTCTCCAATACAGCAAGAACCATGAGCATTCCGAGAAAAAAACAACTGATTTTCCTACTCATATGGCCCATATGTAGTACAACTCTGCTTATGAAACTGATACAAACCACAGCTCCTCTTACATGAATGCTCTTTAATTAATAGTAAGAATCATGTTGGGTTCGTGAACTGCGAAAAATCATTTGAGCCCAAAATTCATTGGGTTTACCATAAATGAACTCTTGCTTGTAGGAAGACACTGATCCTGGGGTTCAACTCCGTGTCTGAAGGCAAATTCAGACCAGAGTTCTCATCCCTGAAAAATACTCTGTTTTAAGGCAAGAATCATCCTCTTCTTTCCAGCATCTCCAATATAGTAAGAAACATGAGCATGCCCAGAAAAAGAATTGTACTTCCTACTCATACAGACAATATGTAGTTCAACTCTGCTTATGAAACTGATACAAACCACAGCTACTCTTACATAAATCCTCTTTAGTTAATACTGAGAATAGCGTAGGGTTCGTGAACTGGGAAAAATCATTAGAGCCCCAAATTCACTGGGTTTACCAGGATTGAACTCTTGCTTGTAGGAAGACACAGATGGGGTGTAACTCCGTTTCTGAAGGCAAATTAAGACCAGAATTCTCATCCCGGAAAAACACTCTGTTTTAAGGCATGAATCATCTTCTTCTTTCCACCGTCTCCAGTACATTCAGAACAATGAGCATGCCAAGAAAAAAAGAACTGTGTTTCCTACTCATATGGACCATATGTAGTCTAACTCTGCTTATGAAACTGATACAAACCACAGCTCCTCTTACATAAATGCTCTTTAGTTAATAGTGAGAATCATGTTGGTTTCGTGAACTGCAAAATATCATTTAGCCCAAAATTCATTGGGTTTACCAGAAATGAACTCTTGCTTCTAGGAAGACACTGATCCTGGGGTTTAACTCCGCTTCTGAAGGCAAATTCAGACCAGAGTTCTCATCCATGAAAAACACTCTCTTTTAAGGCAAGAATCATCCTCTTCTTTCCATTGTCTCCAATATATTAAGAATCATGAGCATGTCCAGAAAGAAAGAACTGTGTTTCCTAGGCATACAGACCATATGTACTTCAACTCTCCTTATGAAACTGATACAAACCATAGCTCCTCTTACATAAATCCTCTTTAGTTAATACTGAGAATAGCGTAGGGTTCGTGAACTGCGAAAAATCATTTGAGCCCAAAATTCACTGGGTTTACCAGAAATGAACTCTTGCTTGTAGGAAGACACCGATCCTGGGGTTTAACTCAATTTCGGAAGGGAAATTCAGACTAGAGTTCTCATCCCTGAAACACACTCTGTTTTATCGAAGAAGCAAGATCTTCTTTCCAGAGTCTAAAATACAGCAAGAACCATATGCATGGCCTGAAGAATGAACTGTGTTTCCTATTCATACGGACCATAATAGTTCAACTCTGCTAATGAAACTGATACAAACCACATGTCCTCTTCCATAAATGCTCTTTAGTTAATAGTGAGAATAGTGTTGGTTTCGTGAACTGCGAAAAATCATTTGAGCCCAAAATTCACTGGTTTACCAGAAATGAACTCTTGATTGTAGGAAGACACAGATCCTGGGGTTTACCTCCGTTTCTGAAGGGAAATTCAGACCAGAGTTCTCATCCATGAAACACACCCTGTTTTAATGCAAGAGGCAAGCTCTTCTTTCCAGGGTCCCCAATACAGCAAGAACCATAAGCATTCCCAGAAAAACAGAACTGATTTTCCTACTCATACGGACCATATGCAGTAAAACTCTGCTTATGAAACTGATACAAACCACAGCTCCTCTTACATAAATGCTCTTTAGTTAATACTGAGAATCATGTTCGTTTCGTGAAATGTGAAAAATCATTTAGCTCAAAATTCATTGGGTTTATCAGAAAGGAACTCTTCCTTCTAGGAAGACACTGATCCTCGGGTTTAACTGCGCGTCTGAAGGCAAATTCAGACCAGAGTTCTCATCCCTGAAAATCACTCTGTTTTAAGGCAAGAATCATCCTCCTCTTTCCAGCGTCTCCAATATAGTAAGAAACATGAGCATGCCCAGAAAGAAAGAACTATGTTTCCTACTCATACAGACCATATGTAGTTCAATTCTCCTTATGAAACTGATACAAACAACATCTCCTCTTACATAAATCTTCTTTAGTTAATACTGAGAATCATGTTGCTTTCGTGAACTGTGAAAAATCATTTAGCTCAAAACTCATTGCCTTTACCAGAAATGAACTCTTGCTTCTGGGAAGACACTGATCCTGGGGTTTGTTCTCATCCCTGAAAAACACTCTGTTTTAACGAAGAAGCAAGCTATTCTTTCCAGAGTCTAAAATACAGCAAGAACCATGAGCATGGCCTGAAAAAAGAACTGTGTTTCCTGTTCATATGGACCATAAGTAGTTCAACTCTGCTTATGAAACTGATTCAGACCACACCTCCTCTTATATAAATGCTCTTTAGTTAATAGTGAGAATAGTATTGGGTTTGTGAACTTCGAAAAATCATTTGAGCACAAAATTCACCGGGTTAACCAGAAATGAACTCTTGCTTGTAGGAAGACACAGATCCTGGGGTTTACCTCCGTTTCTGAAGGGAAATTCAGACCAGAGTTCTCATCCCTGAAACACACTCTGTTTTAACGCAAGTAGCAAGCTCTTCTTTCCAGGGTCTCCAATACAGCAATACCCATAAGCATTCCCAGAAATCAAGAACTGATTTTCCTGCTCATATGGACCATATGTCGTAAAACTCTGCTTATGAAACTGATACAAACCACAGCTCCTCTTACATAAAGGCTCTTTAGTTAATAGTGAGAATCATGTTGGTATCGTGAACTGCAAAAAATCATTTAGCTAAAAATTCATTGCTTTTACCAGAAATGAACTCTTGCTTCTAGGAAGACACTGATCCTGGGGTTTAACTCCGCGTCTGAAGGCACATTCAGACCAGAGTTCTCATCCATGGAAAACACTCTGTTTTAGGGCAAGAATCATCCTCTTCTTTACAGCGTTTGAAATATAGTAAGAAACATGAGCATGCCGAGAAAGAAAGAACTGTGTTTCCTACGCATACAGACCATATGAAGTTCAACTCTCCTTATGAAACTGATACAAACCATAGCTCCTCTTACATAAATCCTCTTTAGTTAACACTGAGAATAGCGTAGGGTTCGTGAACTGCGAAAAATCAATTGAGACCAAAATTCACTGGGTTTACCAGAAATGAACTCTTGCTTGTAGGAAGACACAGATCCTGGGGTTTAACTCCATTTCGGAAGGGAAATTCAGACCTGAGTTCTCATCCCTGAAACACACTCTGTTTTAATGCAAGAAGCAAGCTCTTCTTTCAAGAGTATAAAATACAGCAAGAACGATGAGCATGGTATGAAAAAAAGAACTGTGTTTCCTATTCAGACGGACCATATGTAGTTCAACTCTCCTTATGAAACTGATACAGACCACACCTCCTCTTAGATAAATGCTCTTTAGTTAATAGTGATAATCGCGTTGGGATCTAGAACGGTGTAAATTCATATGAGCAGAAATATCATGTGGTTTACTAGAAATGAACTCTTGCTGGTAGGAAGACACAGATCCTGGGGTTTACCTCCGTTTCTGAAGGGAAATTCAGACCAGAGTTGTCATCCCTGAAACACACCCTGTTTTAATGCAAGAAGCAAGCTCTTCTTTCCAGCGTCTCCAATACAGCAAGAACCATGAGCATTCCGAGAAAAAAACAACTGATTTTCCTACTCATATGGCCCATATGTAGTACAACTCTGCTTATGAAACTGATACAAACCACAGCTCCTCTTACATGAATGCTCTTTAATTAATAGTAAGAATCATGTTGGGTTCGTGATCTGCGAAAAATCATTTGAGCCCAAAATTCATTGGGTTTACCATAAATGAACTCTTGCTTGTAGGAAGACACTGATCCTGGGGTTCAACTCCGTGTCTGAAGGCAAATTCAGACCAGAGTTCTCATCCCTGAAAAATACTCTGTTTTAAGGCAAGAATCATCCTCTTCTTTCCAGCATCTCCAATATAGTAAGAAACATGAGCATGCCCAGAAAAAGAATTGTACTTCCTACTCATACAGACAATATGTAGTTCAACTCTGCTTATGAAACTGATACAAACCACAGCTACTCTTACATAAATCCTCTTTAGTTAATACTGCGAATAGCGTAGGGTTCGTGAACTGGGAAAAATCATTAGAGCCCCAAATTCACTGGGTTTACCAGGATTGAACTCTTGCTTGTAGGAAGACACAGATGGGGTGTAACTCCGTTTCTAAAGGCAAATTAAGACCAGAATTCTCATCCCGGAAAAACACTCTGTTTTAAGGCATGAATCATCTTCTTCTTTCCACCGTCTCCAGTACATTCAGAACAATGAGCATGCCAAGAAAAAAGAACTGTGTTTCCTACTCATATGGACCATATGTAGTCTAACTCTGCTTATGAAACTGATACAAACCACAGCTCCTCTTACATAAATGCTCTTTAGTTAATAGTGAGAATCATGTTGGTTTCGTGAACTGCAAAATATCATTTAGCCCAAAATTCATTGGGTTTACCAGAAATGAACTCTTGCTTCTAGGAAGACACTGATCCTGGGGTTTAACTCCGCTTCTGAAGGCAAATTCAGACCAGAGTTCTCATCCATGAAAAACACTCTCTTTTAAGGCAAGAATCATCCTCTTCTTTCCATTGTCTCCAATATATTAAGAATCATGAGCATGTCCAGAAAGAAAGAACTGTGTTTCCTAGGCATACAGACCATATGTACTTCAACTCTCCTTATGAAACTGATACAAACCATAGCTCCTCTTACATAAATCCTCTTTAGTTAATACTGAGAATAGCGTAGGGTTCGTGAACTGCGAAAAATCATTTGAGCCCAAAATTCACTGGGTTTACCAGAAATGAACTCTTGCTTGTAGGAAGACACCGATCCTGGGGTTTAACTCAATTTCGGAAGGGAAATTCAGACTAGAGTTCTCATCCCTGAAACACACTCTGTTTTATCGAAGAAGCAAGATCTTCTTTCCAGAGTCTAAAATACAGCAAGAACCATATGCATGGCCTGAAGAATGAACTGTGTTTCCTATTCATACGGACCATAATAGTTCAACTCTGCTAATGAAACTGATACAAACCACATGTCCTCTTCCATAAATGCTCTTTAGTTAATAGTGAGAATAGTGTTGGTTTCGTGAACTGCGAAAAATCATTTGAGCCCAAAATTCACTGGTTTACCAGAAATGAACTCTTGATTGTAGGAAGACACAGATCCTGGGGTTTACCTCCGTTTCTGAAGGGAAATTCAGACCAGAGTTCTCATCCATGAAACACACCCTGTTTTAATGCAAGAGGCAAGCTCTTCTTTCCAGCGTCCCCAATACAGCAAGAACCATAAGCATTCCCAGAAAAACAGTACTGATTTTCCTACTCATACTGACCATATGCAGTAAAACTCTGCTTATGAAACTGATACAAACCACAGCTCCTCTTACATAAATGATCTTTAGTTAATACTGAGAATCATGTTCGTTTCGTGAAATGTGAAAAATCATTTAGCTCAAAATTCATTGGGTTTATCAGAAAGGAACTCTTCCTTCTAGGAAGACACTGATACTCGGGTTTAACTGCGCGTCTGAAGGCAAATTCAGACCAGAGTTCTCATCCCTGAAAATCACTCTGTTTTAAGGCAAGAATCATCCTCCTCTTTCCAGCGTCTCCAATATAGTAAGAAACATGAGCATGCCAAGAAAGAAAGAACTATGTTTCCTACTCATACAGACCATATGTAGTTCAATTCTCCTTATGAAACTGATACAAAAAAACATCTCCTCTTACATAAATCTTCTTTAGTTAATAGTGAGAATAGCGTTGGGTTCCTGAACTGGGAAAAATCATTTGAGCCCAAAATTCACTGGGTTTACCAGAAATGAACTCTTACTTGTAGCAAGACCCAGATCCTGGGGTTTAACTCCGTTGCTGAAGGCAAATTCAGAACAGAGTTCCAATCCCTGAAACTCACTCTGTTTTAACGAAGAAGCAAGCTCTTCTTTCCAGTGTCTAAAATACAGCAAGAACCATGATCATGGCATGAAAAAAAGAACTGTGTTTCCTATTCATATGGACCATAAGTGGTTCAACTCTGCTTATGAAACTGATACAGAACACACCTCCTCTTAGATAAATGCTCTTTAGTTAATAGTAATAATCACGTTGGGTTCTAGAACTGTGTAAAGTCATTCGAGAAGAAAAATCATGTGGTTTACGAGAAATGAACTCTTGCTGTTAGGAAGACACAGATACTTGGGTTTGACTCCGTTCCTGAGGGGAAATTCAGACCAGAGTTCTCATCCCTGAAACACACTCTGTTTTAACGAAGAAGCAAGCTCTTCTTTCAAGAGTCTAAAATACAGCAAGAACCATGAGCATGTTATGAAAAAAAGAACTGTGTTTCCTATTCATACGGACCATATGTAGTTCAACTCTGCTTATGAAACTGATACAGACCATAACTAGTCTTACATAAATGTTCTTTAGTTAATAGTGAGAATCATGTTGGGTTCGTGAAATGCAAAAAATCATTTGGGCCCAACATTCACTGGGTTTACCGGAAATGAAATCTTGCTTGTAGGAAGACACTGATCCTGGGGTTTAACTCCGTTTCTGAAGGCAAATTCAGACCAGAATTCTCATCCCTGAAAAACACTCTGTTTTAAGGAATGAATCATCTTCTTCTTTCCAGGGTCTCCAATATAGTAAGAAACATGAGCATGCCCAGAAAGCAAGAACTGTGTTTCCAACGCATACAGACCATATGTAGTTCAACTCTCCTTATGAAACTGATACAAACCATAGCTCCTCTTACATAAATCCTCTTTAGTTAATACTGAGAATCATGTTGCTTTCGTGAACTGTGAAAAATCATTTAGCTCAAAACTCATTGCCTTTACCAGAAATGAACTCTTGCTTCTGGGAAGACACTGATCCTGGGGTTTAACTCCGCGTCTGAAGGCAAATTCAGACCAGAGTTCTCATCCCTGAAAAACACTCTGTTTTAACGAAGAAGCAAGCTATTCTTTCCAGAGTCTAAAATACAGCAAGAACCATGAGCATGGCCTGAAAAAAAGAACTGTGTTTCCTAATCATATGGACTATAAGTAGTTCAACTCTGCTTATGAAACTGATTCAGACCACACCTCCTCTTATATAAATGCTCTTTAGTTAATAGTGAGAATAGTATTGGGTTTGTGAACTTCGAAAAATCATTTGAGCACAAAATTCACCGGGTTAACCAGAAATGAACTCTTGCTTGTAGGGAGACACAGATCCTGGGGTTTACTCCGTTTGTGAAGGGAAATTCAGACCAGAGTGCTCATCCCTAAAACACACTCTGTTATAACGCAAGAAGCGAGCTCTTCTTTCCAGAGTCTAAAATACAGCAAGAACCATGAGCATGCCCTGTAAAAAAGAACTGTGTTTCCTACTCGTAAGGACCATATGTAGTTCAACTCTGCTTATGAAACTGATACAAACCACAGCTCTCTTAGATAAATGCTCTTTACTTAATAGTGAGAATCGCGTTGGGTTTGTGTACTTCGAAAAATCATTTGAGCCCAAAATTCACCGGGTTAACCAGAAATGAAGTCTTGCTTGTAGGGAGACACAGATCCTGGGGTTTAACTCCGTTTCTGAAGGCAAATTCAGACCAGAATTCTCATCCCTGAAAAACACTCTGTTTTAAGGCATGAATCATCTTCTTCTTTCCACGGTCTCCAATACATTAAGAACCATGAGCATGCCAAGAAAAAAAGAACTGTGTTTCCTACTCATACGGACCATATGTAGTCCAACTCTGCTTATGAAACTGATATAAACCACATCTCCTCTTACATAAATGCTCTTTTGTTAATTGTGAGAATCATGTTGGTTTCGTGAACTGCAAAAAATCATTTAGCCCAAAATTCATTGGGTTTACCAGAAATGAACTCTTGCTTCTAGGAAGACACTGATCCTGGGGTTTAACTCCGCGTCTGAAGGCAAATTCAGACCAGAGTTCTCATCCATGAAAAACACTCTCTTTTAAGGCAAGGATCATCCTCTTCTTTCCTGCGTCTCCAATATAGTAAGAAACATGAGCATGCCCAGAAAGAAAGAGCTGTGTTTCCTACGCAAACAGACCATATGTAGTTCAACTCTCCTTATGAAACTGATACAAACCATAGCTCCTTTTACATAAATCCTCTTTAGTTAATACTGAGAATAGCGTAGGATTCGTGAACTGTGAATAATCATTTGAGCCCAAAATTCACTGGTTTACCAGAAATGAACTCTTGAGTGTAGGAAGACACGGATCCTGGGGTTTACCTCCGTTTCAGAAGGGAAATACAGACCGGAGCTCTCATCCATGAAACACACCCTGTTTTAAGCAAGAAGCAAGCTCTTCTTTCCAGCGTCTCCAATACAGCAAGAACCATAAGCATTCCCAGAAAAAAAGAACTGATTTTCCTACTCATACGGATCATATGTACTAAAACTCTGCTTATGAAACTGATACAAACCACGGCTCCTCTTACATAAATGCTCTTTAGTTAATACTGAGAATCATGTTGGTTTCGTGAACTCCGAAAAATCATTTACCTCAAAATTCATTGGATTTACCAGAAATGAACTCTTTCTTCTAGGAAGACAATGATCCTGGGGTTTAACTCCGCGTCTGAAGGCAAATTCAGACCAGAGTGCTCATCCCTAAAACACACTCTGAGTTAACACAAGAAGCAAGCCCGTTTATTCCAGAGTCTAAAATACAGCAAGAACCATGAGCATGCCCTGAAAAAAAGAACTGGGTTTCCTATTCATAGGGACCATATGTACTTCAACGCTGCTCATGAAACTGATACAGACCACACCTCCTTTTACTTAAATGTTCTTTAGTTCATAGTGATAATAGCTTAGGGTTCGTGAACTGCGAAATATCATTTAAGCCTAAAATCACTCTGGTTACCAGAAATGAACTCTTGCTTGTAGGAAGATACAGATCCTGGGGTTTAACCCTGTTTCTGAAGGGAAATTCAGACCAGAGTGCTCATCCATAAAACACATTCTCTTATAACACAAGAAGCAAGCTCTACTTTCGAGAGTCTAAAATACAGCAAGAACCATGAGCATGCCCTGAAAAAAAAAACTGTGTTTCCTACTCATAAGGACAATATGTAGTCCAACTCTGCTTATGAAACTGATACAAACCACAGCTCCTCTTAAATAAATGCTCTTTACTTAATAGTGAGAATCGCATTGGGTTCGTGAACTTTGAAAAATCATTTGAGCCCAAATTCACCTGGTTAACCAGAATTGAACTCTTGCTTGTAGGAAGACACAGATCCTGGGGGTTAATCCGTTTGTGAAGGGAAATTCAGACCAGAGTGCTCATCCCTAAAACACCCTCTCTTTTAACGAAGAAGCAAGCCCTTCTTTCCAGATTCTAAAATACAACAAGAACCTTGAGCATTGCCTGAAAAAAAGAACTGTGTTTCCTATTCATATGGACGATAAGTAGTTCAACTCTGCTTATGAAACTGATACAGACCACACCTCCTCTTAGATAAAAGTTCTTTAGTTAATAGTGATAATTGCGTTGGGTTCTAGAACTGTGTAAAGTCATTTGAGCAGAAAAATCTTGTGTTTTACTAGAAATGAACTCTTGATTGTAGGAAGACACAGATCCTTGGGTTTAACTCCGTTTCTGAAGGGAAATTCAGACCAGAGTTCTCATCCCTGAAACACACTCTGTTTTGACGAAGAAGCAAGCTCTTCTTTCAAGAGTCTAAAATACAGCAAGAACCATGAGCATGGTATGAAAAAAAGAACTGTGTTTCCTATTCAAACGGACCATATGTAGTTCAACTCTGCTTATGAAACTGATCCAAACCCCAGCTCCTCTTACATAAATGTTCTTTAGTTAATAGTGAGAATAATGTTGGGTTCGTGAACTGCGAAAAATCATTTGAGCCCAACATTCACTGGGTTTACCAGAAATGAACTCTTGCTAGTAGAAAGACACAGATCCTGGGGTTTAAATCCGTTTCTGAAGGCATAATTCAGAACAGAATTCTCATCCCTGAAAAACACTCTATTTTAAGGCATGAATCATCTTCTTCTTTCCACAGTCTCCAATACATTAAGAACCATGAGCATGCCAAGAAAAAAAGAACTGTGCTTCCTACTCATACGGACCATATGTAGTCCAACTCTGCCTATAAAACTGATACAAACAACAGCTCCTCGTACATAAATGCTCTTTAGTTAATAGTGAGAGTCATGTTGGTTACATGAACTGCGAAAAATCATTTAGCCGAAAATGCATTGGGTTTACCAGAAATGAACTCTTGCTTCTAGGAAGACACTGATCCTTGGGTTTAACTCCGCGTCTGAAGGCAAATTCAGAACTGAGTTCTCTTCCCTGAAACACACTCTGGTATAACGCAAGAAGCAAGCTCTTCTTTCCAGAGTCTAAAATACAGCAAGAACCATGAGCAGGGCCTGAATGAAAGAACTGTGTTTCCTACTCATACGGACCATATGTAGTTCAACTTTGCTTATGAAACTGATACAGACCACACCTCCTCGTACATAAATGCTCTTCAGTTAATAGTGAGAATAGCGTTGGGTTCCTGAACTGCAAAAATCATTTGAGTCCAAAATTCACTCGGTTTACAAGAAAAGAACTCTCGCTTGTAGGAAGACACAGATCCTGGGGTTTAACTCCGTTTCTGAAGGGAAATTCAGACCAGAGTTCTCATCCCTGAAACACACTCTGTTATGACGCAAGAAGCAAGCTCTACTTTCCAGAGTCTAAAATAGAGCAAGAACAATGAGCATGGCCTGAAAAATAGAACTGTGTTTCCTACTCATACAGACCATATGTAGTTCAACTCTGCTTATGAAACTGATACAAACCACGGCTCCTCTTACATAAATGCTCTTTAGAGAATAGTGAGAATCATGTTGGGTTCGTGAACTGCGAAAAATCATTTGAGCCCAAAATTCACTGGGTTTACCAGAAATGAACTCTTGCTTGTAGGAAGACACTGATCCTGGGGTTTAACTCTATTTCTGAAGGTAAATTCAGACCAGAGTTCTCATCCCTGAAAAACACTCTGTTTTAAGGCAAGAATCATCCTCTTCTTTCTAGCATCTCCAATATATTAAGAAACATGAGCATGCCCTGAAAAAAAGAATTGTGTTTCCTAATCATACGGACCATATGTAGTTCAACTCTGCTTATGAAACTGATACAGACCACCCCTCCTCTTACATAATATCTCTTTATTTAATAGTGAGAATAGCGTTGTGTTCCTGAACTACGAAATATTATTTGAGCCCAAAATTCAGCGTGTTTACCAGAACTGTACTCTTGCATGTTGGAAGACACAGATCCTGGGGTTTAACGCCGTTTCTGAAGACAAATTCAGACCAGAATTCTCAACCCTGAAAATCACTCTGTTTTAAGGCAAGAAGCAAGCTCTTCTTCCCAGCGTCTCCAATACAGCAAGAACCATGCGCATGCCCTGAAAAAAAGAACTGTTTTTCCTACTCATAGGGACCATATGTAGTTCAACTCTGCTCATGAACCTGATACAGACCACACCTCCTTTTACATAAATGCTCTTTAGTTCATAGTGATAATAGCGTAGGGTTCGTGAACTGCGAAAAATCATTTGAGCCTAATATCACTGGGGTTATCAGAACAGAACTCTTGCTTTTAGGAAGACACAGATCCTGGGGTTCAACTACGTATCTGAAGGCAAATTCAGACCAGAGTTCTCATCCCTGAAACACACTCTGTTATAACGCAAGAAGCAAGCTCGTCTCCAGAGTCTAAAATACACCAAGAACCATGAGCATGCCCTGAAAGAAAGAACTGTGTTTCCTACTAATAAGGGCCATATGTAGTTCAACTCTGCTTATGAAACTGATACAAACCATGGCTCCTCTTACATAAATGCTCTTTAGTTAAAAGTGAGAATCATGTTGGGTTCGTGAACTGTGAAATTCATTTGAGCCAACAATTCATTGGGTTTACCAGACGTGAACTCTTGCTTGTCGGAAGACACTGATCGTGAGGTTTAACTCCGTTTCTGAAGGCAAATTCAGACCAGAATTCTCATCCCTAAAACACACTCTGTTTTAACGAAGAAGCAAGATCTTCTTTCCAGAGTCTAAAATATAGCAAGAACCATGAGCATGCCCTGAAAGAAAGAACTGTGTTTCCTACTAATAAGGGCCATATGTACTTCAACTCTGCTCCTGAAACTAATACAGACCACACCTCCTTTTACATAAATGCTCTTTAGTTCATAGTTATAATAGCGTAGGGTTCGTGATCTGTGAAAAATCATTTAAGCCTAAAATCACTGGGGTTAATAGAAATGAACTCTTGCTTGTAGGAAGACACAGATCCTGGGGTTTAACTCCGTTTCTGAATGCAAATTCAGACCAAAGTTCTCATCCCTGAAACACACTCTGTTTTAACGCAAGATGCAAGCTCTTCTTTCCAGATTCTAAAATACAGCAAGAACCATGAGCATGGGCTGGAAAAAAAACTGTGTTTCCTACTCATACAGATCATATGTAGTTCAACTCTGCTTATGAATCTGATACAGATCACACCTCCTCTTACATAAATGCTCTTTAGTTGATAGTGAGAATCGCGTTGGGTTCGTGAACTGCGAAAAACCATTTGTCCCCAAAAGTCACTGCGTTAACCAGAAATGATCTATTGCTTGTAGGAAGACAAAGATCCTGGGGTTTAACTCCGTTTCTGAAGGGAAATTCAGAACAGAGTTCTCATCCCTTGAAAACACTCTGTTTTAAGGCAAGACTCATCCTCTTCTTTCTAGCATCTCCAATACAGTAAGAAACATGAGCATGCCCAGAAAAAAAGAACTGTGTTTCCAACTAATACAGACCATATGATTTTCAACTCTGCTTATGAAACTGATACAAACCACAGCTCCTCTTACATAAATCTGCTTTAGTTAATAGTGAGAATAGCGTTGGGTTCCTGAACTGGGAAAAATCATTTGAGCCCAAAATTCACTGGGTTTACAAGAAATGAATTCTCACTTGTAGGAAGACACAGGTCCTGGGGTTTAACTCTGTTTCTCAAGCGAAATTCAGACCAGAGTTCTCATCCCTGAAACACATTCTGTTATAACGCAAGAAGCAAGCTCTTCTTTCCAGAGTCTAAAATACAGCGAGAACCATGAGCATGCCCTGAAAAAAAGAACTGTGTTTCCTACTTATACGGACCAGATGTAGTTCAACTCTGCTTATAAAACTGATACAAACCACAGCTCCTCTTACATAAATCTTCTTTAGTTAATAGTGAGAACAGCGTAGGGTTCCTGAAGTGCGAAAAATCAATTGAGCCTAAAATTCACTGAGATTACCAGAAATGAACTCTTCCTTGTAGGAAGACACAGATCCTGGGGTTTAACTCCGTTTCTGAAGAGAAATTCAGACCAGAGTTCTCATCCCTGAAACACACTCTGTTATAACGCAAGAAGCAAGCTCTTCTTTCCAGAGTCTAAAATACAGCAAGAACCATGAGCATGCCCTGAAAAAAAGAACTGTGTTTCCTACTCATACGGACCATAGGTAGTTCAACTCTGCTTATGAAACTGATGAAGACCACACCTCCGTTTACATAAATGCTCTTTAGTTAATAGTGAGAATAGCGTTGGGTTCCTGAACTGCAAAAATCATTTGAGCACAAAATTCACTGGGTTTACAAGATATGAACTCTCGCTTGTAGGAAGACTCAGATCCTGTGGTGTAACTCCGTTTCAGAAGGAAAATTCAGACCAGAGTTCTCAATCTTGAAACACACTCTGTTATGACGCAAGAAGCAAGCTCTTCTTTCCAGAGTCTAAAATACAGCAAGAAACATGAGCATGCCCAGAATAAAAGAACTGTGTTTCCTACTCATGCGGACCATATGTACTTCAACTCTGCTCCTGAAACTGATACAGACCACACCTCCTTTTACATAAATGCTCTTTAGTTCATAGTTATAATAGCGTAGGGTTCGTGATCTGTGAAAAATCATTTAAGCCTAAAATCACTGGGGTTAATAGAAATGAACTCTTGCTTGTAGGAAGACACAGATCCTGGGGTTTAACTCCGTTTCTGAAGGCAAATTCAGACCAAAGTTCTCATCCCTGAAACACACTCTGTTTTAACGCAACATGCAAGTTCTTCTTTCCAGATTCTAAAATACAGCAAGAACCATGAGCATGGGCTGGAAAAAAAACTGTGTTTCCTACTCATACGGATCATATGTAGTTCAACTGTGCTTATGAATCTGATACAGATCACACCTCCTCTTACATAAATGCTCTTTACTTAATAGTGAGAATAGCGTTGGGTTCCTGAACTGTGAAAAATCATTTCAGCAAAAAATTCACTAGGTTTACAAGAAATGAACTCTCGCTTGTAGGAAGACACAGATCCTGGGGTTTAACTCCGTTTCTGAAGGCAAATTCAGACCAGAGTTCTCATCCGTGAAACACACTCTGTTATTACATAAGAAGCAAGCTCTTCTTTCCAGAGTCTAAAATACAGCAAGAACCATGAGCATGCCCAGAAAAAAAGAACTGTGTTTCCTACTCATACGGACCATATGTAGTTCAACTCTGCTTATGAAACTGATACAAACCACAGCTCCTCTTAAATAAATGCTCTTTACTTAATAGTGAGAATCGCATTGGGTTCGTGAACTTTGAAAAATCATTTGAGCCTAAAATTCACCGGGTTCAACAGAAATGAACTCTTGCTTGTAGGAAGATACAGATCCTGGAGTTTACTCCGTTTGTGAAGGGAATTTCAGACCAGAGTTCTCATCCCTGAAACACACTCTGTTATAACGCAAGAAGCAAGCTCTTCTTTCCAGATTCTAAAATACAGCAAGAACCATGAGCATGCCCTGAAAAAAAGAACTGTGTTTCCTATTCATACGGACCATATGTACTTCCACTCTGCTCATGAAACTAATAAAAACCACAGCTCCTCTTAAATAAATGCTCTTTACTTAATATTGAGAATCGCGTTGGGTTTGTGAACTTTGAAAAATCATTTGAGCCTAAAATTCACCGGGTTCAACAGAAATGAACTCTTGCTTGTAGGAAGATACAGATCCTGGAGTTTACTCCGTTTGTGAAGGGAATTTCAGACCAGAGTTCTCATCCCTGAAACACACTCTGTTATAACGCAAGAAGCAAGCTCTTCTTTCCAGATTCTAAAATACAGCAAGAACCATGAGCATGCCCTGAAAAAAAGAACTGTGTTTCCTATTCATACGGACCATATGTACTTCCACTCTGCTCATGAAACTGATACAGAACACACCTCCTTTTACATAAATAGTTAATAGTGAGAATAGCGTTGGGTTCCTGAACTGTGAAAAATCCTTTGAGCCCAAAATTCACTGGGTTTACCAGAAATGAACTCTTGTTTGTAGGAAGACACAGATCCTGGGGTTTACTCTGTTCCTGGAGGGAAATTCAGACCAGAGTTCTCTTCCCTGAAACACACTCTGTTATAACGCAAGAAGCAAGCTCTTCTTTCCAGAGTCTTTAATACAGCAAGAACAATGAGCATGCCCTGAAAAAAGAACTGTTTCCTATTCATACAGACCATATGTAGTTCAACTCTGCTAATAAAACTGATACAGACCACACCTCCTCTTACATAAATGCTGTTTAGTTAATAGTTAGAATAGCGTTGGGTTCCTGAACTGCAAAAATCATTTGAGTCCAAAATTCACTCGGTTTACAAGAAAAGAATTCTCGCTTGTAGGAAGACACAGATCCTGGGGTTTAACTCCGTTGCTGAAGGCAAATTCAGAACAGAGTTCTCATCCCTGAAACACACTCTGTTATGATGAAGAAGCAAGCTCTTCTTTCCAGAGTCTAAAATACAGCAAGAACCATGAGCATGCCCTGAAAGAAAGAACTGTGTTTCCTACTCATAAGGACCATATTTAGTTCAACTCTGCTTATGAAACTGATACAAACCACGGCTTCTCTTACATAAATGCTCTTTAGTTAATAGTGAAAATCTTGTTGGGTTCGTGAACTGTGAAATTCATTTGAGCCCACAATTCACTGGGTTTACCAGAAATGAACTCTTGCTTGTATGAAGACACTGATCCTGGGGTTGAACTCCGTTGCTCAAGGCAAATTCAGACCAGAGTTCTCATCCCTGAAAAACACTCTGTTTTAAGGAAAAATCATCCTCTTCTTTCTAGCATCTGCAATATAGTAAGAAACATAAACATGCCCAGAAAAAAAGAACTGTATTTCCGACTAATACAGACCATATGTAGTTCAATACTGCTTATGAAGCTGATACAAACCACAGCTCCTCATACATAAATCTTCTTTAGTTAATAGTGAGAATAGCGTTGGGTTCATGAACTGCGAAATATCTTTGAGCCCAAAATTCCCTGGGTTTACCAGAAATGAACTCTTGCTTGTAGGAATACACGGATACTGGGGTTTAACTCCATTTCTGAAGGCAAATTCAGACCAGAGTTCTCATCCCTGAAACACACTCTGTTATAACGCAAGATGCAAGCTCTTCTTTCCAGAGTCTTTAATACAGCAAGAACCATGAGCATACCCTGAAAAAAAGAACTGTGTTTCCTATTCATACAGACCATATGTACTTCAACTCTTCTCATGAAACTGATACAGACCACCCCTCCTCTTACATAATTGCTCTTTATTTAATAGTGAGAATGGCGTTGTGTTCCTTAACTACGAAAAATTATTTCAGCCCAAAATTCAGCGGTTTTACCAGAACTGTACTCTTGCTTATAGGAAGACACAGATCCTGGGGTTTAACGCCGTTTCTGAAGACAAATTCAGACCAGAATACTCAACCCTGAAAAATACTCTGTTATAAGGCAAGAAGCAAGCTCTTCTTTCCAGCGTCTCCAATACAGAAAGAACCATGAGCATGCCATGAAAAATAGAACTGTGTTTCCTACTCATAGGTACCATATGTAGTTCAACTCTGCTCATGAAACTGATACAGACCACACCTCCTTTTACATAAATGCTCTTTAGTTCATAGTGATAATAGCGTAGGGTTCGTGAACTGCGAAAAATCATTTGAGCCTAAAATCACTGGGGTTATCAGAACTGAACTCTTGCTTGTAGGAAGACACAGAACCTGGGGTTTAACTCCGTTTCTGAAGGCAAATTCAGACCAGAGTTGTCATCCCTGAAACACACTCTGTTATAACGCAAGAAGCAAGCTCTTCTTTCCAGAGTCTAAAATACAGCAAGAACCACAAGGTTGCCCTGAAAAAAGAACTGTGTTTCCTATTCAAACGGACCATATGTAGTTCAACTCTGCTTATGAAACTGATCCAAACCCCAGCTCCTCTTACATAAATGCTCTTTAGTTAATAGTGAGAATCGCGTTGGGTTCGTGAACTGGGAAAAACCATTTGAGCCCAAAATTCACTGGGTTTACCAGAAATGAACTCTTGCTTCTAGGAAGACACCATTCCTGGGGTTTAATTCCGTTTCTGAAGGCAAATTCAGACCAGAGATATCATCCATGAAAAACACTCTGTTTTAAGGCATGAAATATCCTCTTCTTTCTAGCGTCTCCAATATAGTAAGAAATATGAGCATGCCCAGAAAAAAAGAACTGTGTTTCCGACTATTACAGACCATATGTAGTTCAACTCTGCTTATGAAACTTACACAAACCACATCTCCTCTTACATAAATCTTCTTTAGTTAATAGTGAGAAAAGCGTTGGGTTCCTGAACTGGGAAAAATCATTTGAGCCCAAAATTCACTGGGTTTACCAGAAATGAACTCTTGCTTGTAGCAAGACCCAGATCCTGGGGTTTAACTCCGTTGCTGAAGGCAAATTCAGAACAGAGTTCTCATCCCTGAAACTCACTCTGTTTTAAAGAAGAAGCAAGCTCTTCTTTCCAGAGTCTAAAATACAGCAAGAACCATGAGCATGCCCTAAAAAAAGAACTGTGTTTCCTACTCATAAGGACCATATGTAGTTCAACTCTGCTTATGAAACTGATACAAACCACAGCTCCTCTTACATAAATGCTCTTTAGTTAATAGTGAGAATAGCGTTGGGTTCCTGAACTGCGAAAAATCCTTTGAGCCCAAAATTCACTGGATTTACCAGAAATGAACTCTTGCTTGTAGGAAGACACAGATCGTGGGGTTTACTCTGTTCCTGGAGGGAAATTCAGACCAGAGTTCTCTTCCCTAAAACACACTCTGTTATAACGCAAGAAGCAAGCTCTTCTTTCCAGAGTCTTTAATACAGCAAGAACAATGAGCATGCCCTGAAAAAAGAACTGGGTTTCCTACTCATAAGGACCATATGTAGTTCAACTCTGCTTGTAAAACTGATACACACCACACCTCCTCTTACATAAATGCTCTTTAGCTAATAGTGAGAATTGAGTTGGGTTTTTGAACTGTGTAAAATCATTTGAGCCCAAAATTCACGGGGTTTACCAGAAATGAACTCTTGCTTGTAGGATGACATTGATCCTTGTGTTTAACTCCGATTCTGAAGGGAAATTCAGACCAGTGTTCTCATCCATATAACACACTCTGTTTTAACGGAAGAAGCAAGCTCTTCTTTCCAGCATCTCCAATACAGCAAGAACCATGAGCATGCCCCGAGAAAAAGAATGTTGCTTCCTACTTATGTGGACTATATGAATTTCAACTCTGCTTATGAAACTGCTACAAAGCACATCTCCTCTTACATAAATGCTCTTTAGTTAATAGTGAGAAACGAGTTGTGTTCTTGAACTGTGTAAAATCATTTGAGCCCAAAATTCACTGGGTTGACCAGAAAGGATTCCTGCTTGTGGGAAGAAACAGATCCCGTGGTTTATCTCGGTTTATGAAGCGAAATTCAGACCAGGGTTCTCATCCATGGATCACACACTGTTTTAACGCAAGAAACATGCTCTTCTTTCCTGCTTCTTCAATAAAGCATGTACCATGAGCATGCCCTGAAAAAAAGAAGTGTGTTTCCTACTCATACGGACCATATGTAGTTCAAGACTGCTTATGAAACTGATACAAACCACAGCTCGTCTTACATAAATGCTCTTTTGTTAATAGTGAGAATCGCGATGGCGTTCTGAACTGTGTAAAATCACTTGAGCCCAAAATTCTCTTTGTTTACCAGAAATGAACTCTTGCATGTAGGAAGACACAGATCCTGGGGTTTAACTACTTTTCTGAAGGGAAATTCAGACCAGAGTTCTCATCCATGAAACACACTCTGTTATAACGCTAGAAGCAAGCTCCTCTTTCCAGCATCTCCATTACAGCAAGAACCATGAGCTTGCCCAGAAAAAAAGAACTGTGCTTCCTACTCATATGGACCATATGAAGTTCAACTCTGCTAATGCCACTGATACAAACCACAGCTCCTATTAAATAAATGCTCTTTAGTTAATACTGAGAAACGCGTTGGGTTTGTGAAATGTGTAAATTCATTTGAGTCAAAAATTGAGTGGGTTTACCAGAAATGACATTTTGGTTGTAGAAATACACAGATCCTGGACCTTAAATCTTTTGAGAAGGGAAATTCACACCGGTCTTCTCATCCATGAAACACACTTTTGTTTAACGGTAGAAGCATACTCTTCTTTCCAGCGTCTGCATTATAGCAAGTAACATGAGAAAAAACTGAAAATAAGAACTGTGTTTCCTACTCTTAAGGACCATATCTAGTTCAACTCTGCTTATGAAACTGATACAAACCAGAGGTCCTCTTACATAAATGCTCTTTGGTAAATAGTGAGAATCGTGTTGCGTTATTGAACTGAGTAAAATCATTTGAGCCCAAAATTCACTTGGTTTACAAGAAATGAACACTTGCTTGTAGGAAGACACAGATTCTGTGGTTTAACACGGTTTGTGAAGGGAAATTCAGACAAGGCTTCTCATCCATGGAACACACTTTAATTTATCGCAAGAAGCAAGCTCTTCTTTCCAGCATCTCCAATACAGCAAGAACCATGAGCTTGCCCAGAAAAAAAGAACTGTGCTTCCTACTAATATGGACCATAAGAAGTTCAACTCTGCTTATGAATCTGATACAAACCACAGCTCCTCTTACATAAATGTTCTTTAGTTAATAGTGAGAATCGCGATGGGTTTCTGAATTGTGTAAATTCATTTGAGACCAAAATTCTCTTTGTTTACCAGAAATGAACTCTTGCTTGTAGGAAGACACAGATCCTGGGGTATAACGCCGTTTCTGAAGTGAAATTCAGAGCGCTGTTCTCATCCTTCAAACACAATCTTTTTTAACGCAAGAAGCATCCTCTTCTTTCTAATGTCTCCAATACAGAAAGTATCATGAGCATGCCCTGAAAAAATAAATGTGTTTCCTACTCATACGGAACCTATTTATTTCAACTCTGCATATGAAACTGATACAAACCACAGCTCCACTTATATAAATGCTCTTTAGTTACTAGTGAGATTCTCGTTGGGTTCTTGAACTGTGTAAAATCATTTGAGCAGAAAATTCCCTGGTTTTAACAGAAATGAACTCTTGCTTGTTGGAAGACACTGATCCTTTGGTTTAACTCCGTTTTTGAAGTAAAATTCAAAGCGCTGTTCTCATCGTTGAAACACAATCTGTTTTAACGCAAGAAGCAAGCTCTTCTTTCCAGCATCTCCAAACAACAAGTTCCATGAGCATGCCCTGAAAAAAAGAACTGTGTTTCCTAATCATACGGACCATATGTACTTCAAGTCTGATTATGAAACTGATACAAACCACAGCTCCCCTTATATAAATGCTCTTTAGTTACTAGTGAGATTCGCGTTGGGTTCTTGAACTGTGTAAAATCATTTGAGCCCAAAATTCCCTGGTTTTAACAGAAATGAACTCTTGCTTGTTGGAAGACCCAGATCCTTTGGTTTAACTCCGTTTCTGAAGTGAAATTCAGAGTGCTGTTCTCATCGTTGAAACACAATCTGTTTTAACGTAAGAAGCATCCTCTTCTATCCAGAGTCTCGAATACAGCAATGACCATGAGAATGCCCATGAAAAAAACTGTGTTTCCTACTCATAAGGATCATATGCAGTTCAACACTGCTTATGAAACTGATACAAACCACAGCTCCACTTAAATAAATGCTCTTTAGTTAATAGTGAGAATCGAGTTGAGGTCTTGAATTGTGTAAAATCATTTGAGCACAAAATTCACTCTGTTTACCAGATATGAACTCTTGCTTGTAGGAAGACACAGATCCTGGGGTTTAAGGCCGTTTCTGAATAGAAATTCCTATCAGTGTTCTCTTCCATTGAACACACTCTGTTTTAACGGAAGAAGCAAGCTCTTCTTTCCAGCGTCTCCAATACAGCAAGAACCGAGAGCATGCCCAGAAAAAAAGAACTGTGCTTCCTACTCATACGGACCATATGAAGTTCAACTCTGTGTGTGAAACTGATACAAACCACAGCTCCTCTTACATAAATGCTCTTTAGTTAATAGTGAGAATCGCGATGGGTTTATGAAATGTGTAAAATCACCTGAGCCCAAAATTCTCTTTGTTTACCAGAAATGAACTCTTGCTTGTAGGAAGACACAGATCCTTTGGTTTAACTCCGTTATTGAAGGGAAATTCAGACCAGTGTTCGCATCCATGAAACACACTCTGTATGGATGCAAAATGCAAGCTTTTCTTTCCAGCGTCCCCAATACACCAAGAACAATGAGCATGCCCAGAAAAAAAGAACTGTGTTTCCTACTAATACGGACCATATGTAGTTCACCTCTGCATATGAAACTGATATAAACGACAGCTCCACTTATATAAATGCTCTTTAGTTACTAGAGAGAATCGCGTTGGGTCCTTGAACTGTGTAAAATCATTTGAGCCCAAAATTCACTGGGTTAATGAGAAATGAACTTTTGCTTGTAGGATGACACAGATCCTGGGGTTTAACTCTGTTTCTTTTGGGAAATTCAACCAGTGTTCTCATCCATGGAACACACTCTGTTTTAAGGCAAGAAGCAAGCTCTTCTTTCCAGTGTCTCCAATACAGCAAGAACCATGAGCTTGCCCAGAAAAAAATTAACTGTGCTTCCGAATCATACAGACCATATGAAGTTCAACTCTGCTTATGAATCTGATACAAACCACAGCTCCTCTTACATAAATGCTCTTTAATTAATAATGAGACTCGCGATGGGATTCTGAATTGTGTAAATTCACTTGAGACCAAAATTCTCTTTGTTTACCAGAAATGAACTCTTGCATGTAGGAAGACACAGATCCTGGGGTTTAACTACGTTTCTGAAGGGAAATTCAGACCAGTGTTCTCATCCATGAAACACACTCTGTTTTAACGCAAGAAGCAAGCTCCTCTTTCTAGATTCTCCAATACAGCAAGTACCATGAGCATGCCCTGAAAAAAAGAACTGTGTTTCCGACTCACACGGACCATAGGTAGGTCAACTCCGCTTATGAAACTGATTCAACCCACAGCTCCATTTACATAAAGTTTCTTTAGTTAATAGTGAGAATCACATTGGGTTCTTGAACTGTGTAAAATCATTTGAGCCCAAAATTCACTTGGTTTACCCAAAATGAACTCTTGCTTGTAGGAAGACACAGATCCTCTGGTTTAACTCCGTTTGTGAAAGGAAATTCAGACAAGGCTTCTCATCCATGAAACACACTCTGATTTATCTCAAGAAGCAAGCTCTTCTTTCCAGCATCTCCAATACAACAAGTTCCATGACCATGCTCTGAAAAAAAGAACTGTGTTTCCTAGTCATACGTACCATAGGTACTTCAACTCTGATTATGAAACTGATACAAACCACAGCTCCCCTTATATAAATGCTCTTTAGTTAGTAGTGAGAATCGAGTTGGGTTCTTGAACTGCGAAAAATCATTTGAGCCCAAAATACACTGGGTTTACAAGAAATGAACTCTCGCTTGTAGGAAGACACATATCCTGGGGTTTAACTCCGTTTCTGAAGGGAAATTCAGACCAGAGTTCTCATCCCTGAAACACACTCTGTTATAACCTAAGAAGCAATCTCTTCTTTCCAGAGTCTAGTCCAGAGTTCTCATTCCTGAAAAACACTCTGTTTTAAGGCATGAATCATCCTCTTATATCCAGGATCTCCAATAAAGTAAGAACCATGGACATGCTAAGAAAAAAAGAACAGTGTTTCCTACTCATACGGACCATATGTAGTTCAACTCTGCTTATGAAACTCATACAAACCACAGCTCCTCTTAAATAAATGCTCTTTACTTAATAGTGAAAATCGCGTTGGGTTCATGACCTTCAAAAAATCATTTGAGCACAAAATTCACCGGGTTAACCAGCAATGAACTCTTGCTTGTAGGAAGACACAGATCCTGGGGTTTACTCTGTTTGTGAAGGGAAATTCAGACCAGAGTTCTTATCCCTGAAACACACCCTGTTATAACGCAAGATGCAAGCTCCTCTTTCCAGAGTTTAAAATACAGCAAGAAGCATGAGCATGCCCTGAAAAAAAAACTGTGTTTCCTACTCATACGGACCATATGTAGTTCAACTCTGCTGATGAAATGATACAGACCACACCTTCTCTAACATAAATGCTCTTTTGTTAATAGTGAGAATCTCATTGGGATCGTGAACTGCTTAAAATCATTTGAGCCCAAAATTCACTGGGTTAACCAGAAATGAACTCTTGCTTGTAGGAAGACACAGATCATGGGATTTAATCCGTTTCTGAAGGGAAATTCAGGCCATAGTTCTCATCACTGAAACACACTCTGCTATAACGCAAGAAGCAAGCTCTTCTTTCCAGAGTCTAAAATACAGCAAGAACCATGAGCATGCCCTGAATAAAAGAACTGTGTTTCCTACCTATACGGACCATATGTAGTTCAACTCTGCTTATGAATCTGATACAAAACCACGGCTCCCCTTACATATATGCTCTTTAGATAATAGTGAGAATCATGTTGGGTTTGTGAACTGTGAAAAATCATTTGAGCCCAAAATTCACTGGGTTTACCAGTAATGAACTCTTGCTTGTAGGAAGACCCTGATCATGGAGTTTAACTCCGTTTCTGAAGGCAAATTCAGAACAGAGATCTCATTCCGGAAAAACACTCTGTTTTAAGGCAAGAATCATCCTCTTCTTTCCAGCGTCTCCAATATATTAAGAAAAATGAGCATGCCCAGAAAAAAAACTGTGTTTACTACTCCTACAGTCCATATGTAGTTCAACTCTGCTTATGAAACTGATACAAACCACAGCTCCTCTTACAAAAATACTCTTTAGTTAATAGTGAGAATAGCATAGGGTTCGTGAACTGCGAAAAATATTTTGAGCCCAAAATTCACTGGGTTTACCAGAAATGAACTCTTGATTGTAGGAAGACACACATCCTGGGGTTTAACTCCATTTCTGAAGGCAAATTCAGACGAGACTTCTCATCTCTGAAACACACTCTGTTATAACGCCAAGAAGCAAGCTCTTCTTTCCAGAGTCTAAAATAGAGCAAGAACCAAGAGCATGGCCTGAAAAAATGAACTGTGTTTCCTATTCATACGGACCATGTGTAGTTCAACTCTGCTTATGAAACTGATACAGACCACACATGCTATTACATAAATGCTCTTTAGTTAATAGTGAGAATAGCGTTGGCTTCCTGAACTGGGAAAAATCATTTGAGCCCAAAATTCACTGGGATTACAAGAAATGAACTCTGGTTTGTAGGAAGACACAGATCCTGGGGTTTAACTCCGTTTCTGAAGGGAAATTCAGACCAGAGTTCTCATCCCTGAAACACACTCTGTTATAATGGAAGAAGCAATCTCTTCTTTCCAGAGTCTAAAATACAGCAAGAACAATAAGCATGCCCTGAAAAAATGAACTGTGTTTCCTACTCATACGCACCATATGTAGTTCAATTCTGCTTATGAAACAGATACAAACAACAGCTCCTTTTACATAAAAGCTCTTTAGTTAATAGTGATAATCGCATTGGGTTCTAGAACGGTGTAAAGTCATTTGAGCCAAAAATTAACTTGGTTTATCAGAAATGAACTCTTGCTGGTAGGAAGACACAGATCATGGGGTGTAACTCTGTTTGTGAAGGGAAATTCAGACCAGTGTTCTCTTCCATGAAACACACTCTGTATTCATGCAGGACGCAAGCTCTTCTTTCCAGCTGCTCCAACACATCAAGAACCATGAGCATGCCCTGAAAAAAAGAACTGTATTTCCTACTTATACGGAACATATGTAGTTCAACTCTGCTTATGAAACTGATACAAACCACGGCTCCCCTTACATATATGCTCTTTAGATAATAGTGAGAATCATGTTGGGATAGTGAACGGCGAAAATTCATTTGAGCCCAAAATTCACTGGGTTTACCAGAAATGAACTCTTACTTGTAGGAAGACACTGATACTGGGGTTTAACTCCGTTTCTGAAGGCAAATTCAGACCAGAGTTCTCATCCCTGAAACACAATCTGTTCTAACGCAAGAAGCAAGCTCTTCTTTCCAGAAACTTTAATACAGCAAGAACCAAGAGCATGGCCTGAAAAAAAGAACTGTGTTTCCTATTCAAACGGACCATATGTAGTTCAACTCTGCTTATGAAACTGATACAGACCACACCTCCTCTTACATAAATGCTCTTTAGTTAATAGTGAGAATAGCGTTGGGTTCCTGAACTGCGAAAAACCATTTGAGCCCAAAATTCACTGAGTTAACCAGAAATGAACTCTCCCTTGTAGAAAGACACAGATCCTGGGGTTTAATTCCGTTTCTGAAGAGAAATTCAGACCAGATTTCAAATCC
Source organism: Onychomys leucogaster (assembly GCA_949786385.1). Taxonomy (NCBI): domain Eukaryota; kingdom Metazoa; phylum Chordata; class Mammalia; order Rodentia; family Cricetidae; genus Onychomys; species Onychomys leucogaster. The sequence goes on along the minus strand of CATKUP010000051.1, from coordinate 3,078,386 downwards.
CTAAAACTCACTCTGTTATGACGCAAGAAGCAAGCTCTTCTTCCCAGATTCTAAATTACAGCAAAAACCATGAGCATGCCCTGGAAAAAGAACTCTGTTTCCTACTCATACTGACCATATGTAGTTCAACTCTGCTTATGAAACTGATACAAACCACAGCTCCTCTTACATAAATACTCTTTAGTTAATCATGAGAATTGTGTTGGGTTCGTGAACTGCGAAAAAACATTTGAGCCCAAAAATCACTGGGTTTACCTTAAATGAACTCTTGCTTGAAGGAAGACAATGATCCTGGGGTTTAACTCTGTTTCTGAAGGGAAATTCAGTCCAGAGTTCTCATCCCTGAAAAACACTCTGTATTATGGCATGAATCATCCTCTTTTTTCCAGGGTCTCAAATACAGTAAGAACCACGGACATGCCAGGAAAAAAAGAACTGTGTTTCCTACTCATACGGACCATATGTAGTTCAACTCTGCTTATGAAATGATACAGACTACAGCATCTCTTAAATAAATGCTCTTTAGTTAATAGTGAGAATCGCATTGGGATCGTGAACTGCGTAAAATCATTTGAGCCCAAAATTGACTGGGTTAAACAAAAATGAACTCTTGCTTGTATGAAGACCCAGATCATGGGGTTTACTCCGTTTCTAAAGGGAAATTCGGACCAGAGTTCTCATCCCTGAAACACACTCTGTTTTAACGCTAGAAGCAAGCTCTTCTTTCCAGAGTCTGAAATACAGCAAGAACCATGAGCATGGCCTGAAAAAAAGAAATGTGTTTCCTACTCATACGGACCATATGTAGTTCAACTCTGCTTATGAAACTGATACAAACCACAGCTGCATTTAGATAAATCCTCCTTAGTTAATAGTGAGAATCGCGTTTTGGTTCGTGAACTGCAAAAAATCATTTGAGCCCAAAATTCCCTGGCTTTACCAGAAAAGAACTCTTGCTTGTATGAAGACACAGATCCTGGGGTTTAACTCCGTTTCTGAAGGGAAATTCAGACCAGAGTATTCATCCCTGAAACACACTCTGTTTTAATGAAGAAACAAGCTCTTCTTTCCAGAGTCAAAAATACAGCAAGCACCATGAGCATGGCCTGAAAAAAAGAACTGTGTTTTCTACTCATACGGACTATATGTAGTTCAACTCTGCTTATGAAACTGATATAAACCACGGCTCCCATTACATATATGCTCTTTAGATAATAGTGAGAATCATGTTGGGTTCGTGAACTGTGAAAAATCATTTGAGCGCAAAATTCACTGGGTTTACCAGAAATGAACTCTTGCTTGTAGGAAGACACTGATCATGGTGTTTAACTCCGTTTCTGAAGGCAAATTCAGAACAGAGTTCTCATCCCGGAAAAACACTCTGTTTTAAGGCAAGAATCATCCTCTTCTTTCCAGTGTCTCCAAATATTAAGAAACATGAGCATGCCCAGAAAAAAAAACTGTGTTTACTACTCCTACAGTCCATATGTAGTTCAACTCTGCTTATGAAACTGATACAAACCTAAGCTCCTCTTACGTAAATCCTCTTTAGTTAATCGTGAGAATAGCGTAGGGTTCGTGAACTGCGAAAAATCATTTGAGCCCAAAAATCACTGGGTTTACCTTAAATGAACTCTTGCTTGAAGGAAGACAATGATCCTGGGGTTTAACTCTGTTTCTGAAGGGAAATTCATTCCAGAGTTCTCATCCCTGAAAAACACTCTGTATTATGCCATGAATCATCCTCTTCTTTCCAGGGTCTCCAATACAGTAAGAACCATGGACATGCCAAGAAAAAAAGAACTGTGTTTCCTACTCATACGGACCATATGTAGTTCAACTCTGCTTATGAAATGATACAGACTACAGCTTCTCTTAAATAAATGCTCTTTAGTTAATAGTGAGAATCGCATTGGGATCGTGAACTGCGTAAAATCATTTGAGCCCAAAATTCACTGGGTTAAACAAAAATGAACTCTTGCTTGTATGAAGACCCAGATCATGGGGTTTACTCCGTTTCTAAAGGGAAAATCGGACCAGAGTTCTCATCCCTGAAACACACTCTGTTTTAATGCTAGAAGCAAGCTCTTCTTTCCAGATTCTAAAATACAGCAAGAACCATGAGCATGGCCTGAATCAAAGAACTGTGCTTCCTACTCATACAGACCATATGTAGATCAACTCTGCTTATGAAACTGATACAAACCACAGCTGCTCTTAGATAAATCCTCCACAGTTAATAGTGAGAATCGCGTTTTGGTTCGTGAACTGCAAAAAATCATTTGAGCCCAAAATTCCCTGGCTTTACCGGAAAAGAACTCTTGCTTGTAGGAAGACACAGTTTCTGGGGTTTAACTCCGTTTCTGAAGGCAAATTCAGACCAGAGTTCTAATCCCTGAAACACAATCTGTTCTAACGCAAGAAGCAAGCTCTTCTTTCCAGAATCTTTAATACAACAAGAACCAAGAGCATGGCCTGAAAAAAAGAACTGTGTTTCCTATTCAAACGGACCATATGTAGTTCAACTCTGCTCATGAAACTGATACAGACCACACCTCCTCTTACATAAATGCTCTTTAGTTAATAGTGAGAATAACGTTGGGTTCCTGAACTGCGAAAAACCATTTGAGCCCAAAATTCACTGGGTTAACCAGAAATGAACTCTCGCTTGTAGAAAGACACAGATCCTGGGGTTTAATTCCGTTTCTGAAGAGAAATTCAGACCAGATTTCAAATCCCAAAATCTCACTCTGTTATAACGCAAGAAGCAAGCTTTTCTTCCCAGATTCTAAATTACAGCAAAAACCATGAGCATGCCCTGGAAAAAGAACTCTGTTTCCTACTCACACGGACCATATGTAGTTCAACTCTGTTTATGAAACTGATACAAACCACAGCTCCTCTTACATAAATACTCTTTAGTTAATCGTGAGAATTGTGTTGGGTTCGTGAACTGCGAAAAATCATTTGAGCCCAAAAATCACTGGGTTTACCTTAAATGAACTCTTGCTTGAAGGAAGACAATGATCCTGGGGTTTAACTCTGTTTCTGAAGGGAAATTCAGTCCAGAGTTCTCATCCCTGAAAAACACTCTGTATTATTGCATGAATCATCCTCTTCTTTCCAGGGTCTCCAATACAGTAAGAACCATGGACATGCCAAGAAAAAAAGAACTGTGTTTCCTACTCATACGGACCATATGTAGTTCAACTCTGCTTATGAAATGATACAGACTACAGCTTCTCTTAAATAAATGCTCTTTAGTTAATAGTGAGAATCGCATTGGGATCGTGAACTGCGTAAAATCATTTGAGCCCAAAATTCACTGGGTTAAACAAAAATGAACTCTTGCTTGTATGAAGACCCAGATCATGGGGTTTACTCCGTTTCTAAAGGGAAAATCGGACCAGAGTTCTCATCCCTGAAACACACTCTGTTTTAACGCTAGAAGCAAGCTCTTCTTTCCAGATTCTAAAATACAGCAAGAACCATGAGCATGGCCTGAATCAAAGAACTGTGTTTCCTACTCATACTGACCATATGTAGATCAACTCTGCTTATGAAACTGATACAAACCACAGCTGCTCTTAGATAAATCCTCCACAGTTAATAGTGAGAATCACGTTTTGGTTCGTGAACTGCAAAAAATCATTTGAGCCCAAAATTCCCTGGCTTTACCAGAAAAGAACTCTTGCTTGTAGGAAGACACAGTTTCTGGGGTTTAACTCCGTTTCTGAAGGGAAATTCAGACCAGAGTTCTCATCCCTGAAACACACTCTGTTATAATGCAAGAAGCAATCTCTTCTTTCCAGAGTCTAAAATACAGCAAGAACCATGAGCATGCCCTGGAAAAAGAACTGAGTTTCCACTCATACGGACCATATGTAGTTCAAGTCTGCTTATGAAACTGATACAAAAAACAGCTCCTCTTACATAAATGCTCTTTAGTTAATCGTGAGAATCGCGTTGGGTTCGTGAACTGCGAAAACCATTTGAGCCCAAAATTCACTTGGTTTACCAGAAATGAACCCTTGCTGGTAGGAAGACACAGATCATGGGGTTTAACTCTGTTTGTGAAGGGAAATTCAGACCAGTGTTCTCTTCCATGAAACACACTCTCTTTTCATGCAAGACGCAAGCTCTTCTTTCCAGCTGCTCCAATACATCGAACCATGAGCATGCACAGAAAAAAAGAACTGTGTTTCCTACTCATACGGACCATATGTAGGTCAACTCTTCTTATGAAAGTGATACAAACCACAGTTCCTCTTACATAAATGCTCTTTAGTTAATTGTGAGAATCATGTTGGGTTCATGAACTGTGAAAAATCATTTGAGCCCAAAAATCACTGGGATTACCAGAAATGAACTCTTGCTTTTAGGAAGACAATGATCCTGTGGTTTAACTCTGTTTCTGAAGGGAAATTCAGACCAGAGTTCTCATCCCTGAAAAAGACTCTGTTTTAAGGCATGAATCAACCTCTTCTTTCCAGGGTCTCCAACACAGTAAGAACCATGGACATGCCAAGAATAAAAGAACTGTGTTTCCTACTCATACGGACCATATGTAGTTCAACTCTGCTTATGAAATGATACAGACCACACCTTCTCTTACATAAATGCTTTTTAATTAATAGTGAGAATCGCATTGGGTTCGTGTACTGCGAAAAATCATTTGAGCCCAAAATTCACTGGGTTTAACAGAAATGAACACTTGCTTGTATGAAGACACAGATCATAGGGTTTAACTCCGTTTCTGAAGGGAAATTCAGACCAGAGTTCTCATCCTTGAAACACACTCTGTTTTAACGCAAGAAGCAAGCTCTTATTTGCAGAGGCTAAAATACAACAAGAACCATGAGCATGCCCTGAAAAAAAGAACTGTGCTTCCTACTTATATGGACCATATGTAGTTCAACTCTGCTTATGAAACTGATACAAACCACAGCTCATCTTACATAAATGCTCTTTAGTTAATTGTGAGAATCGCGTTGGGTTCGTGTACTGCGAAAAATAATTTGAGCCCAAAATTCACTGGGTTTAACAGAAATGAACACTTGCTTGTATGAAGACACAGATCATAGGGTTTAACTCCGTTTCTGAAGGGAAATTCCGACCAGAGTTCTCATCCTTGAAACACACTCTGTTTTAACGCAAGAAGCAAGCTCTTATTTGCAGAGGCTAAAATACAACAAGAACCATGAGCATGCCCTGAAAAAAAGAACTGTGCTTCCTACTTATATGGACCATATGTAGTTCAACTCTGCTTATGAAACTGATACAAACCACAGCTCATCTTACATAAATGCTCTTTAGTTAATTGTGAGAATCGCGTTGGGTTCCTGAACTGCGAAAAATCATTTGAGCCCAAAATTCAATGGGTTAACCAGAAATGAAATGTTGCTGGTAGGAAGACACAGATCATGGGGTTTAACTCTGTTTGTGAAGGGAAATTCAGACCAGTGTTCTCTTCCATGAAACACACTCTGTTTTCATGCAAGATGCAAGCTCTTCTTTCCAGCTGCTCCAATACATCAACAACCATGAGCATGCCCAGAAAAAAAATAACTGTGTTTCCTACTCATACAGACCATATGTAGGTCAACTCTTCTTATGAAACTGATACAAACCACAGCTCCTCTGACATAAATGCTCTTTAGTTAATTGTGAGAATCATGTTGGGTTCATGAACTGTGAACAATCATTTGAGCCCCAAAATTACTGGGTTTACCAGAAATGAACTCTTGCTTGTACGAAGACAATGATCCTGGTGTTTAACTCTGTTTCTGAAGGGAAATTCAGACCAGAGTTCTCATCCCTGAAACACACTCTGTTATAATGCAAGAAGCAAGTTCTTCTTTCCAGAGTCTAAAATACAGCAAGAACCATGAGCATGCCATGGAAAAAGAACTGAGTTTCCACTCATACGGACCATATGTAGTTCAAGTCTGCTTATGAAACTGATACAAAAAAGAGCTCCTCTTACATAAATGCTCTTTAGTTAATCGTGAGAATCGCGTTGGTTCATGAACTGCGAAAACGATTTGAGCCCAAAATTCACTTGGTTTACCAGAATTGAACTCTTGCTGGTAGGAAGACACAGATCATGGGGTTTAACTCTGTTTGTGAAGGGAAATTCAGACCAGGGTTCTCTCCCATGAAACCCACTCTGTATTCATGCAAGACACAAGCTCTTCTTTCCAGCTGCTCCAATACATCGAACCATGAGCATGCCCGGAAAAAAATAACTGTGTTTCCTACTCATATGGACCATATGTAGGTCAACTCTTCTTATGAAACTGATACAAACCACATCTCCTCTTACATAAATGCTCTTTAGTTAATTGTGAGAATCATGTTGGGTTCATGAACTGTGAAAAATCATTTGAGCCCAAAAATCACTGGGATTACCAGAAATGAACTCTTGCTTTTAGGAAGACAATGATCCTGTGGTTTAACTCTGTTTCTGAAGGGAAATTCAGACCAGAGTTCTCATCCCTGAAAAAGACTCTGTTTTAAGGCATGAATCAACCTCTTCTTTCCAGGGTCTCCAACACAGTAAGAACCATGGACATGCCAAAAAAAAAGAACTGTGTTTCCTACTCATACGGACCATATGTAGTTCAACTCTGCTTATGAAATGATACAGACCACACCTTCTCTTACATAAATGCTTTTTAATTAATAGTGAGAATCGCATTGGGTTCGTGTACTGCGAAAAATCATTTGAGCCCAAAATTCACTGGGTTTAACAGAAATGAACTCTTGCTTGTATGAAGACACAGATCATGGGGTTTACTCCGTTTGTAAAGGGAAATTCAGACCAGAGTTCTCATCCCTGAAACTAACTCTGTTTTAGCGAAGTAGCAAGCTCTTCTTTCCAGAGTCTAAAATACAGCAAGCACCATGAGCATGGTCTGAAAAAAAGAACTGTGTTTCCTATTCATACGGACCATATGTAGTTCAACTCTGCTTAAGAAACTGATACAGACCACACCTCCTCTTAGATAAATGCTCTTTAATTAATAGTGATAATCGAGTTGGGTTCTAGAACTGTGTAAAGTTATTTGAGCCCAAAGATCATGTGCTTTACCAGAAATGAACTCTTGCTAGTAGGAATACACAGATCCTTGTGTTTAACTCCGTTTCTGAAGGGAAATTCAGACCAGAGTTCTCATCCCTGAAACACACTCTGTTTTAAGGCATGAATCATCCTCTTCTTTCCACGGTCTCCAATACATTAAGAACCATGCGCATGCCAAGAAAAAAGGAACAGTGTTTCCTACTCATACGGACCATATGTAGTCCAACTCTGCTTATGAAAAGAATACAGACCACAGCTCCCCTTACATAAATGCTCCTTAGTTAATAGTGATAATCGCGTTGGGTTCTAGAACTGTGTAAAATCATTTGAGCCCAAAAATCAATGGGTTTACCAGAAATGTACTCTTGCTTGTAGGAAGTCAATGATCCTGGGGTATAACTCCGTTTCTGAAGGGAAATTCAGACCAGAGTTCTCATCCCTGAAAAACACTCTGTTTTAAGGCATGAATCATCCTCTTCTTTCCAGGGTCTCCAATACAGTAAGAACCATGGACATGCCAAGATCAAAATAACTGATTTTCCTACTCATACGGACCATATGTAGTTCAACTCTACTTATGAAATGATACAGACCACACCTTCTCTTACATAAATGCTTTTTAATTAATAGTGAGAATCGCATTGGGTTCGTGTACTGCGAAAAATCATTTGAGCCCAAAATTCACTGGGTTTAACAGAAATGAACTCTTGCTTGTATGAAGACACAGATCATAGGGTTTAACTCCGTTTCTGAAGGGAAATTCAGACCAGAGTTCTCATCCTTGAAACAAACTCTGTTTTAACGCAAGAAGCAAGCTCTTATTTGCAGAGGCTAAAATACAACAAGAACCATGAGCAGGCCCTGAAAAAAAGAACTGTGTTTCCTACTTATATGGACCATATGTAGTTCAACTCTGCTTATGAAACTGATACAAACCACAGCTCCTCTTACATAAATGCTCTTTAGTTAATTGTGAGAATCGCGTTGGGTTCCTGAACTGCAAAAAATCATTTGAGCCCAAAATTCAATGGGTTAACCAGAAATGAAATGTTGCTGGTAGGAAGACACAGATCATGGGGTTTAACTCTGTTTGTGAAGGGAAATTCAGACCAGTGTTCTCTTCCATGAAACACACTCTGTTTTCATGGAAGATGCAAGCTCTTCTTTCCAGCTGCTCCAATACATCAACAACTATGAGCATGCCCAGAAAATAATAACTGTGTTTCCTACTCATACGGACCATATGTAGGTCAACTCTTCTTATGAAACTGATACAAACCACAGCTCCTCTTACATAAATGCTCTTTAGTTAATTGTGAGAATCATGTTGGGTTCATGAACTGTGAACAATCATTTGAGCCCCAAAATTACTGGGTTTACCAGAAATGAACTCTTGCTTGTACGAAGAGAATGATCCTGGTGTTTAACTCTGTTTCTGAAGGGAAATTCAGACCAGAGTTCTCATCCCTGAAACACACTCTGTTATAATGCAAGAAGCAAGTTCTTCTTTCCAGAGTCTAAAATACAGTAAGAACCATGGACATGCCAAGAACAAAAGAACTGTGTTTCCTACTCATACGGACCATATGTAGTTCAACTCTGCTTATGAAACGATACAGACCACACCTTCTCTTACATAAATGCTCTTTTGTTAGTAGTGAGAACCGCATTGGGTTCGTGAACTGCGAAAAATCATTTGAGCCCAAAATTCACTGTGTTTACCAGAAATGAACTCTTGCTTGTATGAAGACACAGATCATGGGGTGTGACTCCATTTCGGAAGGGAAATTCAGACCAGAGTTCTCATCCCTGAAACTAACTCTGTTTTAGCGAAGTAGCAAGCTCTTCTTTCCAGAGTCTAAAATACAACAAGAACCATGAGCATGGTCTGAAAAAAAGAACTGTGTTTCCTATTCATACTGACCATATGTAGTTCAACTCTGCTTAAGAAACTGATACAGACCACACCTCCTCTTAGATAAATGCTCTTTAATTAATAGTGATAATCGAGTTGGGTTCTAGAACTGTGTAAAGTTATTTGAGCCCAAAGATCATGTGCTTTACCAGAAATGAACTCTTGCTGGTAGGAAGACACAGATCATGGGGTTTAACTCTGTTTGTGAAGGGAAATTCAGACCAGTTTTCTCTTCCATGAAACACACTCTGTTTTCATGCAAGACGCAAGCTCTTCTTTCCAGCTGCTCCAATACATCGAACCATGAGCATGCACAGAAAAAAAGAACTGTGTTTCCTACTCATACGGACCATATGTAGGTCAACTCTTCTTATGAAAGTGATACAAACCACAGTTCCTCTTACATAAATGCTCTTTAGTTAATTGTGAGAATCATGTTGGGTTCATGAACTGTGAAAAATCATTTGAGCCCAAAAATCACTGGGATTACCAGAAATGAACTCTTGCTTTTAGGAAGACAATGATCCTGTGGTTTAACTCTGTTTCTGAAGGGAAATTCAGACCAGAGTTCTCATCCCTGAAAAAGACTCTGTTTTAAGGCATGAATCAACCTCTTCTTTCCAGGGTCTCCAACACAGTAAGAACCATGGACATGCCAAGAAAAAAAGAACTGTGTTTCCTACTCATACGGACCATATGTAGTTCAACTCTGCTTATGAAATGATACAGACCACACCTTCTCTTACATAAATGCTTTTTAATTAATAGTGAGAATCGCATTGGGTTCGTGTACTGCGAAAAATCATTTGAGCCCAAAATTCACTGGGTTTAACAGAAATGAACTCTTGCTTGTATGAAGACACATATCCTGGGGTTTAACTCCGTTTCTGAAGGGAAATTCAGACCAGAGTTCTCATCCTTGAAACACACTCTGTTTTAACGCAAGAAGCAAGCTCTTATTTGCAGAGGCTAAAATACAACAAGAACCATGAGCAGGCCCTGAAAAAAAGAACTGTGTTTCCTACTTATATGGACCATATGTAGTTCAACTCTGCTTATGAAACTGATACAAACCACAGCTCCTCTTACATAAATGCTCTTTAGTTAATTGTGAGAATCGCGTTGGGTTCCTGAACTGCGAAAAATCATTTGAGCCCAAAATTCAATGGGTTAACCAGAAATGAAATGTTGCTGGTAGGAAGACACAGATCATGGGGTTTAACTCTGTTTGTGAAGGGAAATTCAGAGCAGTGTTCTCTTCCATGAAACACACTCTGTTTTCATGCAAGATGCAAGCTCTTCTTTCCAGCTGCTCCAATACATCAACAACCATGAGCATGCCCAGAAAAAAAATAACTGTGTTTCCTACTCATACAGACCATATGTAGGTCAACTCTTCTTATGAAACTGATACAAACCACAGCTCCTCTGACATAAATGCTCTTTAGTTAATTGTGAGAATCATGTTGGGTTCATGAACTGTGAACAATCATTTGAGCCCCAAAATTACTGGGTTTACCAGAAATGAACTCTTGCTTGTACGAAGACAATGATCCTGGTGTTTAACTCTGTTTCTGAAGGGAAATTCAGACCAGAGTTCTCATCCCTGAAACACACTCTGTTATAATGCAAGAAGCAAGTTCTTCTTTCCAGAGTCTAAAATACAGCAAGAACCATGAGCATGCCATGGAAAAAGAACTGAGTTTCCACTCATACGGACCATATGTAGTTCAAGTCTGCTTATGAAACTGATACAAAAAAGAGCTCCTCTTACATAAATGCTCTTTAGTTAATCGTGAGAATCGCGTTGGTTCATGAACTGCGAAAACGATTTGAGCCCAAAATTCACTTGGTTTACCAGAATTGAACTCTTGCTGGTAGGAAGACACAGATCATGGGGTTTAACTCTGTTTGTGAAGGGAAATTCAGACCAGGGTTCTCTCCCATGAAACCCACTCTGTATTCATGCAAGACACAAGCTCTTCTTTCCAGCTGCTCCAATACATCGAACCATGAGCATGCCCGGAAAAAAATAACTGTGTTTCCTACTCATATGGACCATATGTAGGTCAACTCTTCTTATGAAACTGATACAAACCACATCTCCTCTTACATAAATGCTCTTTAGTTAATTGTGAGAATCATGTTGGGTTCATGAACTGTGAAAAATCATTTGAGCCCAAAAATCACTGGGATTACCAGAAATGAACTCTTGCTTTTAGGAAGACAATGATCCTGTGGTTTAACTCTGTTTCTGAAGGGAAATTCAGACCAGAGTTCTCATCCCTGAAAAAGACTCTGTTTTAAGGCATGAATCAACCTCTTCTTTCCAGGGTCTCCAACACAGTAAGAACCATGGACATGCCAAAAAAAAAGAACTGTGTTTCCTACTCATACGGACCATATGTAGTTCAACTCTGCTTATGAAATGATACAGACCACACCTTCTCTTACATAAATGCTTTTTAATTAATAGTGAGAATCGCATTGGGTTCGTGTACTGCGAAAAATCATTTGAGCCCAAAATTCACTGGGTTTAACAGAAATGAACTCTTGCTTGTATGAAGACACAGATCATGGGGTTTACTCCGTTTGTAAAGGGAAATTCAGACCAGAGTTCTCATCCCTGAAACTAACTCTGTTTTAGCGAAGTAGCAAGCTCTTCTTTCCAGAGTCTAAAATACAGCAAGCACCATGAGCATGGTCTGAAAAAAAGAACTGTGTTTCCTATTCATACGGACCATATGTAGTTCAACTCTGCTTAAGAAACTGATACAGACCACACCTCCTCTTAGATAAATGCTCTTTAATTAATAGTGATAATCGAGTTGGGTTCTAGAACTGTGTAAAGTTATTTGAGCCCAAAGATCATGTGCTTTACCAGAAATGAACTCTTGCTAGTAGGAATACACAGATCCTTGTGTTTAACTCCGTTTCTGAAGGGAAATTCAGACCAGAGTTCTCATCCCTGAAACACACTCTGTTTTAAGGCATGAATCATCCTCTTCTTTCCACGGTCTCCAATACATTAAGAACCATGCGCATGCCAAGAAAAAAGGAACAGTGTTTCCTACTCATACGGACCATATGTAGTCCAACTCTGCTTATGAAAAGAATACAGACCACAGCTCCCCTTACATAAATGCTCCTTAGTTAATAGTGATAATCGCGTTGGGTTCTAGAACTGTGTAAAATCATTTGAGCCCAAAAATCAATGGGTTTACCAGAAATGTACTCTTGCTTGTAGGAAGTCAATGATCCTGGGGTATAACTCCGTTTCTGAAGGGAAATTCAGACCAGAGTTCTCATCCCTGAAAAACACTCTGTTTTAAGGCATGAATCATCCTCTTCTTCCCAGGGTCTCAAATACAGTAAGAACCATGGACATGCCAAGATCAAAATAACTGATTTTCCTACTCATACGGACCATATGTAGTTCAACTCTACTTATGAAATGATACAGACCACACCTTCTCTTACATAAATGCTTTTTAATTAATAGTGAGAATCGCATTGGGTTCGTGTACTGCGAAAAATCATTTGAGCCCAAAATTCACTGGGTTTCACAGAAATGAACTCTTGCTTGTATGAAGACACAGATCATAGGGTTTAACTCCGTTTCTGAAGGGAAATTCAGACCAGAGTTCTCATCCTTGAAACAAACTCTGTTTTAACGCAAGAAGCAAGCTCTTATTTGCAGAGGCTAAAATACAACAAGAACCATGAGCATGCCCTGAAAAAAAGAACTGTGTTTCCTACTTATATGGACCATATGTAGTTCAACTCTGCTTATGAAACTGATACAAACCACAGCTCCTCTTACATAAATGCTCTTTAGTTAATTGTGAGAATCGCGTTGGGTTCCTGAACTGCGAAAAATCATTTGAGCCCAAAATTCAATGGGTTAACCAGAAATGAAATGTTGCTGGTAGGAAGACACAGATCATGGGGTTTAACTCTGTTTGTGAAGGGAAATTCAGACCAGTGTTCTCTTCCATGAAACACACTCTGTTTTCATGGAAGATGCAAGCTCTTCTTTCCAGCTGCTCCAATACATCAACAACTATGAGCATGCCCAGAAAATAATAACTGTGTTTCCTACTCATACGGACCATATGTAGGTCAACTCTTCTTATGAAACTGATACAAACCACAGCTCCTCTTACATAAATGCTCTTTAGTTAATTGTGAGAATCATGTTGGGTTCATGAACTGTGAACAATCATTTGAGCCCCAAAATTACTGGGTTTACCAGAAATGAACTCTTGCTTGTACGAAGAGAATGATCCTGGTGTTTAACTCTGTTTCTGAAGGGAAATTCAGACCAGAGTTCTCATCCCTGAAACACACTCTGTTATAATGCAAGAAGCAAGTTCTTCTTTCCAGAGTCTAAAATACAGTAAGAACCATGGACATGCCAAGAACAAAAGAACTGTGTTTCCTACTCATACGGACCATATGTAGTTCAACTCTGCTTATGAAACGATACAGACCACACCTTCTCTTACATAAATGCTCTTTTGTTAGTAGTGAGAACCGCATTGGGTTCGTGAACTGCGAAAAATCATTTGAGCCCAAAATTCACTGTGTTTACCAGAAATGAACTCTTGCTTGTATGAAGACACAGATCATGGGGTGTGACTCCATTTCGGAAGGGAAATTCAGACCAGAGTTCTCATCCCTGAAACTAACTCTGTTTTAGCGAAGTAGCAAGCTCTTCTTTCCAGAGTCTAAAATACAGCAAGAACCATGAGCATGGTCTGAAAAAAAGAACTGTGTTTCCTATTCATACTGACCATATGTAGTTCAACTCTGCTTAAGAAACTGATACAGACCACACCTCCTCTTAGATAAATGCTCTTTAATTAATAGTGATAATCGAGTTGGGTTCTAGAACTGTGTAAAGTTATTTGAGCCCAAAGATCATGTGCTTTACCAGAAATGAACTCTTGCTGGTAGGAAGACACAGATCATGGGGTTTAACTCTGTTTGTGAAGGGAAATTCAGACCAGTTTTCTCTTCCATGAAACACACTCTGTTTTCATGCAAGACGCAAGCTCTTCTTTCCAGCTGCTCCAATACATCGAACCATGAGCATGCACAGAAAAAAAGAACTGTGTTTCCTACTCATACGGACCATATGTAGGTCAACTCTTCTTATGAAAGTGATACAAACCACAGTTCCTCTTACATAAATGCTCTTTAGTTAATTGTGAGAATCATGTTGGGTTCATGAACTGTGAAAAATCATTTGAGCCCAAAAATCACTGGGATTACCAGAAATGAACTCTTGCTTTTAGGAAGACAATGATCCTGTGGTTTAACTCTGTTTCTGAAGGGAAATTCAGACCAGAGTTCTCATCCCTGAAAAAGACTCTGTTTTAAGGCATGAATCAACCTCTTCTTTCCAGGGTCTCCAACACAGTAAGAACCATGGACATGCCAAGAAAAAAAGAACTGTGTTTCCTACTCATACGGACCATATGTAGTTCAACTCTGCTTATGAAATGATACAGACCACACCTTCTCTTACATAAATGCTTTTTAATTAATAGTGAGAATCGCATTGGGTTCGTGTACTGCGAAAAATCATTTGAGCCCAAAATTCACTGGGTTTAACAGAAATGAACTCTTGCTTGTATGAAGACACATATCCTGGGGTTTAACTCCGTTTCTGAAGGGAAATTCAGACCAGGGTTCTCATCCTTGAAACACACTCTGTTTTAACGCAAGAAGCAAGCTCTTATTTGCAGAGGCTAAAATACAACAAGAACCATGAGCAGGCCCTGAAAAAAAGAACTGTGTTTCCTACTTATATGGACCATATGTAGTTCAACTCTGCTTATGAAACTGATACAAACCACAGCTCCTCTTACATAAATGCTCTTTAGTTAATTGTGAGAATCGCGTTGGGTTCCTGAACTGCGAAAAATCATTTGAGCCCAAAATTCAATGGGTTAACCAGAAATGAAATGTTGCTGGTAGGAAGACACAGATCATGGGGTTTAACTCTGTTTGTGAAGGGAAATTCAGACCAGTGTTCTCTTCCATGAAACACACTCTGTTTTCATGCAAGATGCAAGCTCTTCTTTCCAGCTGCTCCAATACATCAACAACCATGAGCATGCCCAGAAAAAAAATAACTGTGTTTCCTACTCATACAGACCATATGTAGGTCAACTCTTCTTATGAAACTGATACAAACCACAGCTCCTCTGACATAAATGCTCTTTAGTTAATTGTGAGAATCATGTTGGGTTCATGAACTGTGAACAATCATTTGAGCCCCAAAATTACTGGGTTTACCAGAAATGAACTCTTGCTTGTACGAAGACAATGATCCTGGTGTTTAACTCTGCTTCTGAAGGGAAATTCAGACCAGAGTTCTCATCCCTGAAACACACTCTGTTATAATGCAAGAAGCAAGTTCTTCTTTCCAGAGTCTAAAATACAGCAAGAACCATGAGCATGCCCTGGAAAAAGAACTGAGTTTCCACTCATACGGACCATATGTAGTTCAAGTCTGCTTATGAAACTGATACAAAAAAGAGCTCCTCTTACATAAATGCTCTTTAGTTAATCGTGAGAATCGCGTTGGTTCGTGAACTGCGAAAACCTTTTGAGCCCAAAATTCACTTGGTTTACCAGAAATGAACTCTTGCTGGTAGGAAGACACAGATCATGGGGTTTAACTCTGTTTGTGAAGGGAAATTCAGACCAGGGTTCTCTCCCATGAAACCCACTCTGTATTCATGCAAGACGCAAGCTCTTCTTTCCAGCTGCTCCAATACATAGAACCATGAGCATGCCCGGAAAAAAATAGCTGTGTTTCCTACTCATACGGACCATATGTAGTTCAACTCTGCTTATGAAACGATACAGACCACACCTTCTCTTACATAAATGCTCTTTTGTTAGTAGTGAGAACCGCATTGGGTTTGTGAACTGCGAAAAATCATTTGAGCCCAAAATTCACTGTGTTTACCAGAAATGAACTCTTGCTTGTATGAAGACACAGATCATGGGGTTTGACTCCATTTCGGAAGGGAAATTCAGACCAGAGTTCTCATCCCTGAAACTAACTCTGTTTTAGCGAATTAGCAAGCTCTTCTTTCCAGAGTCTAAAATACAGCAAGAACCATGAGCATGGTCTGAAAAAAAGAACTGTGTTTCCTATTCAAACGGACCATATGTAGTTCAACTCTGCTTATGAAACTGATACAGACCACACCTCCTCTTACATAAATGCTCTTTAGTTAATAGTGAGAATAACGTTGGGTTCCTGAACTGCGAAAAACCATTTGAGCCCAAAATTCACTGGGTTAACCAGAAATGAACTCTCGCTTGTAGAAAGACACAGATCCTGGGGTTTAATTCCGTTTCTGAAGAGAAATTCAGACCAGATTTCAAATCCCAAAATCTCACTCTGTTATAACGCAAGAAGCAAGCTCTTCTTCCCAGATTCTAAATTACAGCAAAAACCATGAGCATGCCCTGGAAAAAGAACTCTGTTTCCTACTCACACGGACCATATGTAGTTCAACTCTGTTTATGAAACTGATACAAACCACAGCTCCTCTTACATAAATACTCTTTAGTTAATCGTGAGAATTGTGTTGGGTTCGTGAACTGCGAAAAATCATTTGAGCCCAAAAATCACTGGGTTTACCTTAAATGAACTCTTGCTTGAAGGAAGACAATGATCCTGGGGTTTAACTCTGTTTCTGAAGGGAAATTCAGTCCAGAGTTCTCATCCCTGAAAAACACTCTGTATTATTGCATGAATCATCCTCTTCTTTCCAGGGTCTCCAATACAGTAAGAACCATGGACATGCCAAGAAAAAAAGAACTGTGTTTCCTACTCATACGGACCATATGTAGTTCAACTCTGCTTATGAAATGATACAGACTACAGCTTCTCTTAAATAAATGCTCTTTAGTTAATAGTGAGAATCGCATTGGGATCGTGAACTGCGTAAAATCATTTGAGCCCAAAATTCACTGGGTTAAACAAAAATGAACTCTTGCTTGTATGAAGACCCAGATCATGGGGTTTACTCCGTTTCTAAAGGGAAAATCGGACCAGAGTTCTCATCCCTGAAACACACTCTGTTTTAACGCTAGAAGCAAGCTCTTCTTTCCAGATTCTAAAATACAGCAAGAACCATGAGCATGGCCTGAATCAAAGAACTGTGTTTCCTACTCATACTGACCATATGTAGATCAACTCTGCTTATGAAACTGATACAAACCACAGCTGCTCTTAGATAAATCCTCCACAGTTAATAGTGAGAATCACGTTTTGGTTCGTGAACTGCAAAAAATCATTTGAGCCCAAAATTCCCTGGCTTTACCAGAAAAGAACTCTTGCTTGTAGGAAGACACAGTTTCTGGGGTTTAACTCCGTTTCTGAAGGGAAATTCAGACCAGAGTTCTCATCCCTGAAACACACTCTGTTATAATGCAAGAAGCAATCTCTTCTTTCCAGAGTCTAAAATACAGCAAGAACCATGAGCATGCCCTGGAAAAAGAACTGAGTTTCCACTCATACGGACCATATGTAGTTCAAGTCTGCTTATGAAACTGATACAAAAAACAGCTCCTCTTACATAAATGCTCTTTAGTTAATCGTGAGAATCGCGTTGGGTTCGTGAACTGCGAAAACCATTTGAGCCCAAAATTCACTTGGTTTACCAGAAATGAACCCTTGCTGGTAGGAAGACACAGATCATGGGGTTTAACTCTGTTTGTGAAGGGAAATTCAGACCAGTGTTCTCTTCCATGAAACACACTCTCTTTTCATGCAAGACGCAAGCTCTTCTTTCCAGCTGCTCCAATACATCGAACCATGAGCATGCACAGAAAAAAAGAACTGTGTTTCCTACTCATACGGACCATATGTAGGTCAACTCTTCTTATGAAAGTGATACAAACCACAGTTCCTCTTACATAAATGCTCTTTAGTTAATTGTGAGAATCATGTTGGGTTCATGAACTGTGAAAAATCATTTGAGCCCAAAAATCACTGGGATTACCAGAAATGAACTCTTGCTTTTAGGAAGACAATGATCCTGTGGTTTAACTCTGTTTCTGAAGGGAAATTCAGACCAGAGTTCTCATCCCTGAAAAAGACTCTGTTTTAAGGCATGAATCAACCTCTTCTTTCCAGGGTCTCCAACACAGTAAGAACCATGGACATGCCAAGAATAAAAGAACTGTGTTTCCTACTCATACGGACCATATGTAGTTCAACTCTGCTTATGAAATGATACAGACCACACCTTCTCTTACATAAATGCTTTTTAATTAATAGTGAGAATCGCATTGGGTTCGTGTACTGCGAAAAATCATTTGAGCCCAAAATTCACTGGGTTTAACAGAAATGAACACTTGCTTGTATGAAGACACAGATCATAGGGTTTAACTCCGTTTCTGAAGGGAAATTCAGACCAGAGTTCTCATCCTTGAAACACACTCTGTTTTAACGCAAGAAGCAAGCTCTTATTTGCAGAGGCTAAAATACAACAAGAACCATGAGCATGCCCTGAAAAAAAGAACTGTGCTTCCTACTTATATGGACCATATGTAGTTCAACTCTGCTTATGAAACTGATACAAACCACAGCTCATCTTACATAAATGCTCTTTAGTTAATTGTGAGAATCGCGTTGGGTTCGTGTACTGCGAAAAATAATTTGAGCCCAAAATTCACTGGGTTTAACAGAAATGAACACTTGCTTGTATGAAGACACAGATCATAGGGTTTAACTCCGTTTCTGAAGGGAAATTCCGACCAGAGTTCTCATCCTTGAAACACACTCTGTTTTAACGCAAGAAGCAAGCTCTTATTTGCAGAGGCTAAAATACAACAAGAACCATGAGCATGCCCTGAAAAAAAGAACTGTGCTTCCTACTTATATGGACCATATGTAGTTCAACTCTGCTTATGAAACTGATACAAACCACAGCTCATCTTACATAAATGCTCTTTAGTTAATAGTGAGAATAACGTTGGGTTCCTGAACTGCGAAAAACCATTTGAGCCCAAAATTCACTGGGTTAACCAGAAATGAACTCTCGCTTGTAGAAAGACACAGATCCTGGGGTTTAATTCCGTTTCTGAAGAGAAATTCAGACCAGATTTCAAATCCCAAAATCTCACTCTGTTATAACGCAAGAAGCAAGCTCTTCTTCCCAGATTCTAAATTACAGCAAAAACCATGAGCATGCCCTGGAAAAAGAACTCTGTTTCCTACTCACACGGACCATATGTAGTTCAACTCTGTTTATGAAACTGATACAAACCACAGCTCCTCTTACATAAATACTCTTTAGTTAATCGTGAGAATTGTGTTGGGTTCGTGAACTGCGAAAAATCATTTGAGCCCAAAAATCACTGGGTTTACCTTAAATGAACTCTTGCTTGAAGGAAGACAATGATCCTGGGGTTTAACTCTGTTTCTGAAGGGAAATTCAGTCCAGAGTTCTCATCCCTGAAAAACACTCTGTATTATTGCATGAATCATCCTCTTCTTTCCAGGGTCTCCAATACAGTAAGAACCATGGACATGCCAAGAAAAAAAGAACTGTGTTTCCTACTCATACGGACCATATGTAGTTCAACTCTGCTTATGAAATGATACAGACTACAGCTTCTCTTAAATAAATGCTCTTTAGTTAATAGTGAGAATCGCATTGGGATCGTGAACTGCGTAAAATCATTTGAGCCCAAAATTCACTGGGTTAAACAAAAATGAACTCTTGCTTGTATGAAGACCCAGATCATGGGGTTTACTCCGTTTCTAAAGGGAAAATCGGACCAGAGTTCTCATCCCTGAAACACACTCTGTTTTAACGCTAGAAGCAAGCTCTTCTTTCCAGATTCTAAAATACAGCAAGAACCATGAGCATGGCCTGAATCAAAGAACTGTGTTTCCTACTCATACTGACCATATGTAGATCAACTCTGCTTATGAAACTGATACAAACCACAGCTGCTCTTAGATAAATCCTCCACAGTTAATAGTGAGAATCACGTTTTGGTTCGTGAACTGCAAAAAATCATTTGAGCCCAAAATTCCCTGGCTTTACCAGAAAAGAACTCTTGCTTGTAGGAAGACACAGTTTCTGGGGTTTAACTCCGTTTCTGAAGGGAAATTCAGACCAGAGTTCTCATCCCTGAAACACACTCTGTTATAATGCAAGAAGCAATCTCTTCTTTCCAGAGTCTAAAATACAGCAAGAACCATGAGCATGCCCTGGAAAAAGAACTGAGTTTCCACTCATACGGACCATATGTAGTTCAAGTCTGCTTATGAAACTGATACAAAAAACAGCTCCTCTTACATAAATGCTCTTTAGTTAATCGTGAGAATCGCGTTGGGTTCGTGAACTGCGAAAACCATTTGAGCCCAAAATTCACTTGGTTTACCAGAAATGAACCCTTGCTGGTAGGAAGACACAGATCATGGGGTTTAACTCTGTTTGTGAAGGGAAATTCAGACCAGTGTTCTCTTCCATGAAACACACTCTCTTTTCATGCAAGACGCAAGCTCTTCTTTCCAGCTGCTCCAATACATCGAACCATGAGCATGCACAGAAAAAAAGAACTGTGTTTCCTACTCATACGGACCATATGTAGGTCAACTCTTCTCATGAAAGTGATACAAACCACAGTTCCTCTTACATAAATGCTCTTTAGTTAATTGTGAGAATCATGTTGGGTTCATGAACTGTGAAAAATCATTTGAGCCCAAAAATCACTGGGATTTCCAGAAATGAACTCTTGCTTTTAGGAAGACAATGATCCTGTGGTTTAACTCTGTTTCTGAAGGGAAATTCAGACCAGAGTTCTCATCCCTGAAAAAGACTCTGTTTTAAGGCATGAATCAACCTCTTCTTTCCAGGGTCTCCAACACAGTAAGAACCATGGACATGCCAAGAATAAAAGAACTGTGTTTCCTACTCATACGGACCATATGTAGTTCAACTCTGCTTATGAAATGATACAGACCACACCTTCTCTTACATAAATGCTTTTTAATTAATAGTGAGAATCGCATTGGGTTCGTGTACTGCGAAAAATCATTTGAGCCCAAAATTCACTGGGTTTAACAGAAATGAACTCTTGCTTGTATGAAGACACATATCCTGGGGTTTAACTCCGTTTCTGAAGGGAAATTCAGACCAGAGTTCTCATCCTTGAAACACACTCTGTTTTAACGCAAGAAGCAAGCTCTTATTTGCAGAGGCTAAAATACAACAAGAACCATGAGCAGGCCCTGAAAAAAAGAACTGTGTTTCCTACTTATATGGACCATATGTAGTTCAACTCTGCTTATGAAACTGATACAAACCACAGCTCCTCTTACATAAATGCTCTTTAGTTAATTGTGAGAATCGCGTTGGGTTCGTGTACTGCGAAAAATCATTTGAGCCCAAAATTCACTGGGTTTAACAGAAATGAACACTTGCTTGTATGAAGACACAGATCATAGGGTTTAACTCCGTTTCTGAAGGGAAATTCAGACCAGAGTTCTCATCCTTGAAACACACTCTGTTTTAACGCAAGAAGCAAGCTCTTATTTGCAGAGGCTAAAATACAACAAGAACCATGAGCATGCCCTGAAAAAAAGAACTGTGCTTCCTACTTATATGGACCATATGTAGTTCAACTCTGCTTATGAAACTGATACAAACCACAGCTCATCTTACATAAATGCTCTTTAGTTAATTGTGAGAATCGCGTTGGGTTCCTGAACTGCGAAAAATCATTTGAGCCCAAAATTCAATGGGTTAACCAGAAATGAAATGTTGCTGGTAGGAAGACACAGATCATGGGGTTTAACTCTGTTTGTGAAGGGAAATTCAGACCAGTGTTCTCTTCCATGAAACACACTCTGTTTTCATGCAAGATGCAAGCTCTTCTTTCCAGCTGCTCCAATACATCAACAACCATGAGCATGCCCAGAAAAAAAATAACTGTGTTTCCTACTCATACGGACCATATGTAGGTCAACTCTTCTTATGAAACTGATACAAACCACAGCTCCTCTTACATAAATGCTCTTTAGTTAATTGTGAGAATCATGTTGGGTTCATGAACTGTGAACAATCATTTGAGCCCAAAAATTACTGGGTTTACCAGAAATGAACTCTTGCTTGTAGGAAGACAATGATCCTGGTGTTTAACTCTGTTTCTGAAGGGAAATTCAGACCAGAGTTCTCATCCCTGAAACACACTCTGTTATAATGCAAGAAGCAAGTTCTTCTTTCCAGAGTCTAAAATACAGCAAGAACCATGAGCATGCCATGGAAAAAGAACTGAGTTTCCACTCATACGGACCATATGTAGTTCAAGTCTGCTTATGAAACTGATACAAAAAAGAGCTCCTCTTACATAAATGCTCTTTAGTTAATCGTGAGAATCGCGTTGGTTCATGAACTGCGAAAACGATTTGAGCCCAAAATTCACTTGGTTTACCAGAAATGAACTCTTGCTGGTAGGAAGACACAGATCATGGGGTTTAACTCTGTTTGTGAAGGGAAATTCAGACCAGGGTTCTCTCCCATGAAACCCACTCTGTATTCATGCAAGACACAAGCTCTTCTTTCCAGCTGCTCCAATACATCGAACCATGAGCATGCCCGGAAAAAAATAACTGTGTTTCCTACTCATATGGACCATATGTAGGTCAACTCTTCTTATGAAACTGATACAAACCACATCTCCTCTTACATAAATGCTCTTTAGTTAATTGTGAGAATCATGTTGGGTTCATGAACTGTGAAAAATCATTTGAGCCCAAAATCACTGGGATTACCAGAAATGAACTCTTGCTTTTAGGAAGACAATGATCCTGTGGTTTAACTCTGTTTCTGAAGGGAAATTCAGACCAGAGTTCTCATCCCTGAAAAAGACTCTGTTTTAAGGCATGAATCAACCTCTTCTTTCCAGGGTCTCCAACACAGTAAGAACCATGGACATGCCAAAAAAAAAGAACTGTGTTTCCTACTCATACGGACCATATGTAGTTCAACTCTGCTTATGAAATGATACAGACCACACCTTCTCTTACATAAATGCTTTTTAATTAATAGTGAGAATCGCATTGGGTTCGTGTACTGCGAAAAATCATTTGAGCCCAAAATTCACTGGGTTTAACAGAAATGAACTCTTGCTTGTATGAAGACACAGATCATGGGGTTTAACTCCGTTTGTAAAGGGAAATTCAGACCAGAGTTCTCATCCTTGAAACACACTCTGTTTTAACGCAAGAAGCAAGCTCTTATTTGCAGAGGCTAAAATACAACAAGAACCATGAGCAGGCCCTGAAAAAAAGAACTGTGTTTCCTACTTATATGGACCATATGTAGTTCAACTCTGCTTATGAAACTGATACAAACCACAGCTCCTCTTACATAAATGCTCTTTAGTTAATTGTGAGAATCGCGTTGGGTTCCTGAACTGCGAAAAATCATTTGAGCCCAAAATTCAATGGGTTAACCAGAAATGAAATGTTGCTGGTAGGAAGACACAGATCATGGGGTTTAACTCTGTTTGTGAAGGGAAATTCAGACCAGTGTTCTCTTCCATGAAACACACTCTGTTTTCATGCAAGATGCAAGCTCTTCTTTCCAGCTGCTCCAATACATCAACAACCATGAGCATGCCCAGAAAAAAAATAACTGTGTTTCCTACTCATACGGACCATATGTAGGTCAACTCTTCTTATGAAACTGATACAAACCACAGCTCCTCTTACATAAATGCTCTTTAGTTAATTGTGAGAATCATGTTGGGTTCATGAACTGTGAACAATCATTTAGCCGCAAAATTACTGGCTTTACCAGAAATGAACTCTTGCTTGTAGGAAGACAATGATCCTGGTGTTTAACTCTGTTTCTGAAGGGAAATTCAGACCAGAGTTCTCATCCCTGAAACACACTCTGTTATAATGCAAGAAGCAAGTTCTTCTTTCCAGAGTCTAAAATACAGCAAGAACCATGAGCATGCCCTGGAAAAAGAACTGAGTTTCCACTCATACGGACCATATGTAGTTCAAGTCTGCTTATGAAACTGATACAAAAAACAGCTCCTCTTACATAAATGCTCTTTAGTTAATCGTGATAATCGTGTTGGTTCGTGAACTGCGAAAACCATTTGAGCCCAAAATTCACTTGGTTTACCAGAAATGAACTCTTGCTGGTAGGAAGACACAGATCTTGGGGTTTAACTCTGTTTGTGAAGGGAAATTCAGACCAGGGTTCTCTCCCATGAAACCCACTCTATATTCATGCAAGACGCAAGCTCTTCTTTCCAGCTGCTCCAATACATCGAATCATGAGCATGCCCGGAAAAAAATAACTGTGTTTCCTACTCACACGGACCATATGTAGTTCAACTCTGCTTATGAAACGATACAGACCACACCTTCTCTTACATAAATGCTCTTTTGTTAGTAGTGAGAACCGCATTGGGTTCGTGAACTGCGAAAAATCATTTGAGCCCAAAATTCACTGTGTTTACCAGAAATGAACTCTTGCTTGTATGAAGACACAGATCCTGGGGTTTGACTCCATTTAGGAAGGGAAATTCAGACCAGAGTTCTCATCCCTGAAACTAACTCTGTTTTAGCGAAGTAGCAAGCTCTTCTTTCCAGAGTCTAAAATACAGCAAGAACCATGAGCATGGTCTGAAAAAAAGAACTGTGTTTCCTATTCATACGGACCATATGTAGTTCAACTCTGCTTAAGAAACTGATACAGACCACACCTCCTCTTAGATAAATGCTCTTTAATTAATAGTGATAATCGAGTTGGGTTCTAGAACTGTGTAAAATTATTTGAGCCCAAAGATCATGTGCTTTACCAGAAATGAACTCTTGCTAGTAGGAATACACAGATCCTTGTGTTTAACTCCGTTTCTGAAGGGAAATTCAGACCAGAGTTCTCATCCCTGAAACACACTCTGTTTTAAGGCATGAATCATCCTCTTCTTTCCACGGTCTCCAATACATTAAGAACCATGCGCATGCCAAGAAAAAAGGAACAGTGTTTCCTACTCATACGGATCATATGTAGTCCAACTCTGCTTATGAAAAGAATACAGACCACAGCTCCCCTTACATAAATGCTCCTTAGTTAATAGTGATAATCGCGTTGGGTTCTAGAACTGTGTAAAATCATTTGAGCCCAAAAATCAATGGGTTTACCAGAAATGTACTCTTGCTTGTAGGAAGTCAATGATCCTGGGGTATAACTCCGTTTCTGAAGGGAAATTCAGACCAGAGTTCTCATCCCTGAAAAACACTCTGTTTTAAGGCATGAATCATCCTCTTCTTTCCAGGGTCTCCAATACAGTAAGAACCATGGACATGCCAAGATCAAAATAACTGATTTTCCTACTCATACGGACCATATGTAGTTCAACTCTACTTATGAAATGATACAGACCACACCTTCTCTTACATAAATGCTTTTTAATTAATAGTGAGAATCGCATTGGGTTCGTGTACTGCGAAAAATCATTTGAGCCCAAAATTCACTGGGTTTACCAGAAATGAACTCTTGCTTGTATGAAGACACAGATCATAGGGTTTAACTCTGTTTCTGAAGGGAAATTCAGACCAGAGTTCTCATCCTTGAAACAAACTCTGTTTTAACGCAAGAAGCAAGCTCTTATTTGCAGAGGCTAAAATACAACAAGAACCATGAGCATGCCCTGAAAAAAAGAACTGTGTTTCCTACTTATATGGACCATATGTAGTTCAACTCTGCTTATGAAACTGATACAAACCACAGCTCCTCTTACATAAATGCTCTTTAGTTAAATGTGAGAATCGCGTTGGGTTCCTGAACTGCGAAAAATCATTTGAGCCCAAAATTCAATGGGTTAACCAGAAATGAAATGTTGCTGGTAGGAAGACACAGATCATGGGGTTTAACTCTGTTTGTGAAGGGAAATTCAGACCAGTGTTCTCTTCCATGAAACACACTCTGTTTTCATGGAAGATGCAAGCTCTTCTTTCCAGCTGCTCCAATACATCAACAACCATGAGCATGCCCAGAAAATAATAACTGTGTTTCCTACTC
This sequence comes from Onychomys leucogaster, assembly GCA_949786385.1. Taxonomy (NCBI): domain Eukaryota; kingdom Metazoa; phylum Chordata; class Mammalia; order Rodentia; family Cricetidae; genus Onychomys; species Onychomys leucogaster. The sequence goes on along the minus strand of CATKUP010000051.1, from coordinate 3,052,294 downwards.
ATACGGACCATATGTATGTCAACTCTTCTTATGAAACTGATACAAACCACAGCTCCTCTTACATAAATGCTCTTTAGTTAATTGTGAGAATCATGTTGGGTTCATGAACTGTGAACAATCATTTGAGCCCCAAAATTACTGGGTTTACCAGAAATGAACTCTTGCTTGTACGAAGAGAATGATCCTGGTGTTTAACTCTGTTTCTGAAGGGAAATTCAGACCAGAGTTCTCATCCCTGAAACACACTCTGTTATAATGCAAGAAGCAAGTTCTTCTTTCCAGAGTCTAAAATACAGCAAGAACCATGAGCATGCCATGGAAAAAGAACTGAGTTTCCACTCATACGGACCATATGTAGTTCAAGTCTGCTTATGAAACTGATACAAAAAAGAGCTCCTCTTACATAAATGCTCTTTAGTTAATCGTGAGAATCGCGTTGGTTCATGAACTGCGAAAACGATTTGAGCCCAAAATTCACTTCGTTTACCAGAAATGAACTCTTGCTGGTAGGAAGACACAGATCATGGGGTTTAACTCTGTTTGTGAAGGGAAATTCAGACCAGGGTTCTCTCCCATGAAACCCACTCTGTATTCATGCAAGACACAAGCTCTTCTTTCCAGCTGCTCCAATACATCGAACCATGAGCATGCCCGGAAAAAAATAACTGTGTTTCCTACTCATATGGACCATATGTAGGTCAACTCTTCTTATGAAACTGATACAAACCACATCTCCTCTTACATAAATGCTCTTTAGTTAATTGTGAGAATCATGTTGGGTTCATGAACTGTGAAAAATCATTTGAGCCCAAAAATCACTGGGATTACCAGAAATGAACTCTTGCTTTTAGGAAGACAATGATCCTGTGGTTTAACTCTGTTTCTGAAGGGAAATTCAGACCAGAGTTCTCATCCCTGAAAAAGACTCTGTTTTAAGGCATGAATCAACCTCTTCTTTCCAGGGTCTCCAACACAGTAAGAACCATGGACATGCCAAAAAAAAAGAACTGTGTTTCCTACTCATACGGACCATATGTAGTTCAACTCTGCTTATGAAATGATACAGACCACACCTTCTCTTACATAAATGCTTTTTAATTAATAGTGAGAATCGCATTGGGTTCGTGTACTGCGAAAAATCATTTGAGCCCAAAATTCACTGGGTTTAACAGAAATGAACTCTTGCTTGTATGAAGACACAGATCATGGGGTTTAACTCCGTTTGTAAAGGGAAATTCAGACCAGAGTTCTCATCCTTGAAACACACTCTGTTTTAACGCAAGAAGCAAGCTCTTATTTGCAGAGGCTAAAATACAACAAGAACCATGAGCAGGCCCTGAAAAAAAGAACTGTGTTTCCTACTTATATGGACCATATGTAGTTCAACTCTGCTTATGAAACTGATACAAACCACAGCTCCTCTTACATAAATGCTCTTTAGTTAATTGTGAGAATCGCGTTGGGTTCCTGAACTGCGAAAAATCATTTGAGCCCAAAATTCAATGGGTTAACCAGAAATGAAATGTTGCTGGTAGGAAGACACAGATCATGGGGTTTAACTCTGTTTGTGAAGGGAAATTCAGACCAGTGTTCTCTTCCATGAAACACACTCTGTTTTCATGCAAGATGCAAGCTCTTCTTTCCAGCTGCTCCAATACATCAACAACCATGAGCATGCCCAGAAAAAAAATAACTGTGTTTCCTACTCATACGGACCATATGTAGGTCAACTCTTCTTATGAAACTGATACAAACCACAGCTCCTCTTACATAAATGCTCTTTAGTTAATTGTGAGAATCATGTTGGGTTCATGAACTGTGAACAATCATTTAGCCGCAAAATTACTGGCTTTACCAGAAATGAACTCTTGCTTGTAGGAAGACAATGATCCTGGTGTTTAACTCTGTTTCTGAAGGGAAATTCAGACCAGAGTTCTCATCCCTGAAACACACTCTGTTATAATGCAAGAAGCAAGTTCTTCTTTCCAGAGTCTAAAATACAGCAAGAACCATGAGCATGCCCTGGAAAAAGAACTGAGTTTCCACTCATACGGACCATATGTAGTTCAAGTCTGCTTATGAAACTGATACAAAAAACAGCTCCTCTTACATAAATGCTCTTTAGTTAATCGTGATAATCGTGTTGGTTCGTGAACTGCGAAAACCATTTGAGCCCAAAATTCACTTGGTTTACCAGAAATGAACTCTTGCTGGTAGGAAGACACAGATCTTGGGGTTTAACTCTGTTTGTGAAGGGAAATTCAGACCAGGGTTCTCTCCCATGAAACCCACTCTATATTCATGCAAGACGCAAGCTCTTCTTTCCAGCTGCTCCAATACATCGAATCATGAGCATGCCCGGAAAAAAATAACTGTGTTTCCTACTCACACGGACCATATGTAGTTCAACTCTGCTTATGAAACGATACAGACCACACCTTCTCTTACATAAATGCTCTTTTGTTAGTAGTGAGAACCGCATTGGGTTCGTGAACTGCGAAAAATCATTTGAGCCCAAAATTCACTGTGTTTACCAGAAATGAACTCTTGCTTGTATGAAGACACAGATCCTGGGGTTTGACTCCATTTAGGAAGGGAAATTCAGACCAGAGTTCTCATCCCTGAAACTAACTCTGTTTTAGCGAAGTAGCAAGCTCTTCTTTCCAGAGTCTAAAATACAGCAAGAACCATGAGCATGGTCTGAAAAAAAGAACTGTGTTTCCTATTCATACGGACCATATGTAGTTCAACTCTGCTTAAGAAACTGATACAGACCACACCTCCTCTTAGATAAATGCTCTTTAATTAATAGTGATAATCGAGTTGGGTTCTAGAACTGTGTAAAATTATTTGAGCCCAAAGATCATGTGCTTTACCAGAAATGAACTCTTGCTAGTAGGAATACACAGATCCTTGTGTTTAACTCCGTTTCTGAAGGGAAATTCAGACCAGAGTTCTCATCCCTGAAACACACTCTGTTTTAAGGCATGAATCATCCTCTTCTTTCCACGGTCTCCAATACATTAAGAACCATGCGCATGCCAAGAAAAAAGGAACAGTGTTTCCTACTCATACGGATCATATGTAGTCCAACTCTGCTTATGAAAAGAATACAGACCACAGCTCCCCTTACATAAATGCTCCTTAGTTAATAGTGATAATCGCGTTGGGTTCTAGAACTGTGTAAAATCATTTGAGCCCAAAAATCAATGGGTTTACCAGAAATGTACTCTTGCTTGTAGGAAGTCAATGATCCTGGGGTATAACTCCGTTTCTGAAGGGAAATTCAGACCAGAGTTCTCATCCCTGAAAAACACTCTGTTTTAAGGCATGAATCATCCTCTTCTTTCCAGGGTCTCCAATACAGTAAGAACCATGGACATGCCAAGATCAAAATAACTGATTTTCCTACTCATACGGACCATATGTAGTTCAACTCTACTTATGAAATGATACAGACCACACCTTCTCTTACATAAATGCTTTTTAATTAATAGTGAGAATCGCATTGGGTTCGTGTACTGCGAAAAATCATTTGAGCCCAAAATTCACTGGGTTTACCAGAAATGAACTCTTGCTTGTATGAAGACACAGATCATAGGGTTTAACTCTGTTTCTGAAGGGAAATTCAGACCAGAGTTCTCATCCTTGAAACAAACTCTGTTTTAACGCAAGAAGCAAGCTCTTATTTGCAGAGGCTAAAATACAACAAGAACCATGAGCATGCCCTGAAAAAAAGAACTGTGTTTCCTACTTATATGGACCATATGTAGTTCAACTCTGCTTATGAAACTGATACAAACCACAGCTCCTCTTACATAAATGCTCTTTAGTTAAATGTGAGAATCGCGTTGGGTTCCTGAACTGCGAAAAATCATTTGAGCCCAAAATTCAATGGGTTAACCAGAAATGAAATGTTGCTGGTAGGAAGACACAGATCATGGGGTTTAACTCTGTTTGTGAAGGGAAATTCAGACCAGTGTTCTCTTCCATGAAACACACTCTGTTTTCATGGAAGATGCAAGCTCTTCTTTCCAGCTGCTCCAATACATCAACAACCATGAGCATGCCCAGAAAATAATAACTGTGTTTCCTACTCATACGGACCATATGTATGTCAACTCTTCTTATGAAACTGATACAAACCACAGCTCCTCTTACATAAATGCTCTTTAGTTAATTGTGAGAATCATGTTGGGTTCATGAACTGTGAACAATCATTTGAGCCCCAAAATTACTGGGTTTACCAGAAATGAACTCTTGCTTGTACGAAGAGAATGATCCTGGTGTTTAACTCTGTTTCTGAAGGGAAATTCAGACCAGAGTTCTCATCCCTGAAACACACTCTGTTATAATGCAAGAAGCAAGTTCTTCTTTCCAGAGTCTAAAATACAGCAAGAACCATGAGCATGCCATGGAAAAAGAACTGAGTTTCCACTCATACGGACCATATGTAGTTCAAGTCTGCTTATGAAACTGATACAAAAAAGAGCTCCTCTTACATAAATGCTCTTTAGTTAATCGTGAGAATCGCGTTGGTTCATGAACTGCGAAAACGATTTGAGCCCAAAATTCACTTCGTTTACCAGAAATGAACTCTTGCTGGTAGGAAGACACAGATCATGGGGTTTAACTCTGTTTGTGAAGGGAAATTCAGACCAGGGTTCTCTCCCATGAAACCCACTCTGTATTCATGCAAGACACAAGCTCTTCTTTCCAGCTGCTCCAATACATCGAACCATGAGCATGCCCGGAAAAAAATAACTGTGTTTCCTACTCATATGGACCATATGTAGGTCAACTCTTCTTATGAAACTGATACAAACCACATCTCCTCTTACATAAATGCTCTTTAGTTAATTGTGAGAATCATGTTGGGTTCATGAACTGTGAAAAATCATTTGAGCCCAAAAATCACTGGGATTACCAGAAATGAACTCTTGCTTTTAGGAAGACAATGATCCTGTGGTTTAACTCTGTTTCTGAAGGGAAATTCAGACCAGAGTTCTCATCCCTGAAAAAGACTCTGTTTTAAGGCATGAATCAACCTCTTCTTTCCAGGGTCTCCAACACAGTAAGAACCATGGACATGCCAAAAAAAAAGAACTGTGTTTCCTACTCATACGGACCATATGTAGTTCAACTCTGCTTATGAAATGATACAGACCACACCTTCTCTTACATAAATGCTTTTTAATTAATAGTGAGAATCGCATTGGGTTCGTGTACTGCGAAAAATCATTTGAGCCCAAAATTCACTGGGTTTAACAGAAATGAACTCTTGCTTGTATGAAGACACAGATCATGGGGTTTAACTCCGTTTGTAAAGGGAAATTCAGACCAGAGTTCTCATCCCTGAAACTAACTCTGTTTTAGCGAAGTAGCAAGCTCTTCTTTCCAGAGTCTAAAATACAGCAAGCACCATGAGCATGGTCTGAAAAAAAGAACTGTGTTTCCTATTCATACGGACCATATGTAGTTCAACTCTGCTTAAGAAACTGATACAGACCACACCTCCTCTTAGATAAATGCTCTTTAATTAATAGTGATAATCGAGTTGGGTTCTAGAACTGTGTAAAGTTATTTGAGCCCAAAGATCATGTGCTTTACCAGAAATGAACTCTTGCTAGTAGGAATACACAGATCCTTGTGTTTAACTCCGTTTCTGAAGGGAAATTCAGACCAGAGTTCTCATCCCTGAAACACACTCTGTTTTAAGGCATGAATCATCCTCTTCTTTCCACAGTCTCCAATACATTAAGAACCATGCGCATGCCAAGAAAAAAGGAACAGTGTTTCCTACTCATACGGACCATATGTAGTCCAACTCTGCTTATGAAAAGAATACAGACCACAGCTCCCCTTACATAAATGCTCCTTAGTTAATAGTGATAATCGCGTTGGGTTCTAGAACTGTGTAAAATCATTTGAGCCCAAAAATCAATGGGTTTACCAGAAATGTACTCTTGCTTGTAGGAAGTCAATGATCCTGGGGTATAACTCCGTTTCTGAAGGGAAATTCACACCAGAGTTCTCATCCCTGAAAAACACTCTGTTTTAAGGCATGAATCATCCTCTTCTTTCCAGGGTCTCCAATACAGTAAGAACCATGGACATGCCAAGATCAAAATAACTGATTTTCCTACTCATACGGACCATATGTAGTTCAACTCTACTTATGAAATGATACAGACCACACCTTCTCTTACATAAATGCTTTTTAATTAATAGTGAGAATCGCATTGGGTTCGTGTACTGCGAAAAATCATTTGAGCCCAAAATTCACTGGGTTTAACAGAAATGAACTCTTGCTTGTATGAAGACACAGATCATAGGGTTTAACTCCGTTTCTGAAGGGAAATTCAGACCAGAGTTCTCATCCTTGAAACAAACTCTGTTTTAACGCAAGAAGCAAGCTCTTATTTGCAGAGGCTAAAATACAACAAGAACCATGAGCATGCCCTGAAAAAAAGAACTGTGTTTCCTACTTATATGGACCATATGTAGTTCAACTCTGCTTATGAAACTGATACAAACCACAGCTCCTCTTACATAAATGCTCTTTAGTTAATTGTGAGAATCGCGTTGGGTTCCTGAACTGCGAAAAATCATTTGAGCCCAAAATTCAATGGGTTAACCAGAAATGAAATGTTGCTGGTAGGAAGACACAGATCATGGGGTTTAACTCTGTTTGTGAAGGGAAATTCAGACCAGTGTTCTCTTCCATGAAACACACTCTGTTTTCATGGAAGATGCAAGCTCTTCTTTCCAGCTGCTCCAATACATCAACAACTATGAGCATGCCCAGAAAATAATAACTGTGTTTCCTACTCATACGGACCATATGTAGGTCAACTCTTCTTATGAAACTGATACAAACCACAGCTCCTCTTACATAAATGCTCTTTAGTTAATTGTGAGAATCATGTTGGGTTCATGAACTGTGAACAATCATTTGAGCCCCAAAATTACTGGGTTTACCAGAAATGAACTCTTGCTTGTACGAAGAGAATGATCCTGGTGTTTAACTCTGTTTCTGAAGGGAAATTCAGACCAGAGTTCTCATCCCTGAAACACACTCTGTTATAATGCAAGAAGCAAGTTCTTCTTTCCAGAGTCTAAAATACAGTAAGAACCATGGACATGCCAAGAACAAAAGAACTGTGTTTCCTACTCATACGGACCATATGTAGTTCAACTCTGCTTATGAAACGATACAGACCACACCTTCTCTTACATAAATGCTCTTTTGTTAGTAGTGAGAACCGCATTGGGTTCGTGAACTGCGAAAAATCATTTGAGCCCAAAATTCACTGTGTTTACCAGAAATGAACTCTTGCTTATATGAAGACACAGATCATGGGGTGTGACTCCATTTCGGAAGGGAAATTCAGACCAGAGTTCTCATCCCTGAAACTAACTCTGTTTTAGCGAAGTAGCAAGCTCTTCTTTCCAGAGTCTAAAATACAGCAAGAACCATGAGCATGGTCTGAAAAAAAGAACTGTGTTTCCTATTCATACTGACCATATGTAGTTCAACTCTGCTTAAGAAACTGATACAGACCACACCTCCTCTTAGATAAATGCTCTTTAATTAATAGTGATAATCGAGTTGGGTTCTAGAACTGTGTAAAGTTATTTGAGCCCAAAGATCATGTGCTTTACCAGAAATGAACTCTTGCTGGTAGGAAGACACAGATCATGGGGTTTAACTCTGTTTGTGAAGGGAAATTCAGACCAGTTTTCTCTTCCATGAAACACACTCTGTTTTCATGCAAGACAGAAGCTCTTCTTTCCAGCTGCTCCAATACATCGAACCATGAGCATGCACAGAAAAAAAGAACTGTGTTTCCTACTCATACGGACCATATGTAGGTCAACTCTTCTTATGAAAGTGATACAAACCACAGTTCCTCTTACATAAATGCTCTTTAGTTAATTGTGAGAATCATGTTGGGTTCATGAACTGTGAAAAATCATTTGAGCCCAAAAATCACTGGGATTACCAGAAATGAACTCTTGCTTTTAGGAAGACAATGATCCTGTGGTTTAACTCTGTTTCTGAAGGGAAATTCAGACCAGAGTTCTCATCCCTGAAAAAGACTCTGTTTTAAGGCATGAATCAACCTCTTCTTTCCAGGGTCTCCAACACAGTAAGAACCATGGACATGCCAAGAAAAAAAGAACTGTGTTTCCTACTCATACGGACCATATGTAGTTCAACTCTGCTTATGAAATGATACAGACCACACCTTCTCTTACATAAATGCTTTTTAATTAATAGTGAGAATCGCATTGGGTTCGTGTACTGCGAAAAATTATTTGAGCCCAAAATTCACTGGGTTTAACAGAAATGAACTCTTGCTTGTATGAAGACACAGATCCTGGGGTTTAACTCCGTTTCTGAAGGGAAATTCAGACCAGAGTTCTCATCCTTGAAACACACTCTGTTTTAACGCAAGAAGCAAGCTCTTATTTGCAGAGGCTAAAATACAACAAGAACCATGAGCAGGCCCTGAAAAAAAGAACTGTGTTTCCTACTTATATGGACCATATGTAGTTCAACTCTGCTTATGAAACTGATACAAACCACAGCTCCTCTTACATAAATGCTCTTTAGTTAATTGTGAGAATCGCGTTGGGTTCCTGAACTGCGAAAAATCATTTGAGCCCAAAATTCAATGGGTTAACCAGAAATGAAATGTTGCTGGTAGGAAGACACAGATCATGGGGTTTAACTCTGTTTGTGAAGGGAAATTCAGACCAGTGTTCTCTTCCATGAAACACACTCTGTTTTCATGCAAGATGCAAGCTCTTCTTTCCAGCTGCTCCAATACATCAACAACCATGAGCATGCCCAGAAAAAAAATAACTGTGTTTCCTACTCATACGGACCATATGTAGGTCAACTCTTCTTATGAAACTGATACAAACCACAGCTCCTCTGACATAAATGCTCTTTAGTTAATTGTGAGAATCATGTTGGGTTCATGAACTGTGAACAATCATTTGAGCCCCAAAATTACTGGGTTTACCAGAAATGAACTCTTGCTTGTACGAAGACAATGATCCTGGTGTTTAACTCTGCTTCTGAAGGGAAATTCAGACCAGAGTTCTCATCCCTGAAACACACTCTGTTATAATGCAAGAAGCAAGTTCTTCTTTCCAGAGTCTAAAATACAGCAAGAACCATGAGCATGCCCTGGAAAAAGAACTGAGTTTCCACTCATACGGACCATATGTAGTTCAAGTCTGCTTATGAAACTGATACAAAAAAGAGCTCCTCTTACATAAATGCTCTTTAGTTAATCGTGAGAATCGCGTTGGTTCGTGAACTGCGAAAACCTTTTGAGCCCAAAATTCACTTGCTTTACCAGAAATGAACTCTTGCTGGTAGGAAGACACAGATCATGGGGTTTAACTCTGTTTGTGAAGGGAAATTCAGACCAGGGTTCTCTCCCATGAAACCCACTCTGTATTCATGCAAGACGCAAGCTCTTCTTTCCAGCTGCTCCAATACATAGAACCATGAGCATGCCCGGAAAAAAATAGCTGTGTTTCCTACTCATACGGACCATATGTAGTTCAACTCTGCTTATGAAACGATACAGACCACACCTTCTCTTACATAAATGCTCTTTTGTTAGTAGTGAGAACCGCATTGGGTTTGTGAACTGCGAAAAATCATTTGAGCCCAAAATTCACTGTGTTTACCAGAAATGAACTCTTGCTTGTATGAAGACACAGATCATGGGGTTTGACTCCATTTCGGAAGGGAAATTCAGACCAGAGTTCTCATCCCTGAAACTAACTCTGTTTTAGCGAATTAGCAAGCTCTTCTTTCCAGAGTCTAAAATACAGCAAGAACCATGAGCATGGTCTGAAAAAAAGAACTGTGTTTCCTATTCAAACGGACCATATGTAGTTCAACTCTGCTTATGAAACTGATACAGACCACACCTCCTCTTACATAAATGCTCTTTAGTTAATAGTGAGAATAACGTTGGGTTCCTGAACTGCGAAAAACCATTTGAGCCCAAAATTCACTGGGTTAACCAGAAATGAACTCTCGCTTGTAGAAAGACACAGATCCTGGGGTTTAATTCCATTTCTGAAGGGAAATTCAGACCAGAGTTCTCATCCCTGAAAAAAACTCTGTTTTAAGGCAAGAATCATCCTCTTCTTTCCAGCCTCTCCAATATAGTAAGAAACATGAGCATGCCCAGAATAACAGAACTATGTTTCCTACCCATACAGACCATATGTAGTTCAACTCTGCTTATGAAACTGACACAAACCACAGCTCATCTTACATAAATCCTCTTTAGTTAATAGTGAGAATTCGTAGGGTTCGTGATCTGTGAAAAAACATTTGAGCACAAAATTCACCGGGTTTACCGGAAATGAACTCTTGGTGGTAAGAAGACACAGATCCTGGGGTTTCACTCCGTTTCTGAAGGGAAATTCAGACCAGAGTTCTCATCCCTGAAACACACTCTGTTTTATCGCAGGTAGTAAGCTCTTCTTTCCAGGGCCTAAAATACAGCAAGAACTATGAGCATGCCCTGAAAAAAAGAACTGTGTTTCCTACTTATACGGACCATATGTAGTTCAACTCTGCTTATGAAACTGATACAAACCACGGCTCCCCTTACATATATGCTCTTTAAATAATAGTGAGAATCATGTTGGGTTCGTAAACTGCGAGAAATCATTTGAGCCCTAAATTCACTGTGTTAACCAGAAATCAACTCTTGCTTGTAGGAAGACAGTGATCCTGGAGTTTAATTCCGTTTCTGAAGGCAAATTCAGAACAGAGTTCTCATCCCGGAAAAACACTCTGTTTTAAGGCAAGGATCATCCTCTTCATTCCAGAGTCTCCAATATATTATGAAACATGAGCATGCCCAGAAAAAAAAAACTGTGTTTACTACTCCTACACTCCATATGTAGTTCAACTCTGCTTATGAAACTGATACAAACCAAGGCTCCTCTTACATAAATGCTCTTTAGTTAATTGTGAGAATCATGTTGGGTTCATGAACTGTGAAAAATCTTTTGAGCCCAAAATTCAGTGGGTTTACCAGAAATGAACTCTTGCTTGTACGAAGACAATGATCCTGGGGTATAACTCTGTTTCTGAAGGGAAATTCATACCAGAGTTCTCATCCCTGAAAAACACTCTGTTTTAAGTCTTGAATCATCCTCTTCTTTCCAGGGTCTCCAATACAGTAAGAACCATGGACATGCAAAGAAAAAATGAACTGTGTTTCCTACTCATACGGACCATAAGTAGTTCAACTCTACTTATGAAATGCTACAGACCACAGCTTCTCTTACATAAATGCTCTTTAGTTAATAGTGAGAATCACATTGGGATCTTGAACTGCGTAAAATCATTTGAGCCCAAAATTCACTGGGTTAACCAGAAATGAACTCTTGCTTGTATGAAGACACAGATCATGGGGTTTATCTCCGTTTCTGAATGGAAATTCAGACCAGAGTTCTCATCCCTGAAACACACTCTATTTAACGCTAGAAGCAAGCTCTTCTTTCCAGAGTCTAAAATACAGCAAGAACCATGAGCATGGCCTGAAAAAAACAACTGTGTTTCCTACTCATACGTTCCATATGTAGTTCAACTCTGCTTATGAAACTGATACAAACCACAGCTGCTCTTAGATATATCTTCCTTAGTTAATAGTGAGAATCGCGTTTTGGTTCGTGAACTGCAAAAAATCATTAGAGCCCAAAATTCGCTGGCTTTACCAAAAAAGAACTCTTGCTTGTAGGAAGACACAGATCATGGGGTTTAACTCCGTTTCTGAAGGGAAATTCAGACCAGTGTTCTCATCCCTGAAACACACTCTGTTTTACTGAACAAGCAAGCTCTTTTTTCCAGAGTCTAAAATACAACAAGCACCATGAGCATGGCCTAAAAAAAGAACTGTGTTTCCTATTCATACGGACCATATGCACTTCAACTCTTCTCATGAAACTGATACAGACCACACCTCCTTTTCCAAAAATTCTCTTTAGTTCATAGTGATAATAGCGTAGGGTTCGTGAACTTCGAAAAATCATTTGAACCTAAAATCACTGCAGTTACCAGAACTGAACTCTTGATTGTAGGAAGACACACATCCTGTGGTTTAACTCCGTTTCTGAAGGCAAATTCAGTCGAGAGTTCTCATCCCTGAAACACACTCTGTTATAACGCAAGAAGCAAGCTCTTCTTTCCAGAATCTTTAATACAGCAAGAACCAAGAGCATGGCCTGAAAAATAGAACTGTGTTTCCTATTCATACGGACCATTTGTAGTTCAACTCTGCTTATGAAACTGATACAGACCACACATCCTCTTACATAAATGCTCTTTAGTTAATAGTGAGAATAGCGTTGGGTTCCTGAACTGCGAAAAATCATTTGAGACTAAAATCACTGGAGTTACCAAAATTGAACTCTTGCATGTAGGAAGACACAGATACTGGGGTTTGACTCTGTTTCTGAAGGCAAATTCAGACCAGAGTTCTCATACCTGAAACACACTCTGTTTTAATGCAAGAAGCAAGCTCCTCATTCCAGAGTCTAAAATACAGCAAGGACCATGAGCATTCCCTGAAAAAAAGAACTGTGGTTCCTATTCATACGGACCATTTCTAGTTCAACTCTGCTTATGAAACTGATACAAACCACGGTTCCTCTTACATATATGCTCTTTAGTTAATAGTGAGAATCATGTTGGTTTCGTGAACTGCGAAAAATCATTTGGGCCCAAAATTCACTGGGTTTACCAGAAATGAACACTTGCTTATAGGAAGACACTGATCCTGGAGTTTAACTCCGTTTCTGAAGGCAAATTCAGAATAGAGTTCTCATCCCAGAAAAACACTCTGTTTTAAGGCAAGAATCATCCTCTTCTTTCCAGCGTCTCCAATATAATAAGAATCATGGTCATGCCCAGAAAAAAAAACTGTGTTTACTACTCCTACAGTCCATATGTAGTAAAACTCTGCTTATGAAACTGATACAAACCACAGCTCCTCTTACATAAATGCTCTTTAGTTAATTATGAGAATCATGATGGTTCATGAACTGCGAAAAATCATTTGAGCCCAAAAATCACTGGGTTTACCAGAAATGAACGCTTGCTTGTAGGAGACAATGATCCTGGGGTTTAACTCTGTTTCTGAAGGGAAATTCAGACCAGAGTTCTCATCCCTGAAAAACACTCTGTTTTAAGGCATGAATCCTCTTCTTCTTTCCAGGGGCTGCAATACAGTAAGAACCATGGACATGCCAAGAAAAAAGAACTGTGTTTCCTATTCATACGGACCATATGTAGTTCAAATCTGCTTATGAAATGATACAGACCACAGCGTCTCTTACATAAATGCTCTTTACTTAATAGAGATAATCACATTGGGATCATGAACTGCGTAAAATCATTTGAGCACAAAATTCACTGGATTAACCAGGAATGAACTTTTGCTTGTATGAAGACACAGATCATGGGGTTTAACTCTGTTTCTGAAGGCAAATTGAGACCAGTGTTCTAATCCCTGAAACACACTCTGTTTTAATGAAGAAGCAAGCTCTTCTTTCCAGATTCTAAAACAAAGCAAGCACCATGAGCATGGCCTGAAAAAAGAACTGTGTTTCCTATTCATACGGACCATATGTACTTCAACTCTGCTCATGAAACTGATACAGACCACAACTCCTTTTCCAAAAATGCTCTTTAGTTCATAGTGATAATAGCGTAGGGTTCGTGAACTTCGAAAATCATTTGAGCCTAAAATCACTGGGGTTACCAGAAATGAACTCTTGCTTGTAGGAAGACATAGATCCTGGGGTTTGACTCCGTTTCTGAAGGCAACTTCAGACCAGAGTTCTCGTCCCTGAAACACGCTCTGTTTTAAGTCAAGAATCATCCTCTTCTTTCCAGCGTCTCCAATATAGTAAGAAAAATGAGCATGCCCAGAAAAAAAAAAAACAGTGTTTCCTACTCCTACAGTCCATATGTAGTTCAACTCTGCTTATGAAACTGATACAAACCACAGCTCCTCTTACATAAATCCTCTTTAGTTAATAGTGAGCATAGCGTAGGTTTCGTGAACTGTGAAAATACATTTGAGCCCAAAATTCACTGTGTTTTCAAGAAATGAACTCTTCATTGTAGGAAGACAGACATCCTGGGGTTTAACTCCGTTTCTGAAGGCAAATTCAGACCAGAGTTCTCATCCCTGAAACACACTCTGTTTCAATGAAGAAGCAAGCTCTTCTTTCCAGAGTCTAAAATACAGCAAGAACCATGATCATTGCCTGAAATAAAATACTGTGTCTCCTGCTCATATGGACCATATTTAGTTCAACTCTGCTTATGAAACTGATACAGACCACACCTCCTCTTACATAATTGCACTTTATTTAATAGTCAGAATAGCGTTGGGTTCCTGAACTTCGAAATTTCATTTGAGCCCAAAATTCACTGGGTTTACAGGAAAGGAACTCTTGCTTGTAGGAAGACACAGATTCTGGGGTTTAACTCTGGTTCTGAAGACAAATTCAGACCAGAATTCTCATCCCTGAAAAACACTCTGTTTTAAGGCAAGAATCATCCTCTTATTTCCAGCGTCTTCAATATCGTAAGAACCATGAGCATGCCCAGAAAAAAGGAACTGAGTTTCCTAATAATACGGACCATATGTATTTCCACCCTGCTTATGAAATGATACACACCACAGCTCCTCTTAAATAAATGCTCTTTAATTAATAGTGATAATCTCATTGGGTTCTGGAATTGTGTAACGTCATTTGAGCCAAAAATTCACTTGGTTTACCAGAAATGAACTCTTGCTGGTAGGAAGACACAGATCATGGGGTTGAACTTGTTTGTTAAGGGAAATTCAGACCAGAGTTCTCATGTATGAAACACACTCTGTTTTCACGCAAGACGCAAGCTCTTCTTTCCAGCTGCTCCAATACATCAAGAACCATGTGCATGCCCAGACAAAAAGAACTGTGTTTCCTACACATACGGACCATATGTAGTCCAACTCTGCTTATGAAACTGATACAAACCACAGCTCCTCTTACATAAATGCTCTTTAGTTAATGTGAGAATCATGTTGAGTTCGTGAACTGAGAAAAATCATTTGAGCCCAAAATTCACTGGGTTTACCAGAAATGAACTCTTGCTTATAGGAAGACAATGATCTTGAGGTTTAACTCCGTTTCTGAAGGGAAATTCAGACCAGAGTTCTCATCCCTGAAAAACACTCTGTTTTAAGGCATGAATCTTCCTCTTCCTTCCAGGGTCTCCAATACAGTAAGAACCATGGACATGCAAAAAAAAAAAGGACTGTGTTTCCTACTCATACGGACCATATGTAGTTCAACTCTGCTTATGAAATGATACAGACCACAGCTTACCTTACATAAATGCTCTTTAGTTAATAGTGAGAATCGCTTTGGGTTCGTGAACTGCGAAAAATCATTTGAGCCCAAAATTCACTGGGTTAACCAGAAATGAAATCTTGCTGGTTGGAAGACACAGATCATTGTGTTTATCTCCGTTTCTGAAGGGAAATTCAGACCAGAGTTCTCATCCCTTAAACACACTCTGTTTTAACGCTAGAAGCAAGCTCTTCTTTCCAGAGTCTAAAATATAGCCAAAACCATGAGCATTGCCTAAAAAAAAGAACTGTGTTTCCTACTCATATGGACCATATGTAGTACAACTCTGCTTATGAAACTGAAACAAACCACAGCTGCTCTTAGATAAATCCTCCTTAGTTAATAGTGAGAATCGCGTTTTGGGTTGTGAACTGCAAAAAATCTTTTGAGCCCAAAATTCCCTGGCTTTACCAGAAAAGAACTCTTGCTTGTAGGAAGACACAGATCCAGGGGTTTAATTCTGTTTCTGAAGGGAAATTCAGACCAGAGTTCTCATCCCTGAAACACACTCTGTTTTAATGAAGAAGCAAGCTCTTCTTTCCAGAGTCTAAAATACAGCAAGAACCATGAGCATGGCCTGAAAAAAAGAACTGTGTTTCCTACTCATATGGACCATATGTAGTTCAACTCTGCTTAAGAAACTGATACAGAATACACATCCTCTTAGATAAATGCTCTTTAATTAATAGCGATAATTGAGTTGGGTTCTAGAACTGTGTAAAGTTATTTGAGCCCAAAAATCATGTGCTTTACCAGAAATGAACTCTTGCTGGTAGGAATACACAGATCCTTGTGTTTAACTCCGTTTCTGAAGGGAAATTCAGACCAGCGTTCTCATCCCTGAAACACACTCTGTTTTAAGGCATGAATCATCCTCTTCTTTCCACGGTCTCCAATACATTAAGAACCATGCGCATGCCAAGAAAAAAGGAACAGTGTTTCCTACTCATACGGACCATATGTAGTCCAACTCTGCTTATGAAAGTAATACAGACCACAGCTCCTCTTACATAAATGCTCTTTAGTTAATAGTGATAATCGCGTTGGGTTCTAGAACTGTGTAAAATCATTTGAGCCCAAAATTCACTGGTTTACCAGAAATGAACTCTTGATTGTAGGAAGACACTGATCCTGGGGTTTACCTCCGTTTCTGAAAGGAAATTCAGAAAAGAGTTCTCATCCATGAAACACACCCTGTTTTAATGCTAGAAGCAAGCTCTTCTTTCCAGTGACTCCAATACAGCACGAACCATGAGCATTCCCAGATAAAAATAAGTGATTTTCCTACTCATACGGACCATATCTATTTCAACTCTGCTTATGAAACTGATACAAACCACAGCTCTTCATACATAAATGCTCTTTAGTTAATAGTGAGAATCATGTTGGGTTCGTAAACTGTGAAAAATCATTTGAGCCCAAAATTCACTGGGTTTACCAGAAACGAACTCTTGCTTGTAGGAAGACACTGATCCTGGGGTTTAATTCCGTTTCTGAAGGGAAGTTCAGACCAGAGTTCTCATCCCTGAAAAAAACTCTATTTTAAGGCAAGAATCATCCTCTTCTTTCCAGCCTCTCCAATATAGTAAGAAACATGAGCATGCCCAGAATAAAAGAACTGTGTTTCCTACTCATACAGACCATATGTAGTTCAACTCTGCTTATGAAATGATACAAACCACAGCTCATCTTTCGTAAATCCTAATTAGTTAATAGTGAGAATTGCGTAGGGTTCGTGAACTGTGAAAAATTATTTGAGCCCAAAATTCACTGGGTTTACCAGAAATGAACACTTGCTTGTAAGAAGACGCAGATCCTGGGGATTCACTCCGTTTCTTAAGGGAAATTCAGACCAGTGTTCTCAACCCTGAAACACACTCTGTTTTAACGCAAGTAGCAAGCTCTTCTTTCCAGGGTCTAAAATACAGCAAGAACCATGACCATGCCCTGAAAAACAGAACTGATTTTCCTACTCATACGGACCATATGTAGTTCAACTCTCTTATGAAACTGATACAAACCACAGCTCCTCTTACATAAATGATCTTTATTTAATACTGAGAATCATGTTGGTTTCGTGAACTGCGAAAAATGATTTAGCCCAAAATTCATTGGGTTTACCAGAAATGAACTCTTGCTTCTAGGAAGACACTGATCCTGGGGTTTAAATCCGCGTCTGAAGGCAAATTCAGACCAGAGTTCTCATCCCTGAAAAACACTCTGTTTTAAGGCAAGAATCATCCTCTTCTTTCCAGCGTCTCCAATATAGTAAGAAACATGAGCATGCCCAGAATAAAAGAACTGTGTTTCCTACTCATACAGACCATTAGTAGTTCAACTCTCCTTATGAAACTGATGCAAACCACATCTCCTATTACATAAATGCTCTTTAGTTAATAGTGAGAATCATGTTGGGTTTGTAAACTGCGAAAAATCATTTGAGCCCAAAATTCACTGGGTTTACCAAAAATGAACTCTTGCTTGTAGGAAGATACTGATCCTGGGGTTTAATTCCGTTTCTGAAGGGAAATTCAGACCAGAGTTCTCATCCCTGAAACACACTCTGTTTTAAGGCATGAATCATCCTCTTCTTTTCACGGTCTCCAATACATTAAGAACCATGCGCATGCCAAGAAAAAAGGAACAGTGTTTCCTACTCATACAGACCATATGTAGTCCAACTCTGCTTATGAAAGTAATACAGACCACAGCTCCTCTTACATAAATGCTCTTTAGTTAATAGTGATAATCGCGTTGGGTTCTAGAACTGTGTAAAATCATTTGAGCCCAAAATTCACTGGTTTACCAGAAATGAACTCTTGATTGTAGGAAGACACTGATCCTGGGGTTTACCTCCGTTTCTGAAAGGAAATTCAGAAAAGAGTTCTCATCCATGAAACACACCCTGTTTAAATGCTAGAAGCAAGCTCTTCTTTCCAGTGACTCCAATACAGCACGAACCATGAGCATTCCCAGATAAAAATAACTGATTTTCCTACTCATACGGACCATATCTATTTCAACTCTGCTTATGAAACTGATACAAACCACAGCTCTTCATACATAAATGCTCTTTAGTTAATAGTGAGAATCATGTTGGGTTCGTAAACTGTGAAAAATCATTTGAGCCCAAAATTCACTGGGTTTACCAGAAACGAACTCTTGCTTGTAGGAAGACACTGATCCTGGGGTTTAATTCCGTTTCTGAAGGGAAATTCAGACCAGAGTTCTCATCCCTGAAAAAAACTCTATTTTAAGGCAAGAATCATCCTCTTCTTTCCAGGTTCTCCAATATAGTAAGAAACATGAGCATGCCCAGAATAAAAGAACTGTGTTTCCTACTCATACAGACCATATGTAGTTCAACTCTGCTTATGAAATGATACAAACCACAGCTCATCTTTCGTAAATCCTAATTAGTTAATAGTGAGAATTGCGTAGGGTTCGTGAACTGTGAAAAATTATTTGAGCCCCAAATTCACTGGGTTTACCAGAAATGAACACTTGCTTGTAAGAAGACGCAGATCCTGGGGATTCACTCCGTTTCTGAAGGGAAATTCAGACCAGAGTTCTCAACCCTGAAACACACTCTGTTTTAACGCAAGTAGCAAGCTCTTCTTTCCAGGGTCTAAAATACAGCAAGAACCATGACCATGCCCTGAAAAACAGAACTGATTTTCCTACTCATACGGACCATATGTAGTTCAACTCTCTTATGAAACTGATACAAACCACAGCTCCTCTTACATAAATGATCTTTATTTAATACTGAGAATCATGTTGGTTTCGTGAACTGCGAAAAATGATTTAGCCCAAAATTCATTGGGTTTACCAGAAATGAACTCTTGCTTCTAGGAAGACACTGATCCTGGGGTTTAAATCCGCGTCTGAAGGCAAATTCAGACCAGAGTTCTCATCCCTGAAAAACACTCTGTTTTAAGGCAAGAATCATCCTCTTCTTTCCAGCGTCTCCAATATAGTAAGAAAAATGAGCATGCCCAGAATAAAAGAACTGTGTTTCCTACTCATACAGACCATTAGTAGTTCAACTCTCCTTATGAAACTGATGCAAACCACATCTCCTATTACATAAATGCTCTTTAGTTAATAGTGAGAATCATGTTGGGTTTGTAAACTGCGAAAAATCATTTGAGCCCAAAATTCACTGGGTTTACCAGGAATGAACTCTTGCTTGTAGGAAGATACTGATCCTGGGGTTTAATTCCGTTTCTGAAGGGAAATTCAGACCAGAGTTCTCATCCCTGAAACACACTCTGTTTTAAGGCAAGAATCATCCGCTTCTTTCCAGCCTCTCCAATATAGTAAGAAACATGAGCATGCCCAGAATAAAAGAACTGTGTTTCCTACCCATACAGACCATATGTAGTTCAACTCTGCTTATGAAACTGACACACACCACAGCTCATCTTACATAAATCCTCTTTAGTTAATAGTGAGAATTCGTAGGGTTCGGGAACTGTGAAAAATCATTTGAGCACAAAATTCACTGGGTTTCCCGGAAATGAACTCTTAGTGGTAAGAAGACACAGATCCTGGGGTTTCACTCCGTGTCTGAAGGGAAATTCAGACCAGAGCTCTCATCCCTGAAACACACTCTATTTTATCACAAGTAGCAAGCTCTTCTTTCCAGGGTCTAAAATACAGCAAGAACCATGAGCATGCCCTGAAAAAAAGAACTGTGTTTCCTACTTATAAGGACCATATGTAGTTCGACTCTGCTTATGAAACTGATACAAACCACGGCTCCCCTTACATATATGCTCTTTAAATAATAGTGAGAATCATGTTGGGTTCGTGAACTGCGAAAAATCTTTTGAGCCCTAAATTCACTGTGTTAACCAGAAATCAACTCTTGCTTGTAGGAAGACACTCATCCTGGAGATTAACTCCGTTTCTGAAGGCAAATTCAGAACAGAGTTCTCATCCCGGAAAAACACTCTGTTTTAAGGCAAGAATCATCCTCTTCTTTCCAGAGTCTCCAATATATTATGAAACATGAGCATGCCCAGAAAAAAATACTGTGTTTACTACTCCTACAGTCCATATGTAGTTCAACTCTGCTTATGAAACTGATACAAACCAAGGCTCCTCTTACATAAATGCTCTTTAGTTAATTGTGAGAATCATGTTGGGTTCATGAACTGCGAAAAATCTTTTGAGCCCAAAATTCACTGGGTTTACCAGAAATGAACTCTTGCTTGTAGGAAGACAATGATCCTGGGGTATAACTCTGTTTCTGAAGGGAAATTCATACCAGAGTTCTCATCCCTGAAAAACACTCTGTTTTAAGTCCTGAATCATCCTCTTCTTTCCAGGGTCTCCAATACAGTAAGAACCATGGACATGCAAAGAAAAAAGGAACTGTGTTTCCTACTCATACGTTGCATATGTAGTTCAACTCTGCTTATGAAACTGATACAAACCACAGCTGCTCTTAGATATATCCTCCCTAGTTAACAGTGAGAATCACGTTTTGGTTCGTGAACTGCAAAAAAATCATTAGAGCCCCAAAATCCCTGGCTTTACCAGAAAAGAACTCTTGCTTGTAGGAAGACACAGATCATGGGGTTTAACTCCGTTTCTGAAGGGAAATTCAGACCAGTGTTCTCATCCCTGAAACACACTCTGTTTTACTGAACAAGCAAGCTCTTTTTTCCAGAGTCTAAAATACATCAAGCACCATGAGCTTGGCCTGAAAAAAGAACTGTGTTTCCTATTCATACGGACCATATGCACTTCAACTCTTCTCATGAAACTGATACAGACCACACCTCCTTTTCCAAAAATTCTCTTTAGTTCATAGTGATAATAGCGTAGGGTTCGTAAACTTCGAAAAATCATTTGAACCTAAAATCACTGCGGTTACCAGAACTGAACTCTTGATTGTAGGAAGACACACATCCTGTGGTTTAACTCCGTTTCTGAAGGCAAATTCAGTCGAGAGTTCTCATCCCTGAAACACACTCTGTTATAACGCAAGAAGCAAGCTCTTCTTTCCAGAGTCTTTAATACAGCAAGAACCAAGAGCATGGCCTGAAAAATAGAACTGTGTTTCCTATTCATACGGACCATTTGTAGTTCAACTCTGCTTATGAAACTGATACAGACCACACATCCTCTTACATAAATGCTCTTTAGTTAATAGTGAGAATAGCGTTGGGTTCCTGAACTGCGAAAAATCATTTGAGCCTAAAATCATTGGAGTTACCAAAACTGAACTCTTGCATGTAGGAAGACACAGATCCTGGGGTTTGACTCTGTTTCTGAAGGCAAATTCAGACCAGAGTTCTCATACCTGAAACACACTCAGTTTTAATGCAAGAAGCAAGCTCTTCATTCCAGAGTCTAAAATACAGCAAGGACCATGAGCATTCCCTGAAAAAAAGAACTGTGTTTCCTATTCATACGGACCATTTGTAGTTCAACTCTGCTTATGAAACTGATACAAACCACGGTTCCTCTTACATATATGCTCTTTAGATAATAGTGAGAATCATGTTGGGTTCGTGAACTGTGAAAAATCATTTGAGCCCAAAATTCACTGGGTTTACCAGAAATGAACTCTTGCTTATAGGAAGACACTGATCCTGGAGTTTAACTCCGTTTCTGAAGGCAAATTCAGAACAGAGTTCTCATCCCAGAAAAACACTCTGTTTTAAGGCAAGAATCTTCCTCTTCTTTCCAGCGTCTCCAATATAGTAAGAATCATGGTCATGCCCAGAAAAAAAAACTGTGTTTACTACTCCTACAGTCCATATGTAGTAAAAGTCTGCTTATGAAACTGATACAAACCACAGCTCCTCTTACATAAATGCTCTTTAGTTAATTATGAGAATCATGATGGTACATGAACGGCGAAAAATCATTTGATCCCAAAAATCACTGGGTTTACCAGAAATGAACGCTTGC
The DNA here is from genome assembly GCA_949786385.1 of Onychomys leucogaster. Lineage (NCBI taxonomy): Eukaryota > Metazoa > Chordata > Mammalia > Rodentia > Cricetidae > Onychomys > Onychomys leucogaster. Next base: position 3,029,905 of record CATKUP010000051.1, on the reverse strand, counting down.
TTGTAGGAGACAATGATCCTGGGGTTTAACTCTGTTTCTGAAGGGAAATTCAGACCAGAGTTCTAATCCCTGAAACACACTCTGTTTTAATGAAGAAGCAAGCTCTTCTTTCCAGATTCTAAAACAAAGCAAGCACCATGAGCATGGCCTGAAAAAAGAACTGTGTTTCCTATTCATACGGACCATATGTACTTCAACTCTGCTCATGAAACTGATACAGACCACAACTCCTTTTCCAAAAATGCTCTTTAGTTCATAGTGATAATAGCGTAGGGTTCGTGAACTTCGAAAATCATTTGAGCCTAAAATCACTGGGGTTACCAGAAATGAACTCTTGCTTGTAGGAAGACATAGATCCTAGGGTTTGACTCCGTTTCTGAAGGCAACTTCAGACCAGAGTTCTCATCCCTGAAACACACTCTGTTTTAAGTCAAGAATCATCCTCTTCTTTCCAGCGTCTCCCATATAGTAAGAAAAATGAGCATGCCCAAAAAAAAAAAAAAAAAACAGTGTTTCCTACTCCTACAGTCCATATGTAGTTCAACTCTGCTTATGAAACTGATACAAACCACAGCTCCTCTTACATAAATCCTCTTTAGTTAATAGTGAGCATAGCGTAGGTTTCGTGAACTGTGAAAAAACATTTGAGCCCAAAATTCACTGTGTTTTCAAGAAATGAACTCTTCATTGTAGGAAGACAGACATCCTGGGGTTTAACTCCGTTTCTGAAGGCAAATTCAGACCAGAGTTCTCATCCCTGAAACACACTCTGTTTCAATGAAGAAGCAAGCTCTTCTTTCCAGAGTCTAAAATACAGCAAGAACCATGATCATTGCCTGAAATAAAATACTGTGTCTCCTGCTCATATGGACCATATTTAGTTCAACTCTGCTTATGAAACTGATACAGACCACACCTCCTCTTACATAATTGCACTATATTTAATAGTCAGAATAGCGTTGGGTTCCTGAACTTCGAAATTTCATTTGAGCCCAAAATTCACTGTTTTTACAGGAAAGGAACTCTTGCTTGTAGGAAGACACAGATTCTGGGGTTTAACTCTGGTTCTGAAGACAAATTCAGACCAGAATTCTCATCCCTGAAAAACACTCTGTTTTAAGGCAAGAATTATCCTCTTATTTCCAGCGTCTTCAATATCGTAAGAACCATGAGCATGCCCAGAAAAAAGGAACTGAGTTTCCTAATAATACGGACCATATGTATTTCCACCCTGCTTATGAAATGATACACACCACAGCTCCTCTTAAATAAATGCTCTTTAATTAATAGTGATAATCTCATTGGGTTCTGGAATTGTGTAACGTCATTTGAGCCAAAAATTCAATTGGTTTACCAGAAATGAACTCTTGCTGGTAGGAAGACACAGATAATGGGGTTTAACTTGTTTGTGAAGGGAAATTCAGACCAGAGTTCTCATCTATGAAACACACCCTGTTTTGATGCAAGAAGAAAGCTCTTCTTTCCAGAGTCTAAAATACAGCAAGAACCATGAGCATGCCCTGAAAAAAAAAACATTGTTTCCTACTCATACGGACCATATGTAGTTCAACTCTGCTTATGAAACTGATACAAACCAAGGCTCCTCTTACATAAATGCTCTTCAGTTAATAGTGAGAATCATGTTGGGTTCGTGAACTGGGAAAAATCATTTGAGCCCAAAATTCACTGGGTTTACCAGAAATGAACTCTTGCTTGTAGGAAGACACAGATCCTGGGTTTTAACACCGTTTCTGAAGGGAAATTCAGACCAGAGTTCTCATCCTGAAAAACACTCTGTTTTAAGGCATGAATCATCCTCTTCTTTCCAGGGTCTCCAATACAGTAAGAACCATGGACATGCCAAGAAAAAAAGAACTGTGCTTCCTACTCATAGGGACCATATGTAGTTCAACTCTGCTTATGAAACTGAAACAAACCACAGCTGCTCTTAGATAAATCCTCCTTAGTTAATAGTGAGAATCGCGTTTTGGGTCGTGAACTGCAAAAAATCATTTGAGCCCAAAATTCGCTGGCTTTGCCAGAGAAGAACTCTTGCTTGTATCAAAACACAGATCATGGGGTTTATCTCCGTTTCTGAATGGAATTCATACCATAGTTCTCATTCCTTAAACACACTCTGTTTTAACGCTAAAAGCAAGCTCTTCTTTCCAGAGTCTAAAATACAGCAAGAACCATGAGCATGGCCTGAAAAAAAGAACTGTGTTTCCTACTCATACGGACCATATGTAGTTCAACTCTGCTTATGAAACTGAAACAAACCACAGCTGCTCTTAGATGAATCCTCCTTAGTTAACAGTGAGAATCGCGTTTTGGTTCGTGAACTGCAAAAATCATTTTAGCTTCAAATTCCCTGGCTTTACCAGAAAAGAACTCTTGGTTGTAGGAAGACACAGATCCTGGGTTTTAACTCCGTTTCTGAAGGGAAATTCAGACCAGAGTTCTCATCCCTGAAACACACTCTGTTTCAATGAAGAAGGAAGCTCTTCTTTCCAGAGTCTAAAATACAGCAAGAACCATGAGCATGCCCAGAAAAAAAGAACTGTGTTTCCTACTCACACGGACCATATGTAGTTCAACTCTGCTTATGAAACTGATACAAACAACAGCTTCTCTTACATAAATGCTCTTTAGTTAATTTGAGAATCATTTTGGGTTCATGAAATGCGAAAAATCATTTGAGACTAAAAATCACTGGGTTTACCAGAAATGAAATCTTGCTTATAGGAAGACAATGATCTTGGGGTTTAACTCCGTTTCTGAAGGGAAATTCAGACCCGAGTTCTCTTCCCTGAAAAACACTCTGTTTTAAGGCATGAATCTTCCTCTTCTTTCCAGGGTCTCCAATACAGTAAGAACCATTTACATGCCAAGAAAAAAAGAACTGTGTTTCCTACTCATACGGACCATATGTAGTTCAACTCTGCTTATGAAATGATACAGACCACAGCTTACCTTACATAAATGCTCTTTAGTTAATAGTGAGAATCGCTTTGGGTTCGTGAACTGCGAAAAATCATTTGAGCCCAAAATTCCCTGGCTTTACTAGAAAAGAACTCTTGCTTGTAGGAAGACACAGATCATGGGGTGTAACTCGTTTCTGAAAGGAAATTCAGACCAGAGTTCTCATCCCTTCAATATACTCTGTTTTAACGCTAGAAGCAAGCTCTCCTTTCCAGAGTCTAAAATACAGCAAGAACCATGAGCAAGTCCTGAAAAAAAGAACTGTGTTTCCTACTCATACGGACCATATGTAGTTCAACTTTGCTTATGAAACTGAAACAAACCACAGCTGCTCTTAGATAAATCCTCCTTAGTTAATAGTGAGAATCGAGTTTTGGTTCGTGAACTGCAAAAAATCATTTGAGCCCAAAATTCCCTGGATTTACCAGAAAAGAACTCTTGCTTGTAGGAAGACACAGATCCTGGGGTTTAACTCCGTGTCTGAAGGCAAATTCAGACCACAGTTCTCATCCCTGAAACACACTCTGTTTTAATGAAGAGGCAAGCTCTTCCTTCCAGAGTCTAAAATACAGGAAGAACCATGAGCATGGCCTGAAATAAAGAACTGTGTTTCCTACTCATAAGGACCATATTCAGTTCAACTCTGCTTATGAAACTGATACAGACCACACCTCCTCTTACATAATTGCACTTTATTTAATAGTGAGAATAGCGTTGTGTTCCTGAACTTCGAAAATTCATTTGAGCCCAAAATTCACTGGGTTTACCAGAACTCAACTCTTGCTTGTAGGAAGACACAGATCCTGGGGTTTAACTCCGTTTCTGAAGGGAAATTCAGACCAGAGTTCTCATCCCTGAAAAACACTCTGTTTTAAGGCAAGAATCATCCTCTTCTTTCCCACGTCTTCAATATAGTAAAAAGATGAGCATGCCCAGAAAAAAGGAACTGTGTTTCCCACTCGTACGGACCATATGTATTTCAACTCTGCTTATGAAATGATACAGACCACAGCTTAATGTACATAAATGCTCTTTAGTTAATAGTGAGAATCGCATTGGTTTCGTGAATTGCAAAAAATCATTTGAACCCAAAATACCCTGGCTTTACCAGAGAAGAACTCTTGCTTGTTTGAAGACACAGATCATGGGGTGTAACTCGTTTCTGAAAGGAAATTCAGACCAGAGTTCTCATCCCTTCAATATACTCTGTTTTAACGCTAGAAGCAAGCTCTCCTTTCCAGAGTCTAAAATACAGCAAGAACCATGAGCATGTCCTGAAAAAAAGAACTGTGTTTCCTACTCATACGGACCATATGTAGTTCAACTTTGCTTATGAAACTGAAACAAACCACAGCTGCTCTTAGATAAATCCTCCTTAGTTAATAGTGAGAATCGAGTTTTGGTTCGTGAACTGCAAAAAATCATTTGAGCCCAAAATTCCCTGGCTTTACCAGAAAAGAACTCTTGCTTGTAGGAAGACACAGATCCTGGGGTTTAACTCCGTGTCTGAAGGCAAATTCAGACCAGAGTTCTCATCCCTGAAACACACTCTGTTTTAATGAAGAGGCAAGCTCTTCCTTCCAGAGTCTAAAATACAGCAAGAACCATGAGCATGGCCTGAAATAAAGAACTGTGTTTCCTACTCATAAGGACCATATTTAGTTCAACTGTGCTTATGAAACTGATACAGACCACACCTCCTCTTACATAATTGCACTTTATTTAATAGTGAGAATAGCGTTGTGTTCCTGAACTTCGAAAATTCATTTGAGCCCAAAATTCACTGGGTTTACCAGAACTGAACTCTTGCTTGTAGGAAGACACAGATCCTGGGGTTTAACTCCGTTTCTGAAGGGAAATTCAGACCAGAGTTCTCGTCCCTGAAAAACACTCTGTTTTAAGGCAAGAATCATCCTCTTCTTTCCCGCGTCTTCAATATAGTAAAAAGATGAGCATGCCCAGAAAAAAGGAACTGTGTTTCCCACTCGTAGGGACCATATGTATTTCAACTCTGCTTATGAAATGATACACACCACAGCTGCTCTTACATAAATGCTCTTTAGTTAATAGTGATAATCACGTTGGTTTCTGGAACTGTGTAATGGCATTTGAGCCTAAAAATCACTTGGTTTACCAGAAATGGACTCTTGCTGGTAGGAAGACACAGATCATGGGGTTTAACTTGTTTGTGAAGGGAAATTCAGACCAGAGTTCTCATCCCTGAAAAACACTCTGTTTTAAGGCATGAGTCTTCCTCTTCTTTCCAGGGTCTCCAATACAGTAAGAACCATGGACATGCCAGGAAAAAAACAACTGTATTTCCTACTCATAGGGACCATATGTAGTTCAACTCTGCTTATGAAATGATACAGACCACAGCTTCTCTTACATAAATGCTTTTTAGTTAATAGTGAGAATCGCATTGGTTTCGTGAATTGCAAAAAATCATTTGAACCCAAAATACCCTGGCTTTACCAGAGAAGAACTCTTGCTTGTATGAAGACACAGATCATGGGGTGTAACTCGTTTCTGAAAGGAAATTCAGACCAGAGTTCTCATCCCTTCAATATACTCTGTTTTAACGCTAGTAGCAAGCTCTCCTTTCCAGAGTCTAAAATACAGCAAGAACCATGAGCATGTCCTGAAAAAAAGAACTGTGTTTCCTACTCATATGGACCATATGTAGTTCAACTTTGCTTATGAAACTGAAACAAACCACAGCTGCTCTTAGATAAATCCTCCTTAGTTAAGAGTGAGAATCGAGTTTTGGTTCGTGAACTGCAAAAAATCATTTGAGCCCAAAATTCCCTGGCTTTACCAGAAAAGAACTCTTGCTTGTAGGAAGACACAGATCCTGGGGTTTAACTCCATGTCTGAAGGCAAATTCAGACCAGAGTTCTCATCCCTGAAACACACTCTGTTTTAATGAAGAGGCAAGCTCTTCCTTCCAGAGTCTAAAATACAGCAAGAACCATGAGCATGGCCTGAAATAAAGAACTGTGTTTCCTACTCATGAGGACCATATTTAATTCAACTGTGCTTATGAAACTGATACAGACCACACCTCCTCTTACATAATTGCACTTTATTTAATAGTGAGAATAGCGTTGTGTTCCTGAACTTCGAAAATTCATTTGAGCCCTAAATTCACTGGGTTTACCAGAACTGAACTCTTGCTTGTAGGAAGACACAGATCCTGGGGTTTAACTCCGTTTCTGAAGGGAAATTCAGACCAGAGTTCTCGTCCCTGAAAAACACTCTGTTTTAAGGCAAGAATCATCCTCTTCTTTCCCGTGTCTTCAATATAGTAAAAAGATGAGCATGCCCAGAAAAAAGGAACTGTGTTTCCCACTCGTACGGACCATATGTATTTCAACTCTGCTTATGAAATGATACACACCACAGCTGCTCTTACATAAATGCTCTTTAGTTAATAGTGATAATCGCGTTGGTTTCTGGAACTGTGTAATGGCATTTGAGCCTAAAAATCACTTGGTTTACCAGAAATGGACTCTTGCTGGTAGGAAGACAGATCATGGGGTTTAACTTGTTTGTGAAGGGAAATTCAGACCAGAGTTCTCATCCCTGAAAAACACTCTGTTTTAAGGCATGAGTCTTCCTCTTCTTTCCAGGGTCTCCAATACAGTAAGAACCATGGACATGCCAAGAAAAAAACAACTGTATTTCCTACTCAAACGGACCATATGTAGTTCAACTCTGCTTATGAAATGATACAGACCACACCTCCTCTTACATAATTGCACTTTATTTAATAGTGAGAATAGCGTTGTGTTCCTGAACTTCGAAAATTCATTTCAGCCCAAAATTCACTGGGTTACCGGAACTGAACTCTTGCTTGTAGGAAGACACAGATTCTGGGGTTTAACTCTGGTTCTGAAGACAAATTCAGACCAGAATTCTCATCCCTGAAAAACACTCTGTTTTAAGGCAAGAATCATCCTCTTCTTTCCAGCGTCTTCAATAAAGTAAGAACCATAAGCATGCCCAGAAAAAAGGAACTGAGTTTCCTAATAATACGGACCATATGTATTTCCACCCTGCTTATGAAATGATACACACCCCAGCTCCTCTTACATAAATGCTCTTTAATTAATAGTGATAATCTCATTGGGTTCTGGAATTGTGTAACGTCATTTGAGCCAAAAATTCACTTGGTTTACCAGAAATGAACTCTTACTGGTAGGAAGACACAGATCATGGGGTTGAACTTGTTTGTGAAGGGAAATTCAGACCAGAGTTCTCATCTATGAAACACACTCTGTTTTCACGCAAGACGCAAGCTCTTCTTTCCAGCTGCTCCAATACATCAAGAACCATGTGCATGCCCAGACAAAAAGAACTGTGTTTCCTACTCATACGGACCATATGTAGTCCAACTCTGATTATGAAACTGATGCAAACCACGGCTCCTCTTACATAAATGGTCTTTAGTTAATAGTGAGAATCATGTTGAGTTCGTGAACTGAGAAAAATCATTTGAGCCCAAAATTCACTGGTTTTACCAGAAATGAACTCTTCCTTTTAGGAAGACACTGATCCTAGGGATTAACTCCGTTTCTGAAGGCAAATTCAGACCAGAGTTCTCATCCGTGAAACACACTCTGTTATAATGCAAGAAGCAAGCTCTTCTTTGCAGGGTCTTTAATACAGTAAGAACCAAGATAATGGCCTGAAAAAAAGAAGTGTGTTTCCTATTCATAAGTATCATATAGTTCAACTCTGCTTATGAAACTGTTACAGACCACACCTCCTCTTACATAAATGCTCTTTAGTTAATAGTGAGAATAGAGTTGGGTTCCTGAACTGCTAAAAACCATTTGACCCCAAAATTCACTGGGTTAACCAGAAATGAACTCTCGCTTGTAGGAAGACACAGATCCTGGGGTTTAACTCTGTTTGTGAAGGGAAATTCAGACCAGAGTTCTCATCCATGAAACACACCCTGTTTTAATGCAAGAAGCAAGCTCTTCTTTCCAGAGTCTAAAATACAGCAAGAACCATGAGAAAGACCAGAAAAAAAGAACGGTGTTTCCTACTCATACGGACCATATGTAGTTCAACTCTGCTTATGTAACTGATACAAACCACAGCTTCTCTTACATAAATGCTCTTTAGTTAATTGTGAGAATCATGTTGGGTTCATGAACTGCGAAAAATCATTTGAGCCTAAAAATCACTGGGTTTACCAGAAATGAACTCTTGCTTTTAGGAAGACAATGATCTTGGGGTTTAACTCCGTTTCTGAGGGGAAATTCAGACCAGAGTTCTCATCCCTGAAAAACACTCTGTTTTAAGGCATGAATCCTCCTCTTCTTTCCAGGGGCTGCAATACAGTAAGAACCATGGACATGCCAAGAAAAAAGAACTGTGTTTCCTACTCATACGGACCATATGTAGATCAACTCTGCTTATGAAATGAAACAGACCACACCTTACCTTAAATAAATGCTGTTTAGTTAATAGTGAGATTCGCTTTGGGTTCGTGAACTCGAAAAATCATTTGAGCCCAAAATTCCCTGGCTTTACCAGAAAAGAACTCTTGCTTGTATGAAGACACAGATCATGGGGTTTAACTCCGTTTCTGAAAGGAAATTCAGACCAGAGTTCTCATCCCTTCAATATACTCTGTTTTAACGCTAGTAGCAAGCTCTCCTTTCCAGAGTCTAAAATACAGCAAGAACCATGAGCATGTCCTGAAAAAAAGAACTGTGTTTCCTACTCATATGGACCATATGTAGTTCAACTTTGCTTATGAAACTGAAACAAACCACAGCTGCTCTTAGATAAATCCTCCTTAGTTAAGAGTGAGAATCGAGTTTTGGTTCGTGAACTGCAAAAAATCATTTGAGCCCAAAATTCCCTGGCTTTACCAGAAAAGAACTCTTGCTTGTAGGAAGACACAGATCCTGGGGTTTAACTCCGTGTCTGAAGGCAAATTCAGACCAGAGTTCTCATCCCTGAAACACACTCTGTTTTAATGAAGAGGCAAGCTCTTCCTTCCAGAGTCTAAAATACAGCAAGAACCATGAGCATGGCCTGAAATAAAGAACTGTGTTTCCTACTCATGAGGACCATATTTAGTTCAACTGTGCTTATGAAACTGATACAGACCACACCTCCTCTTACATAATTGCACTTTATTTAATAGTGAGAATAGCGTTGTGTTCCTGAACTTCGAAAATTCATTTGAGCCCTAAATTCACTGGGTTTACCAGAACTGAACTCTTGCTTGTAGGAAGACACAGATCCTGGGGTTTAACTCCGTTTCTGAAGGGAAATTCAGACCAGAGTTCTCGTCCCTGAAAAACACTCTGTTTTAAGGCAAGAATCATCCTCTTCTTTCCCGCGTCTTCAATATAGTAAAAAGATGAGCATGCCCAGAAAAAAGGAACTGTGTTTCCCACTTGTACGGACCATATGTATTTCAACTCTGCTTATGAAATGATACACACCACAGCTGCTCTTACATAAATGCTCTTTAGTTAATAGTGATAATCGCGTTGGTTTCTGGAACTGTGTAATGGCATTTGAGCCTAAAAATCACTTGGTTTACCAGAAATGGACTCTTGCTGGTAGGAAGACAGATCATGGGGTTTAACTTGTTTGTGAAGGGAAATTCAGACCAGAGTTCTCATCCCTGAAAAACACTCTGTTTTAAGGCATGAGTCTTCCTCTTCTTTCCAGGGTCTCCAATACAGTAAGAACCATGGACATGCCAAGAAAAAAACAACTGTATTTCCTACTCAAACGGACCATATGTAGTTCAACTCTGCTTATGAAATGATACAGACCACACCTCCTCTTACATAATTGCACTTTATTTAATAGTGAGAATAGCGTTGTGTTCCTGAACTTCGAAAATTCATTTCAGCCCAGAATTCACTGGGTTACCGGAACTGAACTCTTGCTTGTAGGAAGACACAGATTCTGGGGTTTAACTCTGGTTCTGAAGACAAATTCAGACCAGAATTCTCATCCCTGAAAAACACTCTGTTTTAAGGCAAGAATCATCCTCTTCTTTCCAGCGTCTTCAATAAAGTAAGAACCATAAGCATGCCCAGAAAAAAGGAACTGAGTTTCCTAATAATACGGACCATATGTATTTCCACCCTGCTTATGAAATGATACACACCCCAGCTCCTCTTACATAAATGCTCTTTAATTAATAGTGATAATCTCATTGGGTTCTGGAATTGTGTAACGTCATTTGAGCCAAAAATTCACTTGGTTTACCAGAAATGAACTCTTACTGGTAGGAAGACACAGATCATGGGGTTGAACTTGTTTGTGAAGGGAAATTCAGACCAGAGTTCTCATCTATGAAACACACTCTGTTTTCACGCAAGACGCAAGCTCTTCTTTCCAGCTGCTCCAATACATCAAGAACCATGTGCATGCCCAGACAAAAAGAACTGTGTTTCCTACTCATACGGACCATATGTAGTCCAACTCTGATTATGAAACTGATGCAAACCACAGCTCCTCTTACATAAATGGTCTTTAGTTAATAGTGAGAATCATGTTGAGTTCGTGAACTGAGAAAAATCATTTGAGCCCAAAATTCACTGGTTTTACCAGAAATGAACTCTTCCTTTTAGGAAGACACTGATCCTAGGGATTAACTCCGTTTCTGAAGGCAAATTCAGACCAGAGTTCTCATCCCTGAAACACACTCTGTTATAATGCAAGAAGCAAGCTCTTCTTTGCAGGGTCTTTAATACAGTAAGAACCAAGATAATGGCCTGAAAAAAAGAAGTGTGTTTCCTATTCATAAGTATCATATAGTTCAACTCTGCTTATGAAACTGTTACAGACCACACCTCCTCTTACATAAATGCTCTTTAGTTAATAGTGAGAATAGAGTTGGGTTCCTGAACTGCTAAAAACCATTTGACCCCAAAATTCACTGGGTTAACCAGAAATGAACTCTCGCTTGTAGGAAGACACAGATCCTGGGGTTTAACTCTGTTTGTGAAGGGAAATTCAGACCAGAGTTCTCATCCATGAAACACACCCTGTTTTAATGCAAGAAGCAAGCTCTTCTTTCCAGAGTCTAAAATACAGCAAGAACCATGAGAATGCCCAGAAAAAAAGAACGGTGTTTCCTACTCATACGGACCATATGTAGTTCAACTCTGCTTATGTAACTGATACAAACCACAGCTTCTCTTACATAAATGCTCTTTAGTTAATTGTGAGAATCATGTTGGGTTCATGAACTGCGAAAAATCATTTGAGCCTAAAAATCACTGGGTTTACCAGAAATGAACTCTTGCTTTTAGGAAGACAATGATCTTGGGGTTTAACTCCGTTTCTGAGGGGAAATTCAGACCAGAGTTCTCATCCCTGAAAAACACTCTGTTTTAAGGCATGAATCCTCCTCTTCTTTCCAGGGGCTGCAATACAGTAAGAACCATGGACATGCCAAGAAAAAAGAACTGTGTTTCCTACTCATACGGACCATATGTAGATCAACTCTGCTTATGAAATGAAACAGACCACACCTTACCTTAAATAAATGCTCTTTAGTTAATAGTGAGATTCGCTTTGGGTTCGTGAACTGCGAAAAATCATTTGAGCCCAAAATTCCCTGGCTTTACCAGAAAAGAACTCTTGCTTGTATGAAGACACAGATCATGGGGTTTAACTCCGTTTCTGAAAGGAAATTCAGACCAGAGTTCTCATCCCTTCAATACACTCTGTTTTAACGCTAGAAGCAAGCTCTTCTTTCCAGAGTCTAAAATACAGCAAAAACCATGAGCATGGCCTGAAAAAAAGAACTGTGTTTCCTACTCATACGGACCATATGTAGTTCAACTTTGCTTAAGAAACTGAAACAAACCACAGCTGCTCTTAGATAAATCCTCCTTAGTTAATAGTGAGAATCGAGGTTTGGTTCGTGAACTGCAAAAAATCATTTGAGCCCAAAATTCCCTGGCTTTACCAGAACTGAACTCTTGCTTGTAGGAAGACACAGAACCTGGGGTTTAACTCCGTTTCGGAAGGAAAATTCAGACCAGAGTTCTCGTCCGTGAAAAACACTCTGTTTTAAGGCAAGAATCATCCTCTTCTTTCCCGCGTCTTCAATATAGTAAAAAGATGAGCATGCCCAGAAAAAAGGAACTGTGTTTCCCACTCGTACGGACCATATGTATTTCAACTCTGCTTATGAAATGATACACACCACAGCTGCTCTTACATAAATGCTCTTTAGTTAATAGTGATAATCGCATTGAGTTCTGGAACTGTGTAACGGCATTTGAGCCTAAAAATCACTTGGTTTACCAGAAATGAACTCTTGCTGGTAGGAAGACACAGATCATGGGGTTTAACTTGTTTGTGAAGGGAAATTCAGACGAGAGTTCTCATCCCTGAAAAACACTCTGTTTAAGGCATGAGTGTTCCTCTTTTTCCAGGGTCTCCAATACAGTAAGAACCATGGACATGCCAAGAAAAAAAACAACTGTATTTCCTACTCATACGGACCATATGTAGTTGAATTCTGCTAATGAAATGATACAGACCACAGCTCCTCTTACATAAATGCTCTTTAATTAATAGTGAGAATCGCATTGGTTTCCTGAATTGCAAAAAATCATTTGAACCCAAAATTCCCTGGCTTTACCAGAAAAGAACTCTTGCTTGTAGGAAGACACAGATCATGGGGTTTAACTCTTTTTGTGAAAGGAAAATCAAACCAGAGTTCTCATCCATGAAACACACCCTGTTTTAATGCAAGAGGCAAGCTCTACTTTCCAGAGTCTAAAATACAGCAAGAACCATGAGCATGCCCTGAAAAAAATAACTGTTTTTCCTACTCATACTGACCATATGTAGTTCAACTCTGCTTATGAAACTGATACAAACCACAGCTCCTCTTACGTAAATGCTCTTTAGTTAATAGGGAGAATAGAGTTGGGTTCCTGAACTGCTAAAAACCATTTGACCCCAAAATTCACTGGGTTAACCAGAAATGAACTCTCGCTTGTAGGAAGACACAGATCCTGGGGTTTAACTCTGTTTGTGAAGGGAAATTCAGACCAGAGTTCTCATCCATGAAACACACCCTGTTTTAATGCAAGAAGCAAGCTCTTCTTTCCAGAGTCTAAAATACAGCAAGAACCATGAGAATGCCCAGAAAAAAAGAACTGTGTTTCCTACTCATACGGACCATATGTATTTCAACTCTGCTTATGAAACTGATACAAACCACAGCTTCTCTTACATAAATGCTCTTTAGTTAATTGTGAGAATCATGTTGGGTTCATGAACTGCGAAAAATCATTTGAGCCTAAAAATCACTGGGTTTACCAGAAATGAACTCTTGCTTTTAGGAAGACAATGATCTTGGGGTTTAACTCCGTTTCTGAGGGGAAATTCAGACCAGAGTTCTCATCCCTGAAAAACACTCTGTTTTAAGGCATGAATCCTCCTCTTCTTTCCAGGGGCTGCAATACAGTAAGAACCATGGACATGCCAAGAAAAAAGAACTGTGTTTCCTACTCATACGGACCATATGTAGTTCAACTCTGCTTATGAAATGACACAGTCCACACCTTACCTTACATAAATGCTCTTTAGTTAATAGTGAGATTTGCTTTGGGTTCGTGAACTGCGAAAAATCATTTGAGCCCAAAATTCCCTGGCTTTACCAGAAAAGAACTCTTGCTTGTAGGAAGACACAGATCATGGGGTTTAACTCCGTTTCTGAAAGGAAATTCAGACCAGAGTTCTCATCCCTTCAATACACTCTGTTTTAACGCTAGAAGCAAGCTCTTCTTTCCAGAGTCTAAAATACAGCAAGAACCATGAGCATGGCCTGAAAAAAAGAACTGTGTTTCCTACTCATACGGACCATATGTAGTTCAACTTTGCTTAAGAAACTGAAACAAACCACAGCTGCTCTTAGATAAATCCTCCTTAGTTAATAGTGAGAATCGAGGTTTGGTTCGTGAACTGCAAAAAATCATTTGAGCCCAAAATTCCCTGGCTTTACCAGAACTGAACTCTTGCTTGTAGGAAGACACAGAACCTGGGGTTTAACTCCGTTTCGGAAGGGAAATTCAGACCAGAGTTCTCATCCCTGAATAACACTCTGTTTTAAGGCAAGAATCATCCTCTTCTTTCCCGCGTCTTCAATATAGTAAAAAGATGAGCATGCCCAGAAAAAAGGAACTGTGTTTCCCACTCGTACGGACCATATGTATTTCAACTCTGCTTATGAAATGATACACACCACAGCTGCTCTTACATAAATGCTCTTTAGTTAATAGTGATAATCGCGTTGGTTTCTGGAACTGTGTAATGGCATTTGAGCCTAAAAATCACTTGGTTTACCAGAAATGGACTCTTGCTGGTAGGAAGACAGATCATGGGGTTTAACTTGTTTGTGAAGGGAAATTCAGACGAGAGTTCTCATCCCTGAAAAACACTCTGTTTTAAGGCATGAGTCTTCCTCTTTTTCCAGGGTCTCCAATACAGTAAGAACCATGGACATGCCAAGAAAAAAGAACTGTGTTTCCTACTCATACGGACCATATGTAGTTCAACTCTGCTAATGAAATGATACAGACCACAGCTCCTCTTACATAAATGCTCTTTAATTAATAGTGAGAATCGCATTGGTTTCCTGAATTGCAAAAAATCATTTGAACCCAAAATTCCCTGGCTTTACCAGAAAAGAACTCTTGCTTGTAGGAAGACACAGATCATGGGGTTTAACTCTTTTTGTGAAAGGAAAATCAAACCAGAGTTCTCATCCATGAAACACACCCTGTTTTAATGCAAGAAGCAAGCTCTACTTTCCAGAGTCTAAAATACAGCAAGAACCATGAGCATGCCCTGAAAAAAATAAATGTTTTTCCTACTCATACTGACCATATGTAGTTCAACTCTGCTTATGAAACTGATACAAACCACAGCTCCTCTTACATAAATGCTCTTTAGTTAATAGTGGGAATCATGTTGAGTTCATGGACTGCGAAAAATCATTTGAGCCCAAAATTCACTGGGTTTACCAGAAATGAACTCTTCATTTTTGGAAGACACTGATCCTAGGGTTTAACTCCGTTTATGAAGGGAAATTCAGACCAGTGTTCTCTTCCATGAAACACACTCTGTTTTCACACAAGACACAAGCTCTTCTTTCCAGCTGCTCCAATATATCAAGAACCATGAGCATGCCCATAAAAAAAGAACTGTGTTTCCTACTCATATGGACCATATGTAGTTCATCTCTACTTGTGAAACTGATACAAACCACAGCTCCTCTTACATAAATGCTCTTTAGTTAATTGTGAGAATCATGTTGGGTTCATGAACTGCGGAAAATCATTTGAGTCCAAAAATCACTGTGTTTACCAGAAATGAACTCTTGCTTGTAGGAAGACAATGATCCTGGGGTTTAACTCCGTTTCTGAAGGGATATTCAGACCAGAGTTCTCATCCCTGAAATACACTCTGTTTTAAGGCATGAATCATCCTCTTCTTTCGAGGGTCTCCAATACATTAAGAACCATGGACATGGCAAGAAAAAAGAACTGTGTTTCCTACTCATATGGACCATATGTAGTTCAACTCTGCTTATAAAACTGATGCAGACCACACCTGCTTTTACATAAATGTTCTTTACTTCATAGTGATAATAGCGTAAGGTTCGTGAACTGCGAAAAATCATTTGAGCCTAAAATCACTTGGGTTACCAAAACTGAACTCTTGCATTTAGGAAGACACAGATCTTGGGATTTGACTCCATTTCTGAAGGCAAATTCAGACCAGAGTTCTCATCCCTGAAGAACACTCTGTTTTAAGGCAAGATTCATCCTCTTCTTTCCAGCGTCTCGAATATATTAAGAAACATGAGCATGCCCAGAAAAAATAACTGTGTTTACTAATCCTACAGTCCATATGTAGTTCAACTCTGCTTATGAAACTGATACAAACCACAGATCCTCTTACATAAAACCTCTTTAGTTAATCGTGAGAATAGCCTAGGGTTCGTGCACTGCGAAAAAACATTTGAGCCCAAAATTCACTGGGTTTAACAGAAATGAACTCTTGCTTGTAGGAAGACACTGATCCTGGAGTTTAAATCCGTTTCTGAAGGCAAATTCAGACCAGAGTTCTCATCCCTGAAACACACTCTGTTTTAATGAAGAGGGAAGCTCTTCTTTCCCGAGTCTAAAATACAGCAAGAACCATGAGAATGGCCTGAAAAAAAGAACTGTGTTTCCTACTCATATGGACCATATTTAGTTCAACTCTGCTTATGACACTGATACAGACCACACCTCCTCTTACATAATTGCACTCTACTTAATAGTGAGAATAGCGTAGAGTTCCTAAACTTCGAAAATTCATTTGAGTCCAAAATTCACTGGGTTTATCAGAACTGAACTCTTGCTTGTAGGAAGACACAGATCCTGGGGTTTAACACCGGTTCTGAAGACAAATTCAGACAAGTATTCTCATCCCTGAAAAACACTCTGTTTTAAGGCAAGAATCATCCTCTTCTTTCCAGGGTCTCCAATACAGTAAGAACCATGGACATGCCAATAAAAAAAGAACTGTGTTTTCTACACATACGGATCATATGTAGTTCAACTCTGCTTATGAAATGATACAGACCACAGCTTCTCTTACATAAATGTACTTTAGTTAATAGTGAGAATCACATTGGATTTGTGAACTGCGAAAAATCATTTGAGCCCAAAATTCACTGGGTTAACCAGAAATGAACTCTTGCTTGTATGAAGACACAGATCATGGGGTTTAACTCCGTTTCTGAAGGGAAATTCAGACCAGAGTTCTCATCCCTGAAACACACTCTGTTTTAATGGAGAAGCAAGCTCTTCTTTCTATATTCTAAAAAAAAGAAAGCACCATGAGCATGGCCTGAAAAAAGAACTGTGTTTCCTATTCATAAGGTCCATATGTACTTCAACTCTTCTCAAGAAACTGATACAGACCACACCACCTTTTCCAAAAATGCTCGTTAGTTCATAGTGATAATAGCATAATGTTCGTGAACTTTGAAAAATCATTTGAGCCTAAAATCACTGGGGCTACCAGAACTGAACTCTTGCTTGTAGGAAGACATAGATCCTGGGGTTTGACTCCGTTTCTGAAGGCAAATTCAGACCTGAGTTCTCATTCCTCAAACACACTCTGTTTTAAGACAAGAATCATCCTCTTCTTTCCAGCGTCTCCAATATAGTAAGAAAAATGAGCATGCCCAGAAAAAAAAAACTGTGTTTCCTACTCCTACAGTCCATATGTAGTTCAACTCTGCTTATGAAACTGATACAGACCACAGCTCCTCTTACATAAATCCTCTTTAGTTAATAGTGAGAATAGCGTAGGTTTCGTGAACTGCGAAAAAACTTTTGAGCCCAAAATTCACTGTGTTTACCAGAAATGAACTCTTGCTTGTATGAAGACACAGATCCTGGGGTTTAACTCTGTTTCTGAAGGGAAATTCAGACCAGTGTTCTCTTCCATGAAACACACTCTGTTATAACGCAAGAAGCAATCTCTTCTTTCCAGAGTCTAAAATACAGCAAGAACCATGAGCATGCCCTGAAAAAAAGAACTGTGTTTCCTACTCATACGGACCCTATGGAGTTCAACTATGCTTATGAAACTGATACAAACAATAGATCCTCTTACATAAATGCTCTTTAGTTAATCGTGATAATCGCGTTGGGTTCTAGAACTGTGTAAAGTCATTTGAGCCAAAAATTCACTTGTTTTACCAGAAAGGAACTCTTGCTTGTATGAAGACACTGATCATGGGATTTAACTCTGTTTATGAAGGGAAATTCAGACCAGTGTTCTCTTCCATGAAACACACTCTGTTTTAACGCTAGAAGTAAGCTCTTCTTTCCAGAGTCTAAAATACAACAAGAACCATGAGCATGCCCTGAAAAAAAGAACTGTGTTTCCTACTCATACGGACCATATGTAGTTCAACTCTGCTTATGAAACTGATACAAACCACAGATGCTCTTAGATAAATCCTCCTCAGTTAGTAGTGAGAATCGCGTTTTGGTTCGTGAACTGCAAAAAATCATTTGAGCCCAAAATTCACTGGGTTAACCAGAAATGAACTCTTGCTTGTATGAACACAGATCATGGGGTTTACTCCGTTTCTGAAAGGAAATTCAGACCAGAGTTCTCTTCCCTGAAACACACTCTGTTTTAATGAAGAGGCAAGCTCTTCTTTCCCGAGTCTAAAATACAGCAAGAACCATGAGAATGGCCTGAAAAAAAGAACTGTGTTTCCTACTCATACGGACCATATTTAGTTCAACTCTGCTTATGACACTGATACAGACCACACCTCCTCTTACATAATTGCACTCTACTTAATAGTGAGAATAGCGTAGAGTTCCTAAACTTCGAAAATTCATTTGAGTCCAAAATTCACTGGGTTTACCAGAACTGAACTCTTGCTTGTAGGAAGACACAGATCCTGGGTTTTAACTCCGGGTCTGAAGACAAATTCAGACAAGTATTCTCATCCGTGAAAAAACACTCTGTTTTAAGGCAAGAATCATCCTCTTCTTTCCAGCGTCTTCAATATCGTAAGAACCATGAGCATGCCCGGAAAAAAGGAACTGAGTTTCCTACTCATACGGACCAAATGTAGTTCAATTCTGCTTATGAAACTGATACAAACCACGGCTCCTCTTACATAAATGCTCTTTAGTTAATAGTGAGAATCATGTTGGGTTCGTGAACTGCGAAAAATCATTTGAGCCCAAAATTCACTGGGTTTACCAGAAATGAACTCTTGCTTGTAGGAAGACACTGATCCTGGGGTTTAACTCTGTTTCTGAAGGGAAATTCAGACCAGTGTGCTCTTCCATGAAACACACTCTGTTTTCACGCATGACGCAAGCTCTACTTTCCAGATGCGCCAATACATCAAGAACCATGAACATGCCCAGAAAAAAAGAACAGAGGTTCCTACACATACAGACCATATGTAGTTCAACTCTGCTTATGAAACTGATAAAAACCTCAGCTCCTCTTACATAAATGCTCTATAGTTAATTGTGAGAATCATGTTGGGTTCATGAACTGCAAAAAATCATTTGAGCCAAAAAATCACTGGGTTTACCAGAAATGAACTCTTGCTTGTTTGAAGACACAGATCCTGGGGATTAACTCCGTTTCTGAAGGGATATTCAGACCAGAGTTCTCATCCCTGAAAAACACTCTGTTTTAAGGCATGAATCATCCTCTTCTTTCCAGGGTCTCCAATACAGTAACAACCATGGACATGCCAGAAAAAAAGAACTGTGTTTCCTACTCATACGGACCATATGTAGTTCAACTCTGCCTATGAAATGATACAGACCACAGCTTACCTCACATAAATGCTCTTTAGTTAATAGTGAGAATCGCATTGGGTTCGTGAACTGCGAAAAATCATTTGAGCCCAAAATTCACTGGGTTAACCAGAAATGAACTCTTGCTTGTATGAAGACACAGATCATGGGGTTTAACTCCGTTTCTGAAGGGAAATTCAGACCAGAGTTCTCATCCCTGAAACACACTCTGTTTTAATGAAGAAGCAAGCTCTTCTTTCCAGATTCTAAAAAAAAGCAAGCACCATGAGCATGGCCTGAAAAAAGAACTGTGTTTCCTATTCATACGGACCATATGTACTTCAACTCTTCTCAAGAAACTGATACAGACCACACCTCCTTTTCCAAAAATGCTTGTTAGTTCATAGTGATAATAGCATAGGGTTCGTGAACTTCGAAAAATCATTTGAGTCTAAAATTACTGGGGCTACCAGAACTGAACTCTTGCTAGTAGGAAGACATAGATCCTGGGGTTTGACTCAGTTTCTGAAGGCAAATTCAGACCTGAGTTCTCATCCCTAAAACACACTCTGTTTTAAGTCAAGAATCATCCTCTTCTTTCCAGCGTCTCCAATATAGTAAGAAAAATGAGCATGCCCAGAAAAAAAAAACTGTGTTTCCTACTCCTACAATCCATATGTAGTTCAACTCTGCTTATGAAACTGATACAAACCACAGCTCCTCTTACATAAATCCTCTTTAGTTAATATGAGAATAGCGTAGGTTTCGTGAACTGCGAAAAAACATTTGAGCCCAAAATTCACTGTGTTTACCAGAAATGAACTCTTGATTGTAGGAAGACACACTTCCTGGGGTTTAACTCCGTTTCTGAAGGCAAATTCAGATGAGAGTTCTCATCCCTGAAACACACTCTGTTATAACACAAGAAGCAAGCTCTTCTTTCCAGAGTCTTTTATACAGCAAGAACCAAGAGCATGGCCTGAAAAAAAGAACTGTGTTTCCTATTCATACGGACCATATGTAGTTCAACTCTGCTTATGAAACTGATACAGACCACACATCCTCTTACAAAAATGCTCTTTAGTTAATAGTGAGAATAGCGTTGGGTTCCTGAACTGCGAAAAATCATTTGAGCCCAAAATTCACTGGGTTTACAAGAAATGATCTCTCGCTTGTAGGAAGACACAGATCCTGGGGTTTAACTCCGTTTCTGAAGGGAAATTCAGACCAGAGTTCTCATCCCTGAAACACACTCTGTTATAACGCAAGAAGCAATCTCTTCTTTCCAGAGTCTAAAATACAGCAAGAACCATGAGGATGCCCTGAAAAAAAGAACTGTGTTTCCTCCTCATACGGACCATATGGAGTTCAACTATGCTTATGAAACTGATACAAACAATAGATCCTCTTACATAAATGCTCTTTAGTTAATCGTGATAATCGTGTTGGGTTCTAGAACTCTGTAAAGTCATTTGAGCCAAAAATTCACTTGTTGTACCAGAAATGAACTCTTGCTTGTATGAAGACACAGATAATGGGATTTAACTCTGTTTATGAAGGGAAATTCAGACCAGTGTTCTCTTCCATGAAACACACTCTGTTTTAACGCTAGAAGTAAGCTCTTCTTTCCAGAGTCTAAAATACAGCAAGAACCGTGAGCATGCCCTGAAAAAAAGAACTGTGTTTCCTACTCATACGGACCATATGTAGTTCAACTCTGCTTATGAAACTTATACAAACCACAGATGCTCTTAGATAAATCCTCCTCAGTTAGTAGTGAGAATCGCGTTTTGGTTCGTGAACTGCAAAAAATCATTTGAGCCCAAAATTCACTGGGTTAACCAGAAATGAACTCTTGCTTGTATGAACACAGATCATGGGGTTTACTCCGTTTCTGAAGGGAAATTCAGACCAGAGTTCTCATCCCTGAAACACACTCTGTTTTAATGAAGAGGCAAGCTCTTCTTTCCCGAGTCTAAAATACAGCAAGAACCATGAGCATGGCCTGAAAAAAAGAACTGTGTTTCCTACTCATACGGCCCATATTTAGTTAAACTCTGCTTATGAAACTAATACAGACCACACCTCCTCTTACATAATTGCACTCTACTTAATAGTGAGAATAGCGAAGAGTTCCAAAACTTCGAAAATTCATTTGAGTCCAAAATTCACTGGGTTTACCAGAACAGAACTCTTGCTTGTAGGAAGACACAGATCCTGGGATTTAACTCCGGTTCTGAAGACAAATTCATACCAGTATTCTCATCCCTGAATAACACTCTGTTTTAAGGCAAGAATCATCCTCTCTTTCCAGCGTCTTCAATATCGTAAGAACCATGAGCATGCCCGGAAAAAAGGAACTGAGTTTCCTACTAATACGGACCATATGTTTTTCCACCCTGCTTATGAAATGATACACACCAATGCTCTCTTACATACATGCTCTTTAGTTAATAGTCATAATCGCGTTGTGTTCTGGAACTGTGTAACGTCATTTAAGCCAAAAATTCACTTTGTTTACCAGAAATGAACTCTTGCTGATAGGGAGACACGGTTCATGGAGTTTAATTCTGTTTGTGAAGGGAAATTCAGACCAGAGTTCTCATCCATGAAACACACCCTGATTTAATGCAAGAAGCAAGCTCTTCTTTCCAGAGTCTAAAATACAGCAAGAACCATGAGCATGCCCTGAAAAAAATACCTTGTTTCCTACTCATACAGACCATATGTAGTTCAATTCTGCTTATGAAACTGATACAAACCACGGCTCCTCTTACATAAATGCTCTTTAGTTAATAGTGAGAAATATGTTGGGTTCGTGAACTGCGAAAAATCATTTGAGCCCAAAATTCACTGGGTTAACCAGAAATGAACTCTTGCTTGTATGAAGACACAGATCATGGGGTTTAACTCCGTTTCTGAAGGGAAATTCAGGCCAGAGTTCTCATCCCTTAAACACACTCTGTTTTAAGGCTAGAAGCAAGCTCTTCTTTCCAGAGTCTAAAATACAACAAGAACCATGAGCATGGCCTGAAAAAAAGAACTGTGTTTCCTACTCATACGGACCATATGTAGTTCAACTCTGCTTATGAAACTGAATCAAACCACAGCTCCTCTTACATAAATGCTCTTTAGTTAATAGTGAGAATCATGTTGGGTTCGTGAACTGCGAAAAATCATTTGAGCCCAAAATTCACTGGGTTTACCAGAAATGAACTCTTGCTTGTAGGAAGACACTGATCCTGGGTTTAACTCTGTTTCTGAAGGGAAATTCAAGCCAGTGTTCTCTTCCATGAAACTCACTCTGTTTTCACGCAAGACGCAAGCTCTTCTTTCCATCTGCGCCAATACATCAAGAACCATGAGCATGCACAGAAAAAAAGAACTGTGTTTCCTACTCATACGGGCCATATGTAGGTCAACTCTTCTTATGAAACTGATAAAAACCTCAGCTCCTCTTACATAAATGCTCTATAGTTAATTGTGAGAATCATGTTGGGTTCATGAACTGCGAAAAATCATTTGAGCCCAAAATTCACTGGGTTAACCAGAAATGATCTCTTGCTGGTATGAAGACACAGATCATGGGGTTTAACTCCCTTTCTGAAGGGAAATTCAGACCAGAGTTCTCATCCCTGAAACACACTCTGTTTTAAAGAAGAAGCAAGCTCTTCTTTCCAGATTCTAAAAAAAAGCAAGCACCATGAGCATGGCCTGAAAAAAGAACTGTGTTTCCTATTCTTACGGACCATATGTACTTCAACTCTTCTCAAGAAACTGATACAGACCACACCTCCTTTTCCAAAAATGCTTGTTAGTTCATAGTGATAATAGCATAGGGTTCGTGAACTTCGAAAAATCATTTGAGTCTAAAATCACTGGGGCTACCAGAACTGAACTCTTGCTAGTAGGAAGACATAGATCCTGGGGTTTGACTCCGTTTCTGAAGGCAAATTCAGACCTGAGTTCTCATCCCTGAAACACACTCTGTTATAAGTCAAGAATCATCCTCTTCTTTCCAGCGTCTCCAATATAGTAAGAAAAATGAGCAGGCCCATAAAAAATAACTGTGTTTCCTACTCCTACAGTCCATATGTAGTTCAACTCTGCTTATGAAACTGATAAAAACAACAGCTCCTCTTACATAAATCCTCTTTAGTTAATAGTGAGAATAGCGTAGGTTTCGTGAACTGCGAAAAAACATTTGAGCCCAAAATTCACTGTGTTTACCAGAAATGAACTCTTGATTGTAGGAAGACACACATCCTGGGGTTTAACTCCGTTTCTGAAGGCAAATTCAGATGAGAGTTCTCATCCCTGAAACACACTCTGTTATAACACAAGAAGCAAGCTCTTCTTTCCAGAGTCTTTAATACAGCAAGAACCAAGAGCATGGCCTGAAAAAAAGAACTGTGTTTCCTATTCATACGGACCATATGTAGTTCAACTCTGCTTATGAAACTGATACAGACTACACATCCTCTTACAAAAATGCTCTTTAGTTAATAGTGAGAATAGCGTTGGGTTCCTGGACTGCGAAAAAACATTTGAGCCCAAAATTCACTGGGTTTACAAGAAATGATCTCTCGCTTGTAGGAAGACACAGATCCTGGGGTTTAACTCTGTTTCTGAAGGGAAATTCAGACCAGAGTTCTCATCACTGAAACACACTCTGTTATAACGCAAGAAGCAATCTCTTCATTCCAGAGTCTAAAATACAGCAAGAACCCTGAGCATGCCCTGAAAAAAAGAACTGTGTTTCCTACTCATACGGACCATATGGAGTTCAACTATGCTTATGAAACTGATACAAACAATAGATCCTCTTACATAAATGCTCTTTAGTTAATCGTGATAATCACGTTGGGTTCTAGAAATCTGTAAAGTCATTTGAGACAAAAATTCACTTGTTTTACCAGAAATGAACTGTTGCTTGTATGAAGACACAGATCATGGGATTTAACTCTGTTTATGAAGGGAAATTCAGACCAGTGATCTCTTCAATGAAACACACTCTGTTTAAACGCTAGAAGTAAGCTCTTCTTTCCAGAGTCTAAAATACAGCAAGAACCATGAGCATGCCCTGAAAAAAAGAACTGTGTTTCCTACTCATACGAACCATATGTAGTTCAACTCTGCTTATGAAACTGATACAAACCACAGCTGCTCTTAGATAAATCCTCCTCAGTTAGTAGTGAGAATCGCGTTTTGGTTCGTGAACTGCAAAAAATCATTTGAGCCCAAAATTCACTGGGTTAACCAGAAATGAACTCTTGCTTGTATGAACACAGATCATGGGGTTTACTCCGTTTCTGAAGGGAAATTCAGACCAGAGTTCTCATCCCTTAAACACACTCTGTTTTAAGGCTAGAAGCAAGCTCTTCTTTCCAGGGTCTCCAATAAAGTAAGAACCATGGACATGCCAAGAAAAAAAGAACTGTGTTTTCTACTCATACAGACCATATGTAGTTCAACTCTGCTTATGAAACTGAAACAAACCACAGCTGCTCTTAGATAAATCCTACTTAGTTAATAGTGAGAATCGCGTTTTGGGTCGTGCACTGCAAAAAAACATTTGAGCCCAAAATTCCCTGCCTTTACCAGAAAATAACTCTTGCTTTTAGGAAGACAAAGATCCTGGGGTTTATCTCTGTTTCTGAAGGGAATTTCAGACCAGAGTTCTCATCCCTGAAACACTCTCTGTTTTAATGAAGAGGCAAGCTCTTCTTTCCCGAGTCTAAAATACAGCAAGAACCATGAGCATGGCCTGAAAAAAAGAACTGTGTTTCCTACTCATACGGACCATATGTAGTTCAACTCTGCTCATGAAAGTGACACAAACCAGAGCTGCTCTTAGGTAAATCCTCCTTAGTTAATAGTGAGAATCGCGTTTTGTTTTGTGAACTGCAAAAAATCATTTGAGCCCAAAATTCCCTGGCTTTACCAGAAAAGAACTCTTGCTTGTAGGAAGAAACAGATCCCGGGTTTTAACTCCGTTTCTGAAGGGAAATTCAGACCAGAGTTCTCATCCCTGAAACACACTCTGTTTTAATGAATAAGCAAGCTCTTCTTTCCAGAGTCTAAAATACAGCAAGAACCATGACCATGGCCTTAAAAAAGAACTGTGTTTCCTACACATACGGACCATATTTAGTTCAACTCTGCTTATGAAACTGATATGGACCACACCTCCTCTTACATAATTGCACTTTATTTAATAGTCAGAATAGCGTTGGGTTCCTGAACTTCGAAATTTCATTTGAGCCAAAAATTCACTGGCTTTACCAGAACTGAACTCTTGCTTATAGAAAGACACAGATTCTGGGGTTTAACTCTGGTTCTGAAGACAAATTCAGACCAGAATTCTCATCCCTGAAAATCACTCTGTTTTAAGGCAAGAATCATCCTCTTCTTTCTAGCGTCTTCAATATTGTAAGAACCATGAGAATGCCCAGAAAAAAGGAACTGAGTTTCCTACTAATACGGACCATATATATTTCCACCCTGCTTATGAAATGATACACACCACAGCTCCTCTTACATAAATGCTCTTTAGTCAATAGTGATAATCGCGTTGGGTTCTGGAAATGTGTAACGTCATTTGAGCCAAAAATTCTCTTGGTTTACCAGAAATGAACTTTTACTGGTAGGAAGACACAGATCATGGGGTTTAACTTGTTTGTGAAGGGAAATTCATTCCAGACTTCTCATCTATGAAACACACCCTGTTTTGATGCAAGAAGAAAGCTCTTCTTTCCAGAGTCTAAAATACAGCAAGAACCATGAGCATGCCATGAAAAAAATAACTTTGTTTGTTACTCATACGGACCATATGCAGTTCAACTCTGCTTATGAAACTGATACAAACCACGGCTCCTCTTACATAAATGCTCTTTAGTTAATAGTGAGAATCATGTTGGATTCGTGAACTGGGAAAAATCATTTGAGCCCAAAATTAACTGCGTTTACCAGAAATGAACTCTTGCTTGTAGGAAGACACTGATCCTTGGGTTTAACTCTGTTTTTGAAGGGATATTCAGACTAGTGTTCTCTTCCATGAAACACACTCTGTTTTCACGCAATACGCAAGCTCTTCTTTCCAGCTGCTCCAATACATCAAGAACCATCAACATGCCCAGAAAAAAAGAACTGTGTTTCCTACTCATATGGACCATATGTAGTTCAACTCTGCCTATGAAATGATACAGACCACAGCTCCTCTTACATAAATGCTCTATAGTTAATTGTGAGAATCATATTGGGTTCATGAACTGCGAAAAATCATTTGAGCCCAAAAATCTCTGGGTTTACCAGAAATGAACTCTTGCTTGTTTGAAGACAAAGATCCTGGGCTTTAACTCCGTTTCTGAAGGGAAATTCAGACCAGAGTTCTCATCCCTGAAAAACACTCTGTTTTAAGGCATGAATCATCCTCTTCTTTCCAGGGTCTCCAATACAGTAAGAACCATGGACATGCCAGAAAAAAAGAACTGTGTTTCCTTCTCATACAGACCATATGTAGTTCAACTCTGCTTATGAAATGATACAGACCACAGCTTCTCTTACATAAATGGTCTTTAGTTAATAGAGAGAATCGGTTTGGGTTTGTGAACTGCGAAAAATCATTTGAGCCCAAAAATCACTTGGTTTACCAGATATGAACTCTTGCTTGTAGGAAGACACAGATCCTGGCGTTTTCCTCCATTTCTGAAGGGAAATTCAGACCAGTGTGCTCATCCAAGAAACACACTCTGTTTTAAAGCAAGAAGCAGGGTCTTCTTTCCAGTGTGTCCAATACAATAAGAACGATGAGAATGCCCAGAAAAAAAGAACTGTGTGTCCTTCTCATACGGACCATATGCAATTCAACTTTGCTTATGAAACTGATACAAACCACAGCTCCACTTACATAAAGGCTCTTTAGTTAATAGTGAGAATCGTGTTGGGTTTTGAACGGTGTAAAATCATTTGAGCCGAAAATTCACTGGTTTTACCAGAAAAGATCTCTTGCTTGCAGGAAGACACAGATCCTGTGGTTTAACTCCGTTTCTGAAGGGAAATTCAGACCAGTGTTCTCTTCCATGAAACACACTCTGTTTTCCCGCATGACGCAAGCTCTTCTTTCCAGAGGTTCCAATACATCATATCCATGAGCATGCCCAGAAAAAAAGAAGTGTGTTTCCTACTCATACGGACCATATGTTGTTCAAATCTGCTTATGAAACTGATACAAACCACAGTTCCTCTTATATAAATGCTCTTTAGTTAATAGTGAGAATCATGTTGGGTTCATGAACTGTGAAAAATCATTTCAGCCCAGAAATCACTGTGTTTACCAGAAATGAACTCTTGCTTCTAGGAAGACACTGATCCTGGGGATTAACTCTGTTTCTGAAGGGAAATTCAGACCAGAGTTCTCATCCCTGAAAAACACTCCGTTTTAAGGCAAGAATCATCCTCTTCTTTCCAGCATCTTAAATATAGTAAGAACCATGAGCATGTCCAGAAAAAAAGAACTGTGTTTCCTACTCATACGCACCACATGTAGTTCAACTCTGCTTATGAAATGATACAGACCACAGCTCCTCTTACATAAATGCTCTTTAGATAATAATGATAATCGCGTTGGGTTCTAGAACTGTGTAACATCATTTGAGCCAAAAATTCACTTGGTTTACCAGAAATGAACTCTTGCTGGTAGGAAGACAAAGTTCATGGGGTTTAACTCCGTTTATGAAGGGAAATTCAGACCAGAGTTCTCATCCCTGAAACACACTCTGTATTAACGAAGAAGCAAGCTCTTCTTTCCAGAGTCAAAAATACAGTAAGAACCATGAGCATGCCTTGAAAAAAAGAACTGTGTTTCGTACTCATAGGGACCATATGTAGTCCAACTCTGCTTATGAAACTGATACAGACCACACCTCCTCTTCCATAAATGCTCTTTAGTTAATAGCGATAAAGGGGTTGGGTTCTAGAACTGTGTAATTCATTTCAGCTGAAAATTCACTTGGTATACCAGAAATGAACTCTTGCTTGTAGGAAGACACAGATCATAGGGTTTAACTCCGTTTGTGAAGGGAAATTCAGACCAGAGTTCTCATGCATGAAACACACTCTGTTTTCTCGAAAGAGGCACGCTCTACTTTCCAGCGGCTCCAATACATCAAGAACCATGAGCATGCCCAGAAAAAAAGAACTGTGTTTCCTACTCATATGGACCATATGTAGTTCAACTCTGCTTATGAAATGATACAGACCACAGCTCCTCTGACATAAATGCTCTTTAGTTAATAGCGATAATCTCTTTAAGTTCTAGAACTGTGAAAAATCATTTGAGCCGAAAATTCACTTGGTTTAACAGAAATGAACTCGTGCTTGTTGGAAGACACAGATCATGGGGTTTAACTCCTTTTCTGAAGGGAAATTCAGAGCGCTGTTCTCATTGATGAAACACAATCTGTTTTAACGTAATAAGCATCCTCTTCTTTCCAGAGTCTCAAATACAGCAAAGACGATGAGAATGCCCATGAAAAATCTGTTTTTCCTACTCAAACGGATCATATGCAGTTCAACACTGCTTATGAAACTGATACAAACCACAGTTCCAGTTACATAAATGCTCTTTAGTTAATAGTGAAAATCTCGATGGGTTTCTGAACTGTGTAAAATCACTTGAGCCCAAAATTCTCTTTGTTTACCAGAAATGAACTCTTGCTTGTAGGAAGACACAGATCCTGGCGTTTAACTCTGTTTCTGAAGTGAAATTCAGACCAGTGTTCTCAACCATGAAACACACTCTGTTTTAACGCAAGAAGCATGCTCTTCTTTCCAGTGTGGCCAATACAGCAAGTACCATGAGCATGCCCTGAAAAAAGAACTGTGTTTCCTACTCATATGTACCATATATAGTTCAACTCTGCATATGAAACTGATACAAACCACAACTCCCCTTACATAAATGCTCTTTAGTTAATAGTGAGAATTGAGTTGTGTTATTGAAGTGTGTAAAATCATTTGAGCCCAAAATTCACTGGGGTTACCAGAAATGAACTCTTGCTTGTAGGAAGACAGAGATCCTGTGGTTTAACTCCGTTTCTGAAGGGAAATTCAGACCAGTGTTCTCTTCCATGAAACACACTCTTTTTCACTCAAGACGCAAGCTCTTCTTTCCAGCTGCTCCAATACATCAAGAACCATGAGCATGCCCACAAAAAAAGAACTGTGTTTCCTACTCATACGGACCATATGTAGTTCAACTCTGCTTATGAAACAGATACAAACCACAGCTCCTCTTATATAAATGCTCTTTAGTTAATAGTGAGATTCATGTTGGGTTCATGAACTGCGAAAAATCATTTGAGCCCCCAAATCACTGGGTTTACCAGAAATGAACTGGTGCTTGTAGGAAGACACTGATCCTGGGGTTTAACTCCGTTTCTGAAGGGAATTTCAGATCATAGTTCTCATCCCTGAAAAACAATCTGTAATAAGGTAAGAATCATCCTCTTCTTTCCAGCGTCTTCAATATAGTAAGAACCATAAGCATGCCCAGAAAAAAAGAAATG